>OZ007498.1:117642850-118242850 GCA_963931805.1 Microdon myrmicae | reverse complement strand
CCATAACCCAAATCTGCAATAGCACACATCCACAAATACGCAAAGAACACACTTCCCAACATGCAACATCATACGTCCCCAAACCCACAATCACATACATCCCCAAACTTACCAAGAATCCAATTCCCAAGCTGTAATAAAATGCATTTTCAAACTTACAACGGAATATTAATCATCTCCCTCAACTACATCAAACCGCATACATTTTTCCCGAAACAACCATCGCAACGACCAAGACCCATATCCCTTTGTCTAACCGACAACTCATGCCCATACTTGGTCGTGTTTCCAAAACCGATTTCTCAGTACACATAGCAACCGAGGAATCTAATTCAGCTTGTACGGCAGTAATTCACTGGAACTAAATTCCCTATGCACCCATAGCAACCCCTTTCAACTTCCTATTAAGTGGCAGTGAGTTTATTTAGCTATGACTCCACTACCACGACACGATGACCGGATTCTTGCTTTCGATCAGTCAGTCGAGATTAATCCGCCGAACGGTGCGCATCACCCAAGTCGAGCCACAACCGCGGTCGAGTCGCAACACAGTCGAGTTTGGTACGCTGAGGAGCATGCACTCCGCGAGTCGAGTCCCCCCCTCTGTTTTACGAGGCGTAAGGTCAAATCACCATAAAGAGTCGTGCGTATTTAATAAGATGTTTCGAAAAGGAATCAAACGATCGTTGCCATAAGGAATCGCGTGTATTTAATAATCTGCTTCAAAAAGAAATCGAACAATCATTGCCGTAAAGAATCGCGTGCATTTAATAACACGTTATCAAAGAAAACAGAACACTGTCTCCATTAGTGCCAAAAGGGTAAATAAGTTAAATGGATTGCAGGGATAAGACCACCTAAGGTTCCCTTATTCGCAACAACTCAGCATGTTAAATTTTAAAAGCTGTTCCTAAGCGCGGCAATAAAAATACCTGTAGAACAAGAAAAACTCTGTGTGTTTTATTTTCCCCTTATGCAAGCGCACAGGTGTGTCGGACCTTTGATCTTCGTGAACATTTTCAGTGCACAATCCGTTTGTGGGTGATAGGAACTCGTGTCGTGCACCGGCACACAACTCCTAAACCCCTCACGTACTCATCGATAGGGATAATGGAGGCGCCTTTGTATAGGTGAGAGTTTGAATAGTGGCGACCGTCAGGCCTTCTAGAGTGGTTGGTGCATCTTCTGAGCAGTTTTATTTCGAAAACCCGAAGTCTTTCCATTTGGGCCGAAGATATGCAGGACCATATGGGAAAGGCGTACGATATTCCAGATCGGATTAGCTGCTTATAGCAGAGAAACTTAACTTTGGTGTCAACTTTGTTGCCTCACTTCAAAATGTTGTGTAGTTGCTTAGACCGACCGAGGCCTCTTTGAAAAATGTGGGTCACATGTTTGATGAAATTCATTGTTGGGGTATAGATGACCCCAAGATATTTCATCCTGTCCTGTGGTCTAATCGTAGTACCTCCTATTTGTATTCGAATATTCTGTGAATATCGAGAAGTAGGTTGGGAATGTTACACAAAATTATAGCTACTGCTTTGGACGGATTAAGTCGAATTTTCCATCGACTGTAATACTGATACAGTTCGTTGAGTCGGTTTGTTGCGAGTTTTGGGCTTTTGGATGACGCGTACACTAGGACGTCATCCGCATAGGATATCTGATTTACTCTCCCGTCCACAGGGCGAGGAATATCTAAAGATATTAGATATTAAATAAGATGGGGCCTAGAATGAACTCCCGTGGTACGCCTGCAGCGGCGTTGAAAGTTCGGAAAAGCTTTCCATTCACTCGAACTTGGAAGGTTCTGTTTCAAACGAACTGGTAGATGATACTACACAGCGTTCTACTGAGGCCAGTATTCAGTAATTTAAAAACGAAACCTTCGATCCACATTGTGTCAACAGCCTTTTCAATGTCCAGGCTCACCGCAATGGTGGCTTCCTTATTAAAGAAGCGCACGCCTGGTTTTGAAATATGTTGAGACCCATAGTGGTGCTGTGCACTCCTCTAAATCCAAATTGGAAATCAAGTATTAGGTCGCTGGTACTAAAAAGTTATTAAGCTTCTCGTATATGAAATTTTCATATATTTTCGTGATGCAAGTGAGGAGCGAAATAGGATGAGAGCTTAACGGGCGATAATTTCGTTTCCCAGCTTTTACTATTGGGCAGACAACAGTATGCTTCCAAGCTTGGGGAAAGTATCCCATGTTGTAGACATGGTTGGACAGAATTGTCACGAGTTTGTTTGTATGTAGCACCTGCACTTTACACACACATACACACACATACACACACATACACACACACACACACACACACACAATAGAAACACACGTTGGGCAATAAATGTATGGGTACACACCTTATTAGGCAATTAAATTGTGTTTAACACATTTAACTTGGGCACCAAATACGACGCGTACTAACTAAACACCCGACACGACACACACTAACGACGACTCCTTTGCTCACCCGTCTTATTGACAACAGGTAACCCTCGCGACTCTTTTTAAAGTAAAATTTTAAGCGCGGCGGGCTTTGTCACTGTGTCCATGCAGGACAACGATTGGTATCCGAATTTTTTATATCAAATTTAAAGCGCGACGGGCTTTATAAATAACGTCCGTTTTGGACAATGGTTGCGTACAGATTCAAAATACACTGTCCAAACCGGGCGACGTTCGCACACAGGCCCCTTATTATGTCTCCTTCGATCGTGCAGACCGAAGGATGCATCCATTGTTTACTCGCACAATCGATCTTTTTCCTACACAACAGATATATGCTTCGCAGTACATTTTTTGTTTATCTAATCTTGAAAATCTTTACGATCTGCGAGACCTGCTTGTGTGGATGCGTGTGATACAATTCTTAGAACCTTGTATTTACACAAGTGTTCATTTATGGTCAACGATGGCAAAGATATCTTGTACACCTAATTGCTTCGTTACCATGGAATTGTTCTCTGTTTTGCGTAGCACATTATTTTCTTTGTACGGTCACGATTTTTTCCAGATGTGGTATCTGTATTCCATGATTCGGCCGTGTATGCATTTTGTATCGAATGCACTTTCACAGGTACTCGTTGTATTGGATATGTTGATTAAGATTTATCAACATATGGGGCGTCACATGAAGGTGAATCCTATTAATGGTGGGGGGTGGCCCTAAAAAGGTGAGCTTTAGGGGGAGTCAGGCGTAACGTGTAACAGACTGGAAAGCTTTGTAAATAATAGAGCAGAAAGCCTTCGCAACGAGTGGTACGACATGTTGTCGGTACCGGGTGACTTCTGGGGTTTCGAGATTTAATTAGGTTCTGTAAGGAATTTGGTGTGACGAAACCGTGGCCATTAGCACGTGTGTCATCGAAGTATGCACTGTTAGTTGTGTTAAAGACGACAATCGGCTCGTTAAAGTTGTCCAGTTTATTCTGGACCTCTGAACAAATGATTGCATTAGCATCCGGGTCGGCATCCTGGAGACTAGGCATGTGATTTTATTCAAAAGTCTCTCCGATGACATTTGCTTTATTGGTGTCATTACTAATAACAACACCATTGTGTATGATTGGCCCAGTGATACGAGGAGGCCACATATCTTTTTAACATTTTTATAAACGTTCTGGTCCATTATATTGGCATGCAACTACACTGACGCGGTTGTTGCTTATTTCTCTTTTACACTAGTCTGCTTCGAATGAGACGTAGACGTTTAGAGTTTCATAGAGTTTAGAGTTTCTCACTATGGTGTTCCCTAATTGTTACTCGGGGTATATCTGCGACACTATTAATCGGCTTTCGTTGTTAATTGTTCGTGTTTACATTGACTGAATTTTTAAACTTCAAAATGATGGGAAATTCGCGCAGCCGTAGAACACGTACGGCTGGTATAGGAAAATCACTCGGACAGAGACTTTGTATAACTCTCGGTGGTTTAATTCCGCGACTCTGGGTTGCACGCATCCCCGGCGCGCTACGGGGAGCGGCAGACGACTCGCTCGACCGACTCGTTCGGTGGTTGGGATTAGACTCAACCGAGGGTTGGAATCCGACTTTTGATTCAACCCCCAGTTCGATGGTGAGTTTGCGGGAAAAGAGAAAATTTCTCTTTATGGTTTACCACACCAATGAGATTTTCCCTTTCGTTCAGTGACCAATGGGGGACGATCTCTGGTACGTAGATCGGTGTGTGTGGTGATCTTAGGGATGCGCTAATGGATCACTGTTTGCTCATGGAACGAAGTCATGAGAAACGAATCCTGAAACATTGAAAGAACAAAAGGCATCGTGTGTAATGAGGTTCAGCTGAGTAAGCGATCTGTATCTCTTAAGGAAGCATAAGATGCTAAAAGCCATTGGGATACTTTACACAATAGAGATTGCATATCGTATCGCTAGAATGACTGCGACAGAGCCGAATTCTTTTGTTTGCACGTGATGCGTGCTGAAGAATTCGGTTTCGGCGATAATGCGCGAGATGCGGTAATTGTTTGTCGATTGGACAAACAGATCGCGGGTCGGTATATTGCAGCTGAATAAACAAGCTGTCCGACGTTGCTTTTTATCGTTAGACACAAGGGTCGCCAGCCAGTGTGCATGTAGGAACATTGTTCTGCACATGTGATGCTGGGATCTGCTTGGCAAATAAAGGTGCCGAATGGTTTTTCTAATTATAGCGGTGTACGGTAACCGAGTTGTTTTCTTTCAGAATGGTGATGCTTGGCCTTTAAAGAATTCCTTTCGGAAAATAGATACGATGGGTACGTACTTTAAAGAATTCTTTCAGGGAATTTAGGAAATGCATTGGATGCATGAATGAAAGAATTCTCGTTGGGAATTTTATGTAACGCACTAGGTGCATTAAATGTCCTTAAGAAAAGGAAAGGTTTGCAGATTTGCAAAGAGAGTTGGGGTGGAAATATGGGGAGTTCTTCAGGTAAGCTTTAAAGAACCCCCACAGAGCCATGTGTTTGTATTAGAGATAAGAATTCGGTTAGGCGAATTCCCGGAACTATGAATGTGAGTATGGTAGTTGAACATCCGGTTCAACTTACCATATGTTTGTTTTTGTTTGAGGATCATCGGAAATTGATGTATATGGGTGGTAAACGAATATTCGATTTAGATCAATGATTATAGGGACTTAGGTGCAAGAGGGATAAACGAACGTTTGATTCGTTTATCGCTAATTTAAGTTTGGGTGTATGTCTGGGGAAAGAAAATGGTAGAGATTTCCAGAGCACTACAGTCGCAACTGCTGCATCATGTCAGATAGAATATCATTTGCTACAAACCATGCTTGTTGTGAACTCAGCATGCTTCTATTACTCCTGTCGGAGTAACTGTTCGTCTCATATGTCTCTTCAAAATCGTTTGTGCGGTCTCCAATCTCACGTATTCTGTGAGTACGTCCGCATTTTCTATTTTGCCCCCGCAGTACAAGCGATATGGGTGATTGACATGCTTATACTTTTGGAAGTCTTGTCGAATGCATCCATGTCCTCATATCAGCTGAGTAAAATAGTTATTCAGCCCACCATGTTTTCTTTTCACCCATGTTTCTACATAAGATATCATAGTGTGGGCCTGTGGTTCTTTAAATCTAGTCAGGGTGTCGGCATGGACGCAGGGTTCACTGGATTTCCCACTCTCTGCTGCACAAACGATTGATGAGCGATTATTGAGCGAATTAACCACCGGGAGAGCACAACATATATAAAGAAAAACACTCAGTATTACTCGACGTAAAACTTCCTTTTATTTACACTGAATATTGATTAGTTAGTTAGTCCTTTAAGCTATCACCACCGATCTCTATCTATCGGTAGGTAACACACGTAGTCGATTTTTCTTTAAGGCTTTATTTAAATCACTTTCGGACAGGTTCTGAAGGAAGAAAAAGCTGTTATAAATCCTTTGATTACCGAGCACCGGACGTTAAGAGATGCACGTATATTCACATTATCACGCGGACTTTACTGGACCTTTACAACTGCACGCAGCGGTGGCTAAGATCTGACTCACTATTGGATGTCTCTTTACAGACATCCAACGAAAACGAACCTAAGGGATTCGCCGACGAAGGGCGGCCAATGGCGAAGGTCAAAAACAAAAGGAAACAGGGAAAAACTCATGTAGCAGATCGAATCTGCTGCTACATGTTTGGGCAAGATAAACTGCCGCCATCCGCAATGGATAGATTCTTTGATTGACGTGAGTCAATAAAACCCTTGCCGAAGGCAGGAATCTATCTTGAAATAATGAATCAAGCATTGGGTATGGCCGTTGCCAGATCATTTAAAATAAACATATTTCGGTGATGTATGTTGTCTTAGGGATATGTTAATCCCGTTGAAGGTACTGTCAGGCGAAAGTATCCGCTTGAGTGTTTACTTTGTGTAAACTAAAATTGGTGGTCATGACCGATGCTGGTGATCGTTCCGAGAAACGGCAACGGATCATAAAATCGGTCATGCCGAGATACAAGCAAATATGCGCGCCTGACAGGCCAATGTTTAATTTGATCTTCTCTACTGGTTGGGAAGGTAGATCATAGACATGCCGTTGAAAATATGGCTTGCAGATGTGCAAGCAACCCGAAATGATGCTAGGTCAATGAATGGGTACAAAGATAACACACGGAAAGATATGTGCCATCCATTGTTCGGTCGCGGAAGCTCGTGGTGATGCTGAATTGATGTCATGGCAAGATGGTAATCTTGCCATGAATCATGCTTTCAGGAATGACCGTCGAGAAGAGGCTTGGAAAAGCCCCCAAAAAAGGTAAGCTGCCTAATATATATTTATGTCGGTTATCCGTAGGGATAACCGAAATGATTCCATCTAATTGGGTGGCGGTTAATGCCTTAGCAAGATTGTACAATCTTGCCGAAATTTCAACTTTAAGGTAAGTTGTATTGCTGGTAATGGTGGGGATCAAGCGATGAGTGGCTCTTCGGGCCTTGAAAAGCCCCACAGGCCCATCTTCCTTTGGTGGAAGAATCCCACCTTCGTTGCCATTCTCTTCGGCCTGAGAGCTCTAATTGTGACCGCATTCGCCGGCGATTCTCCTGTGAGACCTCATGCAACGCAGCGTTTTCTTTAACTGCAAGGTCAAGTGGTGTCCTCTCGGCGAAAACATTTATGATATCTTCAGATACTGTTTAGAATGCGGGGCATACTCTTAATAATGCCAAACTATGTGCTGAGTTCATTACCCTCAAGTACGACTTATGCTGTGAGGCTCCTGCATATATGTGAGCTGCATACATTATAATGGAGGTCTTGACACTGGTTATCAGCTTCCTTATGTGGTGTCGGGGCCCACTAACATTGGGTAGCAGTTTCGCCAAAACTTTGCATACTATTGCCGGTTTTTTAATCATTTTCCTCAGGTGTTCCTCGAAGGTCAACCTGTTGTCGAGTATACCACCAAGATATTGAATATAGGGACTGGATCTGACTTTGTTGTCTATTTCCAAATCAAGGTGTTCAACATCGCCCGGTCCGCCTCTGGAAAACGGAGTTATCTTTTTAGAGGCAATATATATTTTACTTCCAATTACTTCTTCTGTATAAATCTCCAATTAGTAAGATTATCCTTACACCTATTTGTATCTGACATCTTTGTGTCAAAGATTTGTATCCCTTCACTGAGCTCTATTGTCTTTTCCTCATCGCAACGCAGAGTCAACGGATAACAAAGTCTTCAGTTTTGCGGATGATAGTACGCTTCTTTTTTTTTTTTTTTTTGAGTGATCGGCCGATTAGTGCATCAACGTCGGACCAGCTGAGATGTAGTTAGATCGACTCTCTGAATCGGGATCTGGATAATGTTCTACAGTGCGGAAGGGCCAATCTTGTCGACTTCAATGTAACGAAGACACAAAATACAACATTTACAAAGAAAAGTGGATCATCGGTTCAACAGCTGATGATGAATGGCCAGGTCCTCGAATCCGGGGAAAGGCTGAAATTGCTCGGCGTCACGGTCTGTGGGAATGTATCGTAGTATAAACGCGTGTCGAACATCGCCAGGTTCGCCTTTGGAAAACTGAGTTTTCTTTTTACGTCCAATAAATATTATACTTACTTATTATACGAGGCTCCTCGATAGTATAGTGGTTAGTATACTCGCCTGTCAGGCGGGAGACCGGGGTTCGATTCCCCGTGGGGGAGGCTCTGGCGCAAGACTAATGACCTTGCCCGGAAAAAAACAAATTATTATGGAAAATTTAACAAGCCTCAGGACTTGCTAAATAAGGCCAAGACCGGTTCCCAGTTGTAGTGCCGATGATGATGAAATATTATACTCCGGCCCAACTTTTTCCTCTGTATAAATCCCAAATTATTGTAGATCGGCACTCAGATATTGCTACCGTGTTTGGAGCACAGCTCCTAAACATACCCTTAACCCACTTGAGGGCATACAGTGATCCGGCGATCCGCCTGATCGGTGACACGGCGCTAAATTCGTGACTACAGTCGCTATCACATCGAAGGCGCGTAGCTGGCCTTTGTCTGTTTTACAGGTATTTAACGGGTACTGTTCTTCGGAGAATCATAGTGTTGTTCCGCACAATCCGATTTATAAGAGCCCCACGAGACAATCTGTCGGTTCTCATCACTTTGCGGTTCATCTCCCGACGGCGCGTACATTCCTGCATCAGAACTCGTTCCGTTACAGAGCCGGGAGCTGTGGAATTCCCTCCCCGCGTGAGTGTTTCCGGAGCGTTACAGCCTGCAACTGTTCAAGAAGAACTGCAACAGTTGCTTGGTGGCATCTCGGGACTATAGGTTCGCCTCTCCCGAGAGAAACACACTTTTATTTCACTCGCGAAACTCCTGGCGAAGCTTTATACTTGTATCTGTTCTAGCTTACTGGGCTATCCCCAAATTGATGCAAGGCAGGGAATATTCAACCAGACACATCGCTCTCTCATCCTCATGGACTTATAGCAGTATCCTATTGAGGATTAATTACTCATTAATAAATCGTTAGCTATCGAAGTATTTTATTAACAGTCAATATGGTTTTGCAGCAACAGGTTAGAGTATATTTTATGATAATATAAAGTTCATCCAAAACTGAAGCACTTCTTCGGTAAAGGCAAGGTTATCGGTAGACATCTCCAAAGAATCCCATCAAGTTTGGCATTATTTTTTTTTAAATTTACACTCTTGTTGTGTTAACAAGATAGCGTGTTTTTGGACATTCAATTGAGGCAGTTGCCAATGGGGCTGTCCCTTACTCTTTCTCATCATTAATTATCTCGTATAACACATGAGCCGTTTTTTTTTCAAAAGTGGTAAAATTAATATTGAAAAATTAACAACTAAATTCGACGGCCATATAGTAAGTAGTATAAGACGTCCACGCACTTTCAACATGGATAATATATATCACAATTTATCAACAATTTACTTAAATATTTAATAAGATTATTGCCCAATCGACATATTTTGTTGCGTAGAGATAGTTAAAATTGAATTATCTGCGACTGGAAAATAATCAACCATTGTGACCTCACTACAAATAGTTTAGATGCTTTGATAAGCTGTCGGTTTAACGCAGTTATCTCAAAGGGCTCAGTCGATATCATATCTTCCCTTCAGCTATGGTTTCTTCCTGGAATGAGTGTCACCCATCAGATGGGTTTTTCGTTAACTTCACGAATATGAACTTGATATCTCGTTTTGAGATACATTTGAAGGCCATGTTATTCCACCATTGGAACGAAAGCTGGATAACCTCGTGTAGTTCTTATCTACTTTAAAACGACAGACCTCTACAATAGCAGTTTATTTTTAGTTTCAGATTTTCGACGATTTGATTATCTGTGCACGTTTGATGTTATCCTTGTTTTATTTGAATATGTGGTTGTGCTCGATGCTTGTAGAATGTTCATGCAATATTTTATTAACGTTTATGCTAAGTTTATAAAAAGCAATTAATGTAAATCAAATTCAACCAAATGTGATACTATGTTGTTGAATTATAATTGGTAAGATCGTTGCAGTAGGATCTAAAGAACACATATAGATATTTGTTTATTCAATAATAGTAATACAGTAACAACAACTGCTGTGTAATGAAGTTAGCGAAATGTCGTTATGAATTATTCTATGATGATGACAGAGCATATCAATGAAATCTCACCAGACCAAAAAAGCCACAATATTGGCGATATTTGTATTTCGGCGTATGGCTGGCATAGGGCATAGATACTCTAGAATTCTAAACAGAATATAGGATGTATCAAGTAACAAGAGAAAATAAGGCAAACTAAATAGCCACAAATAGTTCATTGAATAATTTGATGTAAATGCACTCAATATATTCATTTTGAATATAATTAGTGCTGTAAACGGATTTCAAATAAAAGAGTGTCGTATTAAAGCAGTTCTAATGTTGTCTTTAAGCATGAGAAACACGCATACTTTACACAATACGTCACCCACCTTTAGGAAGGTGATTTCTTACCTCATAACATATCAGAAAAACAAAACATTACCTTAGTAAAAGTCGCCTCGTTTCCGAGGATCTTGTCGTAGAAAATTTCATGGTTTAAAGATTCTTGAATAACCGAAAAATAGCGATTTCACTGTACTTAAAATTTTAGTGAAGAAAATAAACTTCTCAACTTTTACTTTAGCAAATTGTCATCGGTAAACTTTGAACTATTGTGGTTGAACAAAATCTTACAGGACTGCCATGGCAAATTAATTTAAAACAACAGGAATTTATGAACGTCCAGCAATTTCAAGCTTTCCCCAGATTCGAGGGTCTGACCATTCATCATGACCTGCTGATTCACTTTTCTTTCTGATTATTGTGTACTGTGTCTTTGTTGCATTGAAGTCGACGAGATTGGTCTATCCCCACTATGGGATCTTATCCAGATGCCGATTCAAAGAGTCGACCTGGCTATATCTCAGCTGGTGCGACGTTGATGCACTGATCGGTCGATCACTCGGAAAAGAGGAAACAAGCGTACTATCATCCGCAAAACTGAACACTTTGTTATCCGTTGAAACCAACAAATCATTTAAGAAACTTCACGTTGCTCTCAAAAAGACGAAATCCTTTCCTTTAAGGATGGCGGACTTTGCACGTGTCATTTTTCGTCAGTCGGAATTTAACCATCACCGAGCGTGTATCGATCCGCGTTATCCGGAGTCGAAATTCAACCACCGCCGAGCGCGTAGCGAAACACGTTCTACCAACAGTCGGAACACCCAATGGAGTCGTCCTCCTAAGAACAATACATTTTTGCATTTCAAAGAACAATAAATTAAAGAGTGACCTTAGTGCCGATCAATTTTTGTTATATTATATCTTTCTACTATTTACATTTTTGTTATATTATATCTTTCTACTATTTACATTTCAAAGTACAATAAATTAAAGAGTGATCTCAGTGGCGATCAATTCTTTGTTATTCTGTAACGTTTTACCAATTATATTTCAAAGAACAATAAATTAAAAAGTGATCTTAGTGCCGATCAATCCTTTGTCATACTGTACCTTCTACAAATTACATTTCAAAGAACAATAAATTAAAGAGTGATCTCAGTGCCGATTAACCATTATTATGTTAAACCCATCATTAGCAAGCAAATAAATAAACAATCAATAGACAAGAATCAGAGCGTTTCATTTAGCAAGCTTTGGTTAATGTTTAGCAGATTTCTTTCAGTTGGGGCTTTTTGTGAACCCGTCCCCGTGCCGACACATACACCAACGCGAACAACACAACATCACATACATCCACACCACTATAACAGAGGACCCCCCCCCCCCCCCCCCCCAGTTTTTTTCAGCACTGTATGTACTGTTTATTTAGGTATTCCTTTGCGACATTGTATGACTCCCGTGGACATTGCTGGGTCCTCTTCATTCTTGTAACACGATGTCCTCATCACTAACTTACTAACTCGAAGCCATTGTTAGCCATGCTGCCGGCCTGAATGTCTGCTCTCTAGACCGTCAGTTCTTACAAAAATCGCATGTGTTTACAATTAAGAAATCCTTGCGCATTGCGCACTGCAGCTTCCCTCGCATTTTGGAGACCTTCACCGTAAATACGACACGTATCTGCAAACTCGCGAATCCTAAAAAGAGGAATCTCCGTTCTACAGAGTTCAGACATATTGTTTGTTAACCTCTATTGTAATTTATAAAAGTTCACTAAATAATGCGCTCATATCCGATTACACCACACACAGACCTAAAAAATGTATGAAAAGACACATCAACAAACGATTCTTATTTTACCTTAAATAATTTAATTTCTTACGTTTGTTACCCTTTGTTTGCGGTCCAATCAAAGCAAACACAAAAATGTATGCCCCATTACATTCATTGTTTACTCAAGACAAATGGAACCAATATTTTCACTACCCATTTATGTATTGTTTACTTTAGAAATGCCTAACACGATCCTTAGCAACTTGTGTTTACACAAGTGTCTACTCATCATCAACGGTGCGGAAGATATTTTGTAGATCTTATTATATTGTCTGTATATCTTATTACTATTATTGTGTGTAGCACAATCTCTACAATTTGTCGTACTTTTTGTGCCAACATAGTGGTTCCAGATGTGGATTTTATGATTTGCCAATAATTTGGTATGTGAATTAAGGTTAATCAACATATTGATAATCAGTTTAAGTATTTGGGAACGGATTAAAAGACTACATTGTGTTAAAATAATGAAAATAAATAAGTTTAACGGAAAACATTTTCAATTCAGGTACATGAGTTAAAAGTAGCTTCCATAAAAAAAAACAAAAAAAAAAAATAAAAAAAAAATATATATATATACATATATATATATATATATATATATATATATATATATATATATATATATTGTGACGCATATGACAATCAGCTGTGATATCTGGCAGGTCTCCAAAACAAAGTACTAGAATATTCTAGAAAGTACTGGAAAACTGGAGACTATGAGCAGTAGAAAATTCGAGGCTATGGAACGGACGGAAACGAATTAGAATGAGGAAAAACGGTATAAATACGCAGCACGCAGATCAGAGTAAGCAGTAAGAAAGCAAGACTAAGGAAGCGATAAGTAAAGAAGAGCGAGGAATTAAGCGATAAGTCTCGAGTTGTTAAATCGCAGAAAAATCAAGTAACGGTTGTTATTAAAAGACTAATAAAGTGTTTGCAAAGAGAATCGATTTAACGGATCTTATTTATTAAAAATAATTAATCCAGCGAACCCCAAGCTCGCAACAATATATATATATATATATATATATATATATATATATATATATATATATATATATATATGTATATATATATATATGTATGTATATATATATATATATACATATATTTATTTATTAATTTATTTATATATATACATATATATCGTATATATATATATGCACGGAGATAAGTTATGATGGCAGCTTCTCAGATAAAGAATTCCGGAGGTAAACTAATTTTCATTCCAAACGAATAACGGACCTAATCAGATTCGCCAGGCATAGATGTATGGAGCTTCTAACTGGAATGATTTGCGAGATTTCTTCGCATCCTTTCCGTGGTCGGAGATGTGCTTTGGAGACTCTGAGTATATTGCTATACAACATTTACTATTATTTAATTATATGTGTTACTTACGTTGTTTTACTGGCTTCCGGTTGTTTGAACCCGTGGGTGGTGGCTTCCGGCTCTTCTGCCCGTAGGTGGTTTCGTGGATGCTAAGCCTTATTGGTTCGCCCAAAATAAAAAGGCCAACTAATTGGTTTGTTAGGTTTAAGTTTTTATTTGTTAATATGTTAAGGTTTTTACTTTGTTTAGTTTAATTTTAACTATTTAATTTAGGCGGACCAATGGGTCAGTTCAACCCGACCGATTGAAATCAATTACCATATCATAAATGAAATTGAATATGCCACTCTTTGGCTATCCGTTTCTAACTGTTGATGCACCTGTTACGGCTCCAATGCCGTGCTTCCTATTTCGAGGGAAGAGCGTGGAGGTTATTATAATCTTTTCTTTTATTATTAAAACAATTATAGTTCTTAATTATTTTTATATTTTATTTGTTTTATTTTTATTTTATTGAACTCAGCTATCTCAAGCTGAGCTCTCTTCTTTCTACTTTTTTCATATAAATTTACTTGTTTATATAGAACATTTTGTTCTAACTGACTGTGGCGTATAAACTGAACAAAACAATCTAGAAGTCTCTGTGACTTAGAATTTTGAATAAACTTTGAACGAAAATCAAAGTGGCCATGTTTTGAAATGAAAAGTGTGCTTGTTATGAAAAGGGGCATATTTATGAAATGTGCTGTAAGTGACTGGATATAGAATATTGTGTCTGTTTATTTATGAATTGTATTAACTGAGAATGTAAGATATGTGAGGATGTAGTTTTAAGGGTTGTGTTTGAAAGGACATGAATTAGTGTTAAAGCGAATAAGGGTAGTATTCTGGAATACAACACACCCCTTGGTGCCGTCGGATTCTAATTGAATTTTACCTCCAACGGAACTCCCTATTTATACCCAAAATCCAAATCAAGATTTTCACACCTTCCCGCGGGTCATCGCTAACTTCCAGACAGCCACCCGACGCTAGTCCCAGTTGAAGGCCATGCCAACGACGATGGGAACCGCAACGTCGCAACTTTGCCACCAGTCATCCTACGACGTCAACCTTACGCATACTCTGGCTGTAGTTCCACCCCAAGGCTATGGGAAAATTTTATTTCACGGTGATGCGAATCTGATTTGCCCATAGCAAATAGCATGTACATACCTGGGTGAAATTACCTTGAAGGTGATGGGGTGTTAGATAATTATCAAGGTTATTCTAATTTTAGGATTTACGTAGCCGCAATACGCATGTTAGAACATGGGTATGGGCATGGCTGGGACGTGGGAATTGCAGAATTGCAATTCTAAATATTAGAATGGGAAATGGATGAATTTCTAGGTGATGGGACTTTGAATTGCCTATGGCAAATAGCGTGCAACATTAGATGCGTTCCAATTTTAGATATGTTTCAAGTTGCATTGTGCAATTTGCATGGAATGCTATATGTTTTGAACATATGCGTGCATGATACATGTTATATGTATGTAGGTATTATTGATTATTGGAATTAAGATTATTGGAATTTTGCGTACAGCATACATGCGTATACAGGTCATGTGTACGCGAATATTGAATGTTATATCAGGGTATTGGAATTCTACGTGTAACAATTCCAATGTGAGCGCGTGTGCGGTCACGGAGATTATTCTTTTCGGGATGGAGATTTACATTCTGCATTCCATCAAATGAAATTCATCTGATAAACCTTTGTTTGATAAAAAATGGGAACAGATTACAGCGGGAAAAAGTAGAGCTTTTAAACAAAGGCGCTCCAACCCCACCGATGTTAACAGAACGAATTTCGTTAGAATCAAAAATCCGTGCAACCAGGCGATTGAAACCGCGAGGAGGGCATACAACGATAGTGTGACTAGTAAACTGCTTGAGTGCCCAACTGGTTCACGTCCCTTCTAGTCGATGGCAAAGGCTGTCAATAGTAAGTTCGCTTCCTCCTCTTTTCCTCCGTTAGTGGCGGGCAGATGGACATTGGCCACAAATTCACAAGATAAAGCGAATGTGTTCGTGAATTTATTTTCCGCGAATTCAAACTTCGATGTCGGTCTTTTGGAGACACCATCGCGCCGGTACGGTCTTCGATGTGGGGTGTGAAGTTCCACCCGCCCACTATTCGACGCATTCTACGTGGACTGTAGGAAGACAACCGACCCAGACGGACCATCCGCAATAGCCCTTAAGAAATGTGCTCCAGAACTGTCGCCGGTTCTTGCCAAACTATTTCGCTTTTCTTATGTACGGAGGAAATTTCCTATCTGCTGGAGGATAACTCGAGTTCAGGCAATCCAAAAGAGGGGAAAAAAGTGTCACCCACAAAATTACCGGCCAATAGCATTGCTGTCTATGTTATCTAAGGTGATGGAAAAGGTCATCAATGCCGAGTTAATGAAGTACTTGGAATGCAACGGACTTCTGAATGATCGCCAATACGGATTCCGTTGCAGGTGGTGCCTTTTGACACTTATAACCGATATGTGGAAATCTGCGATTAAGAGGCATGGTGAGTCAAGGGCGGTACCATTGGATATTTCTCAGGCATTTGATCGGGTCTGGCACGGGGCATTGCTGAGCAAGCTTCGTTTATACAGACTTTCCTAGCGGCTTTGCGACTGGGCGAAAACCCTCCTCACGGATCGGTCGATCCGGGTTGTTGTGAACAGCGTGTCTTCGGATCTGTATCCTGTTAATTCTTGTGTGCTCCAAGGTTCTATTTCAGCACCAATCTTGTTTTCGCACCATATTAATGATTTCTTGGATTCAACGGATAACAAAGTGTGCAGTTTTGTGGATGATAGTACCCTTGTGTGTGACAGGCCGATTAGTGCATCAACATCGCACCAACTGAGATGTAGCCAGATAGACTGAATCGGGATTTGGATAGGGCCCTGCAGTGGGGAAGGTCAATATCTCGTCAACTGCAATGCAACGAAGACATATTCACAAAGAAGGGTGAATCATCGGTTCCAGAGCTGATGATGAATGGCCAGGACCTCGAATCTGGGGAGAGCATAAAATTGTTCGCCGTCACTGTCTGTGGGAATGTATCGTGGCATAAACACTTGTCGAATATCGCCAGATTTTCTTTTTAGGTCCAAGAAATATTTTATTCCGACCCAACTTTTTCTCCTGTATAAATCCCAAAATAGATCGGCGCTCGAATATTGCTGTCATTTTTGGAGCCTTACTCCTAAACATACCCTCAACCCAGTTGAGAGGATACAGTGATCCGGCCTGATAGTGGACACGGCGCTGACGTCGGGTTTACAATCGCTATCACATCGAAGGTGCGTAGCTGACCTCTGTTTTTTTACAGATATTATCGCGGGTACTCTTCTTCGGAGATTCGTGGTGCAGTTCCCCGCAATTCGGTTTATATGAGCTCCACAATACAATCCGACAGATCACACAAATTTGCGGTTCATCATAACTCGTTCCATTACAGAGCGGGAAAGCCGTGGAATTTCCTCCCCACGCGTGTGTTTCCGAGTGTTCGAGTTACAACCTGGAACTGCTCAAGAAGAAATGCAACTATTATTTGGTGGCATCTCGGAGCCGGGTCGGCGCTATAGGTTCGCCTCTCCTTAGAGAAGTATCATCATCATCATCATCGGCACTACAACCGGGATCCGGTCTTGGCCTTATTTAGCAAGTCTCTCCACTGGTATCCGGTCCTTATCCGAGGCTTGTTAAATTGTCCATAACAATTTGTTTTTCCGGGAAAGGTTATAAGCCTTGCGCCAACCTTTCTCAGGATGTCGGTGCATGCATTGCTTCATTTCTAGGCGTATATAATCCACATCAGTCGAATGTACTTGAGTTTAGAAATCGAATTCGTACACACGGCGGTGGCCTGATGGGTTGCGCTTTGGTTCAATTTTCGGTGATTCTAACTGTCATAGTGTCAGTTCGAATCACACGTTCTTCACTATCATCCCAAACGCTATAGATCTACGGCGATAATCAACATTTTGTTGTCCTTTACTTTACTTGCTGTTGGGATTAATCGTTCATGTTAAATGAAATCAATGCTTTGTAGTTGGCAAAGATGATTATTTCCTATCTATAGTAATCGACGGTGATCCAGTGGAAATTCAAACACATACGAAAACATAATCGAAAAACAATCATCAGTGCCGTATACTAAAGCATTAATGTAACAATCGCACAGCTCATATAGCGAATTCAGACACCCTCGTGTACCCGTGGCCGTGGTCTAATGCGTCAGTACTTTGGTCTCAACCTCTTGTAACGTTGGTTCGATTAATGCTCTTCACCAGAAAGGTACGGCTACGCTAAACTTATGGATGTTTGTCCGATTACATTAGCATATACCTATTGTGTTTGAGGAGGGAATCATTAAGAGGTTGTGACCTCGTTTCTACCAGTCAGATATGCAAATCTTCATTTACTAAATGTTGGTTCCTCTTTCGGTGGGCGATTGGCCACCTTATTAAAAATAATATATTATTGAGTTACATACCGAAGTAAGTAGCCATCTACCAAACCTATAAGTGTGTCTTTATAACAAAAATCGAAGCGGGGTGTTCCTATCTCTTTTTTCCAGACGGGTATTTTTAAATAGAGTAGCGTTGGTCTCTCCGACGTATTTTTCGCTGAAATGAATAAAAGTTACAACATTGAATAAGTCAAAGTATCCCTTTCAACATTACTTTTAATAACATCCTATGCATAATTATTTATAGTGGGTACCAGAATATTTAGACCTTTTTTCAAAACCTTTGATTAGTAGCAAAAGCCGAGCTTGTCGGTGTATGAGTCTTCACCAAAAGTATGTCTTGGAGGATAAATTACTTAGTAAGATGTTCATCTTATTAATTTGTATGAACTTGAAGGGATTCGCTATATCCTTTTAATAAAACATTACGACATAAGTGGAGGATTATGGACGGGTCCACTGTGCCAACAAAAAAGTACGTCATTAGGATCAAAAACAGTCACTAAAATTAGATGTACACCTATGATGTATCCATAGCTTAGGCGACTTTTTCCTTTGTCTTATTACTGGGATGTTATAGATACGAGATCCAGCCAAAACCGTAGCGGTCTGGCTAATACTCTGTGACGTGGATTGATGCCCTCTTTACGATATAGTCCCCAATTTCGTGGTAATATGAAGTGAAATATATCATTCCACCGGGGACCAGGACCACTCAAACAGCCATTAAACCAGGTCCTGTTTTATTTTTCATGTTTTATCCATGCTTGCCCAGACTCAGCGTAGGAAGAAGTTAACTACTTGAGGAAAATTAAAGATTCAGGTCTCTTTGATTATAGTCACCGAAGCGGGTCGTTGTCAGGAAAGTTTTATTTTTCGCTTTCATTTCAATTTTATCCTTTCGTCGTCGTGGGAGAAAAGGATTTAAGGTCGACAGCGTGTGATGTCATCGTCGCTGTCGCCGTGTTAGTCGACGATATGCTTGTCAGTGCATTGGTCTCTGAGGGTCATTCGTCCTCGTTTATATTTATTTAGCGTTGATACATAAGTCGCCAGATGTAGAGATAGCCGTAAATAACAGGGTGAGGGATAAGACCAGCACATAGTTCACAGTCGGTTCTGCATACATTTTACATTTTTAATGCACCAGGAAGTATGTGGCAATGGCTTACAATGCCCCTTAATATACTTTTATTCATTGATGGTTGTTTTGCATCCTTTAATATTACACTGCTGAAACTGGTTGTTGGATAATGCCGAGCTAGAGAATATGGAGTTAGCGTAAAATGTTTTCTTTCCGCTTTCCCATCAATAGGATGCATTAAAATTTTAACATCTCGCAGGATGTTTTTACACAACGACAGCTACTTTAAGAAAGCTCATATTTACTTGGCGACTACTGAACGCGGAGTGAATAATTTTGTAGTACGAGTATATCTCTGTAATTTGGATTTTATTCAAAGACGTTATTGATCCATGAAGGAGAGTTAAACCTTCACTGATGTTTAGGTAGCTTAAGCAGTAAATCCTTGACTACGGCAGGCTTAAATTCAAAAGCGCCAGTGTGCCTTATACGTACAACAACTTTTCTCGGGAGTATTGGTATTTTTTTTTTACTAACGGAGAGAAAGGACACGGCGAAAATACAACATCCCTACGTTAGACGCCAGCATTTTTGACGTCTGTATTTATATTGTATTTAGTATGCTGGAAAATCCTCTGATACTCCTGCGGGCATTAACAATGTAAGTACGTAAAAAGCGTTTTGTGGTGGGGTCACTACTTGTCCTAGGGAGTGTAAAAGGAGAACTGTAAAAATTTGGTTTCACAAATGTCCCTGAATTAGACAGTATTTATAGTATCTGGTTTCAGCAAATAACTGATATAAGGAAAGAAAAAAAAAAACATCAAGATGAGAATGGTTATGGGCGTAATCATAGACCTCTGACTGGAAGGCGTGAAGTTGTGTCTCCCTTTTTTTACGGTAGCGTGCCCTTAGTTCGTAATGAGTTTCTAATGGTTCCTTACTGGCGTGACACTTGGTTTTCTTATGGATTAAATAAATGCGGCTGTTCGTTGGAGATATATTAAGAAATATCGGTGTTAACGCATTACATCCAAAGCGAAGTGTCTGAATGTGAATGTCTTACAGCTTGTCAATTATAATAGATAAGTTTTATTTTCTTTTGGACCTTGATTGTTTCCAAGAGTGAAATTGATATCGTCTTTCAATTTACTCTACGTGACTTAATCGTAACCTACTCGTTTGTCCTCATCCAAATGAGTAATTAGAATCCACTCTAGTCTGCTACAGCTCGAACACATATGCTTGTGTTAAACATAGTCAGAAGAGAGACGATTACTGGAGGCCAATGCTCTAAGTAATCCCGAATACGAAATTTAGTACACATCATTAAGAAAACAAACCGTATGAACGTATACATTTTTTTAAATACGTCTACCATTTTAATTAGGAAGTATTTATCATTAAAATTTATATGCGTAATAGGAGAAACTTTGAGGAGCTTATTATAAAATTAAGTTCGGCAAGACGGAATTTCCCTCAATTTAGTGCCCAATTGATATTTGAAACTCAGTCTACAGGTGTATTCAACCTAGAAGAGAAATCAATAACGTTAGTAAAAACAGTTCGTGAATCCCTGGAACCAAGCTAAAAGAGGGAATTAATACATAAACACACTTGGACCTAAAACAGAGCCCTGTGGAACACCAAAATTAAGGTAGTGTATTTCGTTCCCAATTCTATTCATCTTCATTCTTTACGACATATTCTCAATATAGGAGCTTGTGGGATTAGTTTAGTCAGGGCATTGGCATGGGCGCTAGGTTCACTAAACTTCCACTAGCGTCGCGAAAGTTCCGTAAATGTTTCACCAGACATTGTCCGCCAACTTATATACTTTTATTGTTGTTCGACACAACTAAAATATTTCACTTGTGACTACTTCTGATTGACTTTAATCTTATCACCACAGAACTACCAGTGGTGGTCAGGAAAGCACATTAGCCACGCCGAAGGAAAACAGGGGAATATTAAAACACTACGATTTATTTGGTCCAGCTTTATTCACTATATGATTTATTCGAAAACACCGATTTACATTTTTCTTTATCTCGAGAAAGGAAAATTATTTTATCGCACACACGACTCCGACGGGTTATCGCATCCCGTGTTCGCCGGTGGTAGCGGGAGATCGCACGACCAGTGTGGTCGGCCGATGAATTGAGATTCAACGATATTCACTCGCTGACAAGGGAATTCGGCCAGTGAAACTGGCTCTCTTAATTAAGGGGCGCATTTTCCATTCCAAGAGAGACGTAGTCTCTCTTTGGGGTAATTAAACAGATCTCATAGAGAAGATCGTCACGGTACACATGTATGTGTGTACATTGGTTCTTTTATGGATCAAAGCCATGGGAACGAATCAACAAAAAAGAAAGGGCATAAGTGCATTCATGAGATGCGAGTTCGGTAAAGCAAACAAAACCGAATCTCCTTGGATGCTAATGGTTTTTGTTTGCTCATGCCGCTGTTGATGAGAAGCAGATCCCGAAATATGAAAAGACAAAGGGAACGTTTGGGTCTTTGTCTGAGATGTTCATTGCGGCTAAATAAATAGGCGGCAATGCAATGTGGAAATGTGCTAATGGGTTTTGGCTAGATTACCGGGAAATTGTGTTTATGGCATCGCTGGTAAGGGTAGATATTGACTTCCTATTTGCATTTGTTTATGCTGTAGGATTTAATTGGTGCCAAGAGACGCGATATGCATATATTTGTTTTGGTCCCTCGGGTGTATGTCGCCAGCCAATGTGTATGTATGGTGATTTATGATACACTTGGTGAGGAGGGGAAATAGGCGACGCAATGTGTATGCTCCCTGTTATGATGGTTACATTGTATGTAAGCCAAATCATCTTGTTTTCAGGAATTCGTCTAGGGAGATTTGCTTGGCACCGAAGGTGCCGAATTGGTTTGAGATTCCTGATAAGTTAAGAAAGAAATCTTACAGGGAATTGTATGCGAAGAGATGCATGAAAGGCAAGTTTTCTTTTCCAGGGACTTTTAGATTAAAGATTTGATCTCTTTAATGTGTGAAGCATTTAAGGTGTTAATGCGATTGCATTAGTGAAGTTATGAGATTGGGTGGAAGTTATGGGGGTTTTTCAGGAAGATGAACTCAAATTGTAGAAGTCTGTTGATGATACCAATCTTTTCTCCAGATCTGTACACCACAATGTCGTCGGGGTATGCTATGGCATGGTTGAAAGAACTCACTAGACCGCGAGCGTATATTTTAAACAAAATGAGAGAATTCATTGCTTCCTGTTGGAATTCGGTTTTGATGTGAACGGTCTTCTCGGAGAATGTATCTCAACATTCCACCACAAACTGTTTACACATTATCATATTGTAGATAATGTATAACAAATATTATGGCATACCCAGATTTGATAAGTTATACACAGACCCTTCTAATTATAGCAGCCTTTCTCTCAAGGAGCGTGTCTCCTTTTCCTTAAAAGGACGAGGAATTTTACAAGATAGCTCCTGAGGAGACTCGTTGCGCTCGCCACCGTGCTTCCGGGGCCTCGGCCTTGGGAATCGGCCGAGTCCAATAGAAAAGCGTGGTAGTGCGTTGTACTGTATATTTATTTTTATTCATCGGAAACTACTTTTAATGTTTATCGCTGATTTTACTGGCGTTCATCCGCTTTGGACGGTAATTGAGACTGACTCCTATTATTTTATTATTCCTGGGATGAATTTATTATAATTGATTGGCGTCCTCAAACATCGGACGCCAACCTAGACTGATCCTCGAATAAAAAAAAAAAGAAAAGAGTGGCGGGAGGCCGACTTAAGCGAGACAAGGACCAATGTGTACTTCATCTTGTCGTTGCCTTCTGGTCATCTTGCGATAACCACATTCGCGATGTTGTACTCGGTCCCAAGATAACTGACGAAGAGGGGGGGGGGGGGGGGGGGTATCGAAGGATAGTGTGGGCAGGGTTAGTTCAAATGATCTCTAACTACTTGGATTGAGGGGTGGTGGAAAAGATCCCATGCAAGACCGGAAGGTCTGTGGGGGTTCTCTATACTACATGGACAACCAGCCCACAGTTTCAACCTAATTTCGACCGCCTGAATTGAATTCAGCTCCATTTTGCCATACGGCAACTCCATTTCATTAACCCTATGAGATTTCTAACGGAAATCTCAACGTCATATTGGTTAGCAACAACTAGATCTAATCAAACGACGCTGTTGCATCATAGCAAAACCACTGGGGCTATTTCAGGGTCTTTGAGTCTGGTTCTCACGCTGATTATTTCCCAAGCATCAGCGGCGTCCCATTGACTTTCCCCAGACACTCTATTCGCTGGGGATCAATGATCCCTTTTTACAGGTGAATAGCAAAAACCATTTTCCTCTCCTTTCCGTTTTTATCTTCCCCTAGTTCAATGTACTCTGAGATCACCACCGCCACCGCAGTAGGTCAGCGGGTCATCCTCATAGGCTGGATTTTGATTTCATCGTCGTTTCTACGCCCATCGACCGTCGAACGAATACGCAAGTATTTATTAACCCCGATGAGCGGTGAGAATTGAGGAATGCACAGGAAAGCGCGATTGTCATTGGCTGATCAGCGTGCAAAATCAAAGTTTCATCCCTAATTCCAATCAGTCGATTACTATCACTCGCGGAGAGAAGTTGTTGTTCAGCCTAGACGACACGCGTTACTAAAGCCAAAGATTCATATCTAGTAGGTGTGAGTCGCGAGCGGTGTCCTAAAGTATCGTTGTTTGTGTAGAAACAATTTATTATTTGTCGAGAGTTGACTCGGTTCCATTTCGTGCAGATACCATCTTTCATGGTGAACAATCAAGAAAAAAAAATTAAATACATAGAACTATACCGAAACCTTAAAACAATTTAGTAACTAGTTACTACGTGGTAACAAGTGGGCATGTATATACGTTTAATGCTAATTTGTTCTGATAGTAATAATGGATGATTGTGAACAATTATAATTTAAATATCGATTCAGGACATTTAGTAACTAGTGATTTATTTGTTAATCCCAAAATAATAAAGAACATAATCTCAACAAATAAAAACGGTGTTTTCGTTTCCTCTTTCCTCTTAAGAACAATTTTGACGACGTAATTGTTGGTGGGTGAGGTGAATCTAGTGCCCGTGTCAGGCATCCAGCGTCGAACCCCCACAGGTCTGGAGTGCTGTAGTAAACGCAGATCACGTCTTCGTAACACCACTTACCCTCTATTATCAAAACGTATGATCTTCGCTCAAAGACCCAATCCATTCTAAAAACTCATATGGCCTACCTGTCGACATTTTCGGTTTCAGTCAAACGAACTCAATCCCGAGCGTTCATAACCTGAAACTGTTTCCCCCAATGTTCACCATCTTCCACGATGACCCCTCAATCATACTACTAACTTTTCCACCGGCCGAGGAGTGCTCATCGCTATCCACAACAGCCTCGAGTCGTGACTTTTCGCTTTCCCTACCTCTTTCAAGCTGGACTTTGTGACTGTCAAAATCACTCTTTCTCGGAAATCGGCCTTTGTCATGTGCTTCTATATCTTGCTATTCCAGCGTATTGAAGTTTACGAGCTAGCTTTCAATGCTATCGACCATATAATTGACCTAAATAATTGCGAGGCCGACATCATAATCTTCGGAGTTTTTAATCTTCCACGACTCAATTAGGCTTTATCTGACGATCATTTACACTTCACCTCCCATCCCAGCTCGGCCAAGAAATGTCTCTTCATTGATCAACTAAATGATTCTTTTCTCTTTTAGATCAGCAACGTTCGAAACATTTTGAGTAGGCAGCTTGACCTCATCTTTACAACAGACCCTATCAATACATCTGTCTCATCCAGCTCCTTCGCCCTTAGATCTATAGACAACCACCGCCCCACTCTTCTCGCGATCTTCTTCTGAGTCCACTCGCCACCCCCCCCCCCCCCCCCCTCCGCCGCCCAATCGCTACGCCTAGGATTTACATAAACCTCATTTTCGCCTCATCAACGACTACCTAGGTTGCAGATGCCATAACCCAGTTATATACCGAAATCCTTCACCCTATTTTCCTGTTCGTTCCTTGCTCTATACAAAGAACATCAACCTCTTCCCCACCAAGGTAAAATCACAAGCTTCGCTCCCTGCGTAGTAAAAGGAATAAGTTATGGGTCATCTTCTCTCGGAATCGAACTATACCGGACTACTCAAACTTTTTTGGCTGTTGCTTCCAATTCACGGAACTTTTCAACACCCTTTATCGCAACTATCTCACCAAGACTCAGACCAATCTCAAAAATGACTCCAAAACATTCTTCCAGGTCGTCAATCATAAACCTACCATAGATCCGATGGTTACACCATATCGCTTACCTTAAACTCGCATGCCTCATCTGATCCTGCTTCTATTGCTAATTTCTTCGCCATTCGCTTCAATCAGTCATTCACTAACAACTCCTCTGTTCCTGACCCTTCATACTTCAACTACCTACCTAACTTTTCCCTCGGGCCCCTTCTCCGCAACTCGTTTCATCCGACCTTAATTGAATCCAACCTACTGCGACTCAAAGACGAGTTTACGCCGGGCTCTGATGGAATCCCTGCTATCCTCCTCAAGAAATACTCATCCAATCTCTCTGCTCCCCTCTCACTGATCTTCAATCTCTCACGCTCTCAAGACTTATTCCCACACATCCCCACAAGAAGGGTCCCAAAAACGATGTTGCGAAGTACCACTGTAGCGTCTCTAACAGATACACACACACAATACACAAGCAAATAGTGAAGAACACCGAACGAAAATCGAATAAGAGAATGCATCAGAGCCGTATACCATAGCGATAACATAACAATTCACATCAGTTGAATATACTTGAGTTTAAAAATCGAATTATAAACACGGCCAGTAGCCTGATGGGTTGCGCTTTGGTTCAATTTTTAGTGCTTCTAACTGTCATAGTGTCAGTTCGAATCACACATTCTTCACTATCATTCCAAACGCTATACCACCACATTACCCAAGGTTTTCGAAAGCATTCTTTACGAATCTCTTAGCTTTCGTTGCAAAGCTTTTATTTAATCAAGGCAACATGGTTTTCTAAATGACCGATCGACTACAACCAACCTCGCTGAGTTCACTTCCTTTACACTTTCAGCACTAGAGCACTGTAACGAGGTCGATATGGTCTCGGCCGACCTCAGTAAAGCAATCGACAAAATCTCCCACAATCTAATCCTCTCCTAATTATCCGACCTCGGCTTCGAACCTGGATTGCTGAAATGGATTTCTTCCTATCTAAAGGATAGACTTTATTCCGTTCGGTTTAGCTCCATGATATCCAACCGCCTCTTTGCTGTCTCTAGGATCCCTCAAGGTAGCCACCTGGGTCCTTTCCTATTTATAGTTGCCACTAATGACATCGATAAGGTCATTAAGAATTCCGGCTTGTGCCTATACACCGATGATACCAAGGTATACAAGATCATCGAGTCACCTCTTGATGCCGCATTGGTGCAATCAGACCTTGACTGCTTCTCGACTTGGTGTGACCGAAATTGCTTTCTACTTAACATCACCAAATGTCAATGCTTTTCCCACAAGCGTATTTACTCATCCTGGCGTCACTATTCCCTTCATAACCAACCCCTGACCATTGTGCAATGCATTCGAGATATTGGGATCATTTCCGACAAGGAGCTTAACTTCCTCTCTCTCGTTGATGAGACGAACCGGAAAGACAATTCTGCTCTCGGATTGGTGAAACGATCGTCTAAGGAATTCTCCGACCCTTACGTTACTCGATGCCCTTGTGGCGCCAAACCACACGGTACACTTACCTAAAAACCCCCATTACCTCATCCCAAGATGCATAAGTTTTCGCCAATGCAATCGCATTGTGCACCTGAAAATGCTTCACGGATTAAAGAGATCAAATCTATGATCTTTAAGTCCCTGTAAAGAAAACTTACCTTTCATGCATTCTCTTTGCATACCAATTCTCTGTAAGATTACTTTATTAGCTTATCAGGAATTCCAAACCAATTTCGGCATCTACGTTGCCAGACAAATTCCCCTAGACGAATTCCTGTAAACAAATGATTCGGTTTACATACAATGCAACCTTCATGACAGGGATCATAAATATTGCGCCGTCCATTTTCCCAGCCTCGATGTGTGTACAAAAAACTATCTACACACACATCGGCTGGCGACCCCTTTTAGCCAGCGATAAACAGCCCAACGCAACATTGCAACATATACATGCGTACGATGACGATCCCCTCTATGAGATCCGGTTATCACTACAAGTAAAGTAGATGAATCCAAAGATTCTTTTGACAGCGACTTAATATCGCTGAGTCTCATCACAACCATCAAACGGTGCGCACCTAAAATTGCAATTCCTCCCCGTATCGTGCGTACGGGGGGTGCGTACTTCAGCATTATAACAAAGTTTAATAGAGTGTCGAGCCTAGTGAGTCGAGAGTCGCGTTCTACAAAAATTAATAATTCCCTCCTCCGGTTGCTCAGTGCAAAGTTCTGGAAGATAATGAACAATAAAGAAAGAATTATTCGAACATTAAATCTGTGCGTTTTATTTGTGTTTTTTTTTAAGGCATTCAGAGAATATTTTCCCCTTTCCGGAGGTAAACTATTTTAAACAATTTATTTCAGAGTATTAAAAGCGAACTGGTCGCTACAAAAGTTGAACAAAGAAGAAAGATTTGTTATTGGTTGCTTGACAACCAAAACAATTGATTATTTCAGCTCGTTGCTGACATTTGTCATTCGGTTGCCACGGGTAACATTCAGTTGCGAATTCGCTGGTTGTGTCCAGTGCGAATCCGCAACATTCCGCCCGCCTTCGCCAATCATTGGCGAACCCGTTGGTTTCCGGGGACGGGGGCCCAGGGCCGTGGTCGTCTGGTGAGGCGGGGATCGGGAAAGAGCCGTCCGCCCTGGATTGGTGCCGACGACTGCTCCGTCTCTGGAAGGTATCTGCCGATGGGATGACGCCTTTGGCCGATGAGGCCGCAACGTTGAGTCTGGTGCGGCTTCTTCCATGCTGAATTACGGGGGATATCTTGATGCTGGGGAGCGCCGCCCGCCAAGCGGGGCATTGCTCTCTTGATGGGTGCATACGCGGTTCTTGTTCGGTGCGCATTGTTCCGGGTGGACCACTTTCTCTGGTTTGGAGTTGTAAATTCGCAACCCACGAGGAACGGCCATGTGTTTCTGCGTTGGTCCGAACATCGGAACATGAGCCGAGTTGATCTGGCAGGCGGCACTCTGGTCGGCGGCCTGCCTGTCCATACTCACTGGGAGTGCGTGCGGTTCCGTAATCGCGTGGTTATGATTGGCGCGGTTCGCCTGTGTGAAGACTGAGTCGAGCGCGAACTGAGCCTCGAGCAGTCTCGGAAGTTGGGCATCATTGCATTGGTTGGCGGCGTTTGCCTTAATGGGGGAGACTGGGTCGAGCGCGAACGAAGCCTCGAGCAGTCTCGTTGATTTGGTATCCTCGCCTTGCTTGGCGGGTGTCTCTGCAGCAGACTCTTTTGGGCTAGGTGCCTCACAATTCTTGGCATCTTTATTAGCTAGTGTTGGTGCCTTCTTGCTGAAATAAGCCTTCGTTTGTGGTGTCGCTTTAGCGGCGAGGGGTGCTGCTGCAGTTTTAACTTCTTTCATTGCCCCTGGAACCTTCTTGATGTCCTTGGTGGCGTTAGTTGGAGGGTTTGGAACCGGTTTCTTCTCAACTGTTCCTCCTTTGGCTGTTTGGCTTGCGGCAGCACCATCCTTGGCTGGACTTTCAGAGTTTGATCTTGGGTTGTCCGATGGCTTGGGGGTTTCAGGGACATCATCCGTGATGGGGTTCTGGATGGGTGGCCAGGTGGCATACGCATGCCAGGTGTGAACGGAGTTCCCGGCCACCAAGGTGGTTGCGACACAAATGGCGGCGAAAGTCTGGGTGTTTGAATGACAATATCTGTCGCAGTCTTGGTGGTGGTCGGACGGTCAGTGGTGAGGACGTTCCTTGTCTCATCAAACTTGGTGGCCTCTTCCAGATAGATCTTCTCGGCTTGACCGATAAAGCTGCCCACGAAGTAGCGATTGTCACTGGTCATCTCTGGAGTGGCCAGGCGTTCTATCTCCTCATGGTTCTTTTGGATGTCCTTCCATGTGATCTGGAGGTTGTGCTGGCGTATGTCCACCGAGAACAACGTTGGCGGACCTCTCTTCTCAAGGTCAACTTACGTGACTTAAATTATCTGCAACTCATTCGTCCCTTTTGGAAAAGTATGATGCAACGCCGTGGTGAACTTCGATATGTCTGCTATTAATTGTGACTGGCTGGAGGCTGGGCAAAATGTGATTCTTTTCGGTTGTGCAAACTGGGCGGCGATATGATAGCTGCGAACTGGCAGTAGTGGAATGGATCCACAGACTGGATCCGGCTCGAAGGACCAATTTGTGTGTCCAACAAGCGTTGAACACACCTTCCACTAACACCGGGTTCTTGTTGTGTTGTGGGCTGGCGTCAAGAACAATGCGGTCTCTTGACGTGATGAATGTCGATGGGGAATATCCCGATGTGTTCACAAACACGAGGGACTGGATGTGCAAGAATCAAAGGCGGCCGCAAAAAAGCTGCTTGAAACTAATTGAATTATTACAAAAGAAAAAGTAAACCGAATACCTCGATTGTAGCAGCAAATTCCTGAAAGATTCGTCCCTCTTGATAAAAGAACTTGACGCCGATAGATTTCGTATTAGTTAATGTGTTTATTTATCTTGATTCATCGGATTTACAACGATTATTTAGGACATCTGACTGGGCAGAGTAGTTAACGAAGAAGAAAGTTGTTATTTTGTTATTGGTTGCTTGACAACCAAATTCGATTATGTCAGCTAATTGCTGACATTTGTTATGGTGTTGTCAAGGGCAGCATTCCATTGCGACTTCACTGGCTGCATCCAGTGAATCCGCAACAGTGCCTCTCCAGTGTTTCATCCGTGAACAGTGTCTGAGTTCTGGTTTCCATTTGGTGGAACCTTACAATGACGATGACGGAAGGAAGTAAATCATCGTCGTACGCCGGCGCACTATACTTCCCCGCCGCACCCATACTTTACTCTCGTCCGTCCAGTGCTTGAGCCAGGTATGGTCTCCTTATCACAATATCCATATCTGTAGAATCGAAAGCATTCAACGTCGCTTCCTTCGGTTCGATCTCCGAGGGCTAGGATGGTCAAATTCCTTGATCCTTCCCCGTATTTTAATCGCCTAAAATTAAGCAACCTCAGAACGCTCAGAAGAGTCCAGTGTCATGGCTGACATAATGTTCATTCATCGGGTTCTCTCCGGCTCGGTCGACTGACTAACTTAATTCGTCTGAACACAAACCCTCGAAATACGCGTAATTCCCGCCTTCTCTACATTCCTCCTCACTGGACCTCTTAAGATCTCAACGAACCCCTTTCGCGTATGCTGAGAAATGTCAACTCCAATTCCATCTTGCTCGACTTTGGGCTCTCTACCCATACTCTCAGGCACCGCCACATAAACCATTCTCACCACCAATCTTAAGCGGCGCTTCTACACTTTACTATAACCTGCCCACACTTCTCCCCCCTTCTCGTGCCTTCTTAATTTGTCCTGGTTACCTTAGCTTAAGTGTAGTTCAGATAGATCTTAAGCTCTCTAGTTTGTAGCTTATATATACTTAAGTTGTAGGTAATTGTGTAGCCTTAATTTAATTTAAATTAAGCCAATAAATAGGGTGTAGCCCCACTAAACTGTAGACCAAAAGAGTCATATTTCCTGATTTTCAATGTACAATTCATCACACCGATTAATGATTTTCGCGGCAAAATCTCTCCGCAATAGTCACTAATTCTAAACGCCCTTTAATCATCAAAGATCCACGTCATGCCAGTTGGAGAGCTCCTGCCACTCAATGGTCACTTTAACTAACTATATCCGCAGTAAACCGAGTGGGTTTTAGTCTACGTTCCAGTAATTATTTGTTTCCGACTTAACTAAAGCATTCTCTGTTAATCGAAATGTAAATATGTCAGTGTTATATCCTGTGCCGTGCACTGGATGTAATCCTTTTAAACAAATTTCCTGTACGTCCCGAACCTAAGCATAGAAAGGGCTGATATTCAAAGGGAGGGCTGGCTAAACATTATCTACGGCGATGCAGGTCCACGTCGGCTAATGCCCAGTGGTTTTCGGTGGGAAATTAAATGAGAAACGGTATTGTCTAATTTGAAGCCATGATTACTGTGATAAGTCCATGCACGTTGACGCTGAATTTTAAATACACGTACACGTTACTTACCATTGCCAAGCTTATGTGACTGCCGACGACGATGACGAGTTCATCGGTGAAGCATGCTAATGAAATGGGCATTCCTTCATCCACCACTGTCTCTGGTCGATAGTCCATTATATGCCCTTTATCTCGTCTAACCCTTTAACTTCAAAGGTTCTAAGCAACTGTAAATGAAATGAGAATCTCGCTTTCACAATGTTTCTCCAAATGGAAACTCATACCAGTAAAAATCATAAAAGGAAATTACGTCCTCGTATCAGTGGCAGCGGGACTTTGCACGACCTAACTCTCTCTTCGTGCCATTGAACCATGGCGCATCTCTGTACATCAACCGATTCAGTGTTTCAGTGATTTTGGGCGCGCATGATGACTACACCAACAACTGATCCTTTTGAAGGACGTCTCTAGAAAAGGCAAACGAATCAACTTTAAATTACACATCACCACACCCCCACGGCGCGCAGCACGGCACGTCATCCTCGTACGGTCAGGGAATGTGTTGGTTCTGTAAACCGCAATCCCATCATAGTCATCAAGGAGGTGGTCATTTTTGAATCATTCATGACATGAGCCTGATGGGTATTGCTCGTCCTTTGCTCCGTCGTTCACGACTTAGTACCAGCCCCACCACCCTGTTCCCTAGATGTTGTAGAATGAACTTTGCTCCCGTCATTCATATGAAATTAGTTTTCTGTATTCAATGTGCTTAACAGTTACATTGTGAATGTGTAGCCTTCTCATATATTTTCATGGCTGTAGAGGACAAACACGAAAAAACAAAATGGAGGAGAAGGATGCTGTTTTTGGAACACACAATTGCCTTAAGGTGTAAGGTTCTCACAACAGCCTGCTTTAGTGTAATGGCGCGTTTCAATTTCTTAGTCAACTACTCGTACACGGTAACTTATAGTCGTTCAGAGTCATAAAAGTTATTTCGGCCGAATGGTCTTGGGTTAGGATTGAACAAAACGTCCTGAGTACATGTGTATCTGCCGGTGGAGGTGGATTTAGGGTCGAGAATTCTGAACACGACGGGCTGGCATCAGCCATCAGGCACACTCGGTTTGAATGTAAATTTGAAATATAAAACTTATGTGCCAACGGGGAGGAGCGCTCCTCTTCTTCTGCTGAGATACATTATTTTTGCTTGGATTCCCAAGGAATCTATGGGTGGCTGTCAAAGCGAAATTTTCGAGGAATGAGAATTCGCTTGATCTTTTATGTTCTTAAAAAAGTAATTCCCTCCCGTTTGTACTGTGTCCGTAAATTATGAAAGAGTTTTGCTTATAATTAATTTGCAGCGTAGGTTCAGGAGATGTCACCACAACGACTTTTGATTTTTTTTTATCTGTAGACAAGAAGAAATTGGGCCGGGATAAAATTGTTTGACTCTAAAAGGACTTTGGCAACATTCGATATGTGATCATATAGCATTTGGGATTGATAGTGAAGAACGTGTGATTCGAACTGACGCTATGACAGTTAGATCGTTTGGGAAATTGTCCTGTTTGAAGGCAGGTGTTTTTCAATATTTGATTGTGTATTGTGTGTGTATCTGTTAGAGACGCCACACTACTCCCTCCTCAGTAACTTCGTTACGATCAGCTTCGTGTGCGAACGACGGAGCGAACGAGAGAACGTCGGAGCAGGCGAGTGTGTCGGTGCTCTATGCAGAAGTCATGATCGTGTGTGAAGTTCTGTTTACTACGAAAAAGTGTTTGCTGTGTGTACAGATCACATCGTAGGACCCAATTATTGCGTTTGGGATTGATAGTGAAGAACGTGTGATTCCAACTGACGCTATGACAGTAAAAATAATAGCAAACCTGCTCGCCCCACACCACCCTCGGCCCAGATCTCCAATTCCATCCCCCTTTTCGACCTCAAAACAGGCGCGAAATATTCTAACTTCCATAGGTCAGACATTCTTAATCCTCCCTCCTCCCATCACTCACCTACTGGTCCTAACACGAGGCCGCCTCTTGCCCCACTCCTTCCCGCACCTAGTCCTCGCCCCCACCCATCTCGCGCCCCCGACCCCCCCCCCCCCCCCCCAGACCATTAATCGACCCAGTTTTACCACCATCTGTTAAACTCACTCAGCAAACCATTAATTCTTCGGACAACCGGTATGCCCTGTCTAAATTTAGAAACAAAGTGATCTATGAGAATGTACGCCTCTATCTTGCTTTCCTCCACGATAAAGCCGACTCCGTCTGTTACGATGGTATTACGAAAACCAGCGTAATGGCCTCCATCCAGCAGGAAGGACTACCTACTGACGTCCCTAGCCTTCGCAGCCTATTCATAAACTTCCATAATAATCTCGATATGCCCCCAAATAAGGTGCTAAGTGATCTTTCTGCATTTCGCCAGTATATTGACAACAAAATTACCTTTCCCAATAATCAATATTACTTTTGACCCTTTTCAGCCGCCCTTTGGTCCCTCTAATCATTTCAACACTCTCCCCATAACCGTCTACTATCAGAATGTTAGGGGTCTCCGCTCCAAAACACATTCGACTCTGGAAAAGGCACACTCCTTCCCCTTCGACATATATGTTCTGACGGAGACCAACCTTATCCCTAGTATCAGTAGTCTTGAACTATTCCCTCCTTCCTTCAACGTTTTTCGCGATGACGACGCTCATCGAGAAGGTCCCTACTCCCCATGCCGTGGAGTGCTGCTCGCCACTCATAACAGACTCACTTCATCTCTAATTGCCATCTCTTCTTCTCCGGATCTCGACTACGTCGCTATTAAAATTGACAAGCGCCCTAAGTCTCTATTTATTATCTGTTTTTATATTCCTCCCTCTCGACCCACCGCGTCATACGAACTCGCAATAGAGGCGGTAGATAACCTTACAGTGTTAAGCACCGCAATATACGATATCGTCGTTCTTGGCGACTTTAACCTGCCCCACCTACACTGGACATCAGCTGACGAACTAGCCTTCTACGTCTCTAACCCCACTAGTTCTAATGAGCGTATTTTTATTAACGGGCTCTCCGACTCAGGCCTCCATCAAATTAGCAATGTCCCAAATCATATGGCGAGACAGCTGGACCTCGTGTTCACAACCGACCCTCTCATGTCCTAGCCCACACGCCATCTCTACCATTGACAATTATCACCCCCCATTGCTCTTATCCTTATATCTCGACCATGAAACCCAGCCCCCTCTACCTCCTGACTGCTTTTCTTACAATTTCCATAAGGCTAATTTCCGCCTCCTAAATGAACATCTTAGCAAAACAGCGTTTCGCTTTGATCATTTGGGTGTAGAAGCCACGGCCACTCTCTATAAGGAGATTTACTATGCCGTCGCCTTATATGTCCCCTATTCTCGCCGCAGGTCATCGGTTTCTTCGCGGCCATGGTACAACCGCAATCTCCGCAATCTTCGGAACAAAAGGAATAACTTATGGAACATTTTCCTCAAAACGCGATCCATTGAAAACTACTCCAACTATCTCGGGGCCTTTTATAAATTTTCCGAACTCTACAACTCCCTCTATTCCAAATACCTTATTAAAACACAATCCAATTTGATTAGCGATCCCAAATCCTTTTTCCACTTTATAAATGATAAACGTAAATCCGACGCCTATCCTAACTCCTTCTCTTATGGCACGACTACGTCAAACGACAACCTAACTATTGCCAACCTGTTCAAGTCGTTTTTCAATAAATCCTTCACGGAGATCTCCTTCGAACCCAATCCGTCGTATTTCAATGACTTGCCCGAATTCTCCCTTGGTCCTTTCTCTCCTCAACTTATTCAGCGTCACGTAGTTGAGGAGAAACTAAACTCCCTCAAAGACGAGTTCAGCCCCGGACCTGATGGACTTCCGTCTGTATTCTTAAAGAACTGTTCCACTTCTCTTTCTCTCCAGATATCAAAGATTTTCAACCTATCTCTATCTCAAGGGACCTTCCCTGGTATATGGAAATCCTCCTATGTCACCCCCATACATAAAAAGGGACCTAAAAACGATATCAGCAACTACCGACCCATCGCCAAACTATCTCATATCCCCAAACTGTTCGAAGGGCTTCTTTACAATGCGTTATCTTTTAGTTGTAAATCCATCATCTCATCCAACCAGCACGGCTTCCTTTCGGGTAGGTCGACCACAACCAATCTGATCGAGTTCTCATCCCATACTCTCCGTGCCTTAGAGAATGGCAACGAAGTTGATGTTATCACCACCGATTTCAGCAAGGCATTTGACTAAATCTCCCATAATCTCATCCTTTTCAAGCTGTCCTCCCTAGGCTTCGAACCCCTATTGATCAAATGGTTATCTTCTTATCTGAAAGACCGATCCTACCGTGTCAACTTCAGATCCTCCCTTTCCGATCCTTTTTTTCCCACCTCTGGGGTTCCGCAAGGAAGTCATCTAGGCCCCTTCCTTTTTATCCTAACCATCAATGATGTCGACTCTGTTATTTAACACTCATCCATATCCCTCTATGCGGACGACGCCAAACTCTACAAAACAATCGTATCTCCCCTCGACTCCTCACTCCACCAACAGGACCTCGACAGCTTCTCAACCTGGTGCCGTAATAACTGCCTTGATCTCAATGTTGCCAAATGTCACTCCATTACATTCTCCCACAAACGTCCACCCCCACTTCCTCGCCCCTACTTCCTGCTTAACCAGCAGATCTCATACGTATCCTCAATACGTGACCTCGGAATCTTATTTGACAGGGAGCTCAGCTTCATCCCACATATCGACGATATCATTCTTAAGGCCAACTCCGCCCTAGGGTTTGTGAAACGCTGGTCTAAGGAATGCTCTAATCCTTACGTTTCCCGTTCCCCCTACATTGCCTTCGTTCGCCCCCTTCTTGAATGCGCCAGTCAGGTCTGGTCTCCACATTGCTCGTCCCATATCCGCAGAATCGAGAGCGTGCAACGTCGGTTTCTGCGTTTTGCCCTCCGTGGACTGAACTGGGAGAATCCTCGGATTCTTCCCCCATACACAAGCCGGCTCCATTTGATCAACCTCAGTACACTTGAGGAACGCAGAACTCTTGCCGATATCCTCTTTATCCACCGTCTCCTCTCCGGCACAATCAACTGCCCTAGCTTGCTTTCCGCCATCGCACTCAACACCAACCCCGCAACCTACGAAACTCTCGTCTCTTCTATCTAATGAACCAATTTCACGTATGCTTAAGCAGGCAAACTCTTACCCCCCCTCCTTCGATTTCTACCTCACTTCTATTGCTCTCAAACGTCGTCTTCTGTCTTTCCCCTCGTGACCTTCCCCCACCTACTATCTACACTTTTACTACCCGTATACATTCCTATCACCCCGCCCCTTTATCCTACTACCCGGTCTTCGCCACCCCATCACGTGCACAGCCACCTTTCCACCTTTTTATCTTCTTACTTATTCGAAAGTAATTTTTGTAATCCTATTTCTTAAGTTAGTTCGTAAGTTTTTTTTTTTTACTTTTAATTTCTTTTTTTTTTTTCTCTCTCAAACGCTTGTACTAAGTGTAATAAACGAGGGTTCTGCTCTCACTAAACTAAACTAGTCATACTTTGTAAGAGACGCGGTCTGAAGGCTTAGAGATATCCAATGCAAGCGTCCTTGATTTACCATGTTTTTCAATTGAAGATGTGCAGACGTCGGTTGCAAAGGTCCAAAGTTCTTCCTTAGATGGCATGCCACGGCGTTATTGGCGATAATTTAAGTATTTAATAAACCTGGCCATCATGACTTTTGCCATTACCTTGAATAACTTAGACAGTAAAAAAAGGAAGACACTTTTCCCTTTCTTTGGGATTAGTTGAATTGGAACATTTTTTAGCAAATGGGAAATATTTTCAGTGCATACAAGAAGCGATTGAGTTTGGTTAGAATCGACGACAGTCCTGGAGCACAGTTTTTAAGGACTATTGCCGTTATTCCATTCGGTCGGGTTGCTTAGTACAGTCTATGGACAGTGCGTTAAATAGCGCGTGGGCGGAACTTCACATCCGTGATTGAAGATTGGACCGACGCAATCACAGGTACTTGTAAAAAACCTGAATCGAGGGTTGAAACATTGATTTTCTCTTTTGAGAACGTAGTGGACAACGTTTGCATTCGTGTTGGTGAAGTCGATGCTTCTGATCTTGCAAAATCCCGTTACCAGTAGAACGTTGAGAGAGTTTTGCGGACGGATCCGATTACGCGGAGACGAGATGTTCACAGTTCAGTTTATTATCAAAACATTTACATGATGTTCCCTCGGAGATATGAATGGAGATCTACTTTACCTCCGGTATTCTTTATCTCAGGAGATACCACCATGTCTTATCTTAACTTCAGTCTGGTCTGTGGCGGTTCCGGCAAACCCCACGGTACACTTACCTAAAAACCCGCCATAAGTTTTCTTTCCTTGCTTATCTGTAAATAAAATGATTAGGATTGCATACAATGTAACCGTCATGACAGGGACCATAAATATTGCGCCGTCTATTTTCCAACTTCGCCATGTGTACGATAAATTTCTTTACGTACACATTGGCCGGCGACCTTTTTCTCTCAGCAATAAAATTCTCTAACTCGCACCATGTGCAAACAAAAGCAAATACACGCATCTAGCGTCTAGTGCCATAAAACGAATTTCATCGCATGTAATCATATATACAATTCGATCCCTTTAGCCTCACCAGCGATACACATTTCCCATTGTGTAAATAGAAAAACCATTAGCACTTCTTCCTAATGGCGATACATTTACTTACGCATACCATTGCACTGAAAGAGTGCATGTCCTTGGTGGTCCTGTAGCGTTCTACGAACGCACAATTCTACGCAGGTAAGGTTCCTATCTTCAAAGAACTTACTTACCTGAGAGCGTTGCACGCACCCACAGACGCGTGCCCCAAAGTCCCACGATAGGGCCTGCAACTCGCAACCAACGTTGAGACCGACACCAAAAAGCAAGGAACTGAACGTCCCCAAAGCTTTTTAGGTTAAGCTCAACAATTATAATTCTCCATGCCTGAAACAAAGGTATAAACATCCATGCGTTTTATTCCTAAAAAAAAAACAATTCCCAAAATGCAATACATGCTGCCTGCGCCCAGGAACATCTCATCGAACCGGCAATTCCGAAATTCAATACAAAAGAATTGCTATCATCAAAGAATGAGCCGATCAACGGATGCACGTGCGGGTAATCTAACGCAAGGACCACCCAAATCCGTTGAACAACAGAAGGCAGCCACGACCTATCGCAATCGAATATATCTCAATGAGATATCCGATGATTTATGAGGAGTTAAGCCAACAAAGGCAATACTCCGGTCCCACGGCCACGCTAGAATTTCTCACCATTATAAAGATCTAATGGATTTCGATTCCGGGTACTAAGTTCAAATAAGTCCCACGGACTGCACGTCAAAACAATCGCCGAATATCTCTGGTCTGGGCGCCAGATGTTCTGTGCAAACAGAAGGCCGTGGAAATGAAATTCTATCAGCGATAATAATGATGTATGCAAGATGACTTTCCCCTTTCAGGAAACTACAAAATATCCCGGGGGATGTGATAACATGCTGCTAACAGAAATTCGGAAGTTCTGTTAGCAGAGCAAATAGGGAATATTTTCCGGATAGATACAGATACCAGTTTTGAATCTGGGTATCTGTGTGAGCAGGATATGGTTGAGGGCAGATACTTAGTCTGATTTTGATCGTCACCGGGACGAGTTTTCGTCAAGGAGCAGCGGTAAGGGCGGAGAGATTTTGATCGTCAAGGCGAATAGATAAAGAAAAACGTCGAGGAGGTAAAGTACCGTATCCGATTTATAGTTAATTGGATCCAAGGGTGTAACGGGCGTGTCGTGCGTGTGTTTCGCTGCACTTTTTAATAAAATATTGTACGGGACATTAAAGAAATAAAAAAGATTAAAGAAATAAAAAAGATTATTAAAGAAATAAAAAAGATTAAATCCGTAAAGGATCTGTTCGTGTTTATTGTGCTGATTCGCTCCGTGTTCTGGTTTCTTGTATTTTTTTTTCTGGTGCGAACAGTGTTCGGCGGAACATTGTACCAACCCGCTGTTATAAAACAAAAAACCGCCAAATTGGTGACCCCGACGTGATCTGAACACGCAGCATCCACTTCCCATAGTAAAGCAGAACTTCACACACGGTCACGACTTCCGCATAGAGCCCAGCCTCCGACGTTTTCTCGTTTCTCTCTCGTTCGTCCGTCGTCCGCATACGAATCTGATCGTAACGAAGTTACTGCGGCGGGAGTGTGTAGCGATTCTAACAGATACACACAATTCACAAGCAAAAATAGTGAAGAACACCGAACGAAAAAAAATCGAATAAGAAAAATACATCAGAACCGTATACCAAGCGATAAAATAAAAATAATTCATACCAGTGGAATATAGTCGAGTTTGGAAATCAAATTCAAAACACGGTCAGTAGCCTGGTGTGTAAGCTTAGGTAAAATTTTTTTCGTGATTCGAGCTGTCATAGCGTCAGTTCGAATCACGCGATCTTCTTCACTATTATTTCAAACGCTATAGTCCGACCCCTAAGAGAAAAGTTTTTCTCTCTCTTCTCTTGTTTTCTTAACCCTAACCTAGGATGGATTTCATGTCAGAATTCTAGCCTCGTTGAGTCCAACCACTGACCGCCATGGTCACGCGTCATTCCCGCTCCCCGCGCGCGGCGGAGAAGCGCTGATATACGGAGTCATTGGCGTAGGGAATTTTATTCGCCATCCATAAAGTCGAGCGGTGTTTTGTTGATTTATTTTTATTTAAACCAAACGGTTACGGAAAAAATTACATAAAACTCATAAATCCAACGATGTGAACTTGCATTTAATTTGTCATTTCCAGTCCGGTGTTCGATCATGAAGTGTAATAAAGTAAAAATTAAATAAAGATTCTGCAGTGTTTTATTGTGCCTTTTGTTCACTGGACATTGCTTTGTGAAGTCCTGTTTGTACTTGTCTTTTTGTGTCCGTCGGAACTATCGATTAGTGATGGGGGGTGAAATGAACTGATGGGGCCCGTACGACCGTTCCCGAGTGAAACTATCTTCCTCCCGTCGACGACTGTATTGCTCTTCGGCGGCAGGCAACACGAATGGCACCGCCCGCGGGTTAAGGTCCGACAAAACCGGCGCCGGCGCGGCGGGGCACTCTCTAAAAGTGGAGGAGGGGCCGTCCATAAAAGTCGAGGAGTTGTCCGGTCCGAAAGTCAATGATCCCGACGTCCGATCGGCGATCCCGGGCCGCGCATCCACAAACAGGTCCTCATCCTGTCGTAACATCTCTCTCCTAGCACGCTCACAACCGATCAGTCGGTCCACCATGCTACGAAACGGGAGCTCACCCAACGTGAGGAGGAAGTGTCTTAGTCCTTCCTCCCTTAAGCCCCTTACCACTACCGGCTTGGCCATTCCCTCAAGCTGGCTGGCGAAGGCGGACCTACCCTGCCGAAAATAGTAACGTTCAGCGGCCTCCTCGCACCGTACCACGGCCCGCTTCACTCGCGAAACGAAACTCGTGGCATCCTCGGGAAGTTGTCGCATTTTGGAAAGTTGTGCGCACAACTCCTTATACGACACTCTGGGTTCAAAAGCCTCTCTGAGACGCTGTTCCGCTTCAAAAAAGGTCGCGGGTGGCAGCTCCTTGAACATACGATAAGCTTCGCCGCTCAGTCTAGAGGATAACCACCGGAGGAAGGTAAGTTCCTCTTCCACCGCCAGACCACCCAAGGTTTTCCTGCAGCCCTTGAGAAACAAAGAGAGTTTCTCGGCTGTATCTGGACCTTCCTGTCCCGAAAACATGGGGACCGCCTTCGATACGAGGTCGAAGACCCTGTCCGTGCCCAACACAGTCCGTACAGGACATGGGTGCGGACTCAATTTAAAATATGAAGGCATTGGTGTGTCCTCCATGCTTTAAACACCTTGTTTGCCAACGGTGGGGGGGGGGGGGCGTTGGTGAGCGTTCGTCCATGAATTCGTCGCGCGAATCGTGGAAGGCCTCCGGATCCACCTCGTCACTCGGCGGCCCGGGAAGCACCTCGGGCAGAGGTGCCCTCTCGGCCCTCCTTTTGCCGCTGCCTCGTCAGCATCAGCAGGCCGCCCAACCAAACTCACACGCTCTTTGAAACTAAAACAAAACCCGGAACCCCGACAAACCCTATGACCAACAGTAAAACCGGTAAACCAACAGCCCAACCTCGAGACCCAACAAGAGAACAATTCCGAACGCGACAGAACCAATTCGTACACGAACAGAGGGGGCGTGAAAAACAACAAGGAACACGATTCCCACAATAGACGAACAAACGCACTCAAAAAAGGACACTCACTCCAGCCACAGCAACAAAACAGCAGACCGCGCGAGAAGCGCCACAGAACAAACAACAACCACTCCGCCCGAGAAAAGAGAGAGAAAGGGGAAAAAGAGAAACACAATTAAACCCCACGAACACAACGCGCAGCTAGAAAGGAAAGAAAAGAAGAATCCCGGTTCCAAACAAAAAATTTAGAGATCGATCAAGCTGCAATGAATATGTCTGTTTTTAACCGAGAAAAAAAGTTTCTATAGACATCTCTCACACAAGATGAATAAATAAACTAGTTAATAAATAAATAAATTAGTTAGATAATAAGAAATTAAATGCAATAATAAAGAATCAATAAATAGCATCAAACAACTGCTTAATATTAAAACCAAAACAATCCTACAATAATTGATCTACAAATTCAAAAACTTCAAATTATTTAACAAATCAAAACAAAAAAAATTTTTTCTGTTGCTTTTCCTCCTTCCTCCATTACGCCGGCCTCTCCGCTCCCAATTACATGCTCGTTGCCAACGTCACACCACTGCTACTAATCCGCCAATGTCATTCGATTCGCAATGAGGCACTGGTATTAATTATTTGATGTACTCGAACAGGTTCTTTCTGGATTCGTCCTTACGAGTTTTCAACCTCAGCGTCCGCAGCGTCACTGTAACGTTTTCCGCCACAGAAATTTATATATAAAAAATGGGTTACCTTTCGTTATTTCTGCTCTCTGAGTTGGGCATCTAGTACTTCGTCTACAGAGATTTCTTTTAGTGGCAGCTTGGACTCTTCTTCTTGATCAACTTCGCCTAGAAGCACCACAGTCTCTCCACGACTCAAAAACACTAGTCTGGGGATGTCTCCATATTCGTTTCCAACATGAATCCTCTCTACGGTCCGGTGTAAAGCTAGGTTGGCAAATTGATCTTCGATAATGTTCTGGTTCTCCGGACAAATTGTTAAACACACATCGTTTCAGGAAAGTTTCAATAATATTCTCGATTTATTGTCCTTCTTTTTCCTTAATTCTTTATTCTCAATTTAAGCACACAAATTTGTTACTGAATTTTGTCGCGATGATCACAAAAACTTAAATGTTACTTCAATTTTAATTTTTACTTTCTTTCTTCATCAAAAAAACGGGACACTCCTGTTCCTTGCCTTCCAACTGTTAGCACCAAAACACTAATCATCATTCTACCAACGGAACAAAAAAAACTTGCTGTTCTTTTTTCCTGCTATACACACTAAACCCATTTCTCTCTCTCTATCTCCATCCACTCCGAAAACGGATCCAGCTTCCACACGATCCACAATCGAACAAAAGTATGTTCGTACGTTCAACATGTGGATCGTGTGTTTTTTCACCACCTTGCCATCTATTATTATATTATATTTAAAACTAAACAAACGATGGGGATGGCGGAAGCCGCACGTAACAAACTAAGCAAATCGCAGAACAATTAATCACGTAGACTCACTCTTATTCGATTGAGTAACGGGGGACTACATCGCCCGGGAGCGTATGCATCTGCATGCACACGTTGCGGTCGCTGGGTAAAGGACTTACCCCGTTGATGGTTGTTAATCGACTCGTTGTTAAAGGGATGAAGTTGGGTAATTTAATTTTCACACTTGACAACCAAAAGAGAAAATACTTCTGCTCCCTCATTACCACGTTCGTCGATGTGTGATGGATTACATCGGTAAATTGATGATCGAAGAAAGCGGGAGAATGAGAGAACAGAAGCAGGATGTACTGTGATCTCGGGGTGGATTGGGTTGTGTGTGCATGAATCAATGTACTTTGAGGATAACCCATTGACCCAATTCGGTGAATTTGGTGATCTCACAGCACATTGATCTGAACGAAGACAGAACTGTGAAGGAGAGGAAAAAAGGCTGGTGCTATTCACCCGCAAAAAGAGGGCATCGATCCCCAGCGAATTAAGTGTCTGGAGAAGAGTACCTGGCTGACTTTCTAACAGACAACTTGTCTCACAGTTTTTCTCGTGCTATTTATCTTAATCAACCGTTATTTTCACAATAATTTTCACAATTTAATTATCATTATCTTGTTTTCTTTGTCTCGTTTTCCGCATACAAAAATTTGAACAAGTGTTATAACCGTTAAGTTATGGCCCCTGGGCCACGTGTGTTAAATAAAATCAAGCGCAAACGGTTGCGTTACGACCCCGATATTGGAGGCCAAACTCCTCCCGATAAACTTTCAAAAGTGAACAATAAAGTTCTTGAAAAATCTAAAATGTGTTCAAACACTAACTTTTTTCAACCACTTCAAAGTCTGATGGAAGACTCTCCTGAAATGGATCCGACCAATGACGAACAGTGCGCAGAACTTCCTAAAGAAACCGTTCCGACAATTGTGGTATTAAAAACAACTAGTGCTCAAGTGCGTGATATTTTGAGCAACATTAAGATAGACAAATACTTAATCAAAAACATTTCGCTTGGGCAAAAAATATGTGCCCCAACAATGGACATATATAATAAAATCAGAACCGAACTCTTACGGTTAAAATGTGAGTTTTTCACCCACTCACGTAAGGAAAATCGTCCATTAAAGGTAGTGTTATCCGGGCTAGACTTAATTAGCAACGATATAGTGAAAAATGAGCTAATTGCACTCGGGATTAAGTGCCTAGATGTTAAAACCATCACATTAAACCCGTCAACAAAAGCCCTGTACAAACACTACTTGTACATCGTCTACATTCAACGCGGTACTGTTAAATTAAACGAACTAAAACGGAACTACTCCACATTGTTCAAAACCATCGTTCGCTGGGACTTTAAAAAACATAATCCAGGTAAGGTCACACAATGTCACAATTGCCAGCTTTATGGTCACGGCTCGATGCATTGTCATATAAATAGCTTCTGTGCAATATGTTCGGGAAACCATAAAACATCAGACTGCAAAACGAATGAGGTCATCAAGTGTGCAAATTGTAGTGGGCCACATAAATCCACCGATCCAGAATGCATAAGCCGAAAGCAGTACATAGACATTCGCCGCAAATTATCCCCACGCGGACGTGGTACTGGAAATACAACGTTCCTACAGCCTCCGAGTGACAAACAGCAGCCAGTGCCCGACCGATTATCCATTGATAATTTTCCTCCACTACCCCGATCTGTGCGTCAACCTTCACTTCCTTCATCCACCTGGGCTTCTGGCCTCCATCAAACCCAGCAACCTTCCAACAGTGATACGACACACACGAAGAAAAATCCGTCAGAAACATTAACTAATGACAACTTGTTCTCATTTAGCGAGATAAACTCTCTTCTTAATGAAGTTGTCACCAAGCTTAGTGCTTGTCAAACCAAAGCTGACCAATTTAACGTCATTACTTCATTAGCTATTAAGTACATATACTCGGAAAAAACATGTTAAGAAACTCTCTTAACATCATAACTTGGAATGCGAGAAGCATCAAAAACAAAAAGCATGAATTTTTTAATTTCTTGATAAATTTTAATATTGACATTGCACTTGTTTCAGAAACCTGGCTCAAACAAGACATTTCTTTCTCACATCAAAATTACACATGTTATCGCCTAGACAGGGTACATGCTAGTGGTGGAGGTGTCGCCATTGTTGTGAAAAAATGTATAGAACATTCCTTGCGTCCTTCATTGCGCCTTAAGTTAATTGAGGAAATTAGTATCGATGTAACATTAAGTGACAACTCAAAGGTGAGTCTTTTTTCGGTCTATTTCCCTGGAGGAAATAGAAACCTAGAGAAATCTACTTACTTTAAGCGGGATCTGCAAAAATTGTATAGAGTCAACACTCGAAACAAGGTAATTATTGGTGGTGATCTAAACTGCAGACATCAGTCGTGGAATTGTCTTAGGGCAAACTGCTGGGGTAACATTTTACTAGATGTTACTGAATCCAGCCCAAGTTTTTCCATACTTTATCCACTTCTCCCCACCTATATCCCAGCGAGTGCTAACAAGAACCCCTCAACTCTTGATCTATATATCACTAATATTCCAAATTACTGCACAGTGACATTAACTCTAAATGCGTTAAGTTCAGACCACCTTCCGATCAGCCTCACAGTGAACCATACAGAAGTTGTAAATCGTACCAGTTTATACCACAACTATTCCGCCGCCAACTGGAATTGTTATAAATCATATATAAACACGAACTTGGTTCTAGGTGATACCAGCCTAAGTTCTATAACCTGCAGCGAGCACATTGATATCCTATGTAACAATTTTGTTTCTGTTATCAATAGAGCGGCCGATCTTGCGATACCTAAATGTTCCACTGCTCCAGTTGATAAGGCACCGCTTCCTGAAAATATCTTACATCTGATTAGGCTACGAAACTCTGAAAGAAGAAAATGGCTGCGTTATAGAATCGATTGTTTTCTGGTTAATGTTAAAGTCTTAAATAATATCATTAAAAACGAAATCTCAACATATAGGAACAAGTGTTGGAATAAACACCTTTCCTCTCTTGACAAAGCAAGCAAACCGTTCTGGAAAATATCCAAAATTATGAAAAAGAGAGTGTCAAGTATTCCTCCGTTTAAAGTTCACGACAAGTTGTTTATTTCTTCAGTGGAGAAATGAAACCTACTTGCTAACACGTTTAGTAAGAACCACTCCATATCTATGCATCTAAGCGACGCGTATACTGAAGCTGAAGTTGCTAACACTATCTATGTACTTTCTCAAACACCAGCTGAAAGTACTTACGCAACTAATATCAGCAAAGTTAAAGAATTGATAAAAAAATCGAAATCAAAAAAGGCTGCGGGTCTCGATAATATTAACAACAAATTAATCAAAGCACTTCCACCTGCTGCAAGTAACTATTTGACGTGCATTTTCAACGCTTGTCTTAAGAATTGTTATTTTCCGGACTGTTGGAAAACAGCAAAAGTAATACCTATCCCGAAACCCGGCAAACCGAAGAACAGCCCCGAAAGCTACAGACCTATTAGTCTACTTAGCTGTCTAAGTAAGCTCTTAGAAAAAATCATTAAGGAAGGGATTGATCGTTTTGTGGAAGACATTAACATCTTGCCAAACTTTCAGTTCGGTTTCCGTAGTGGTCACAGCACAATCCACCAAGTCTTGCGCATTAAAAACCACATAGCTGGTAAAATCATCGACAAGGAGTCAACGGGACTGGTTCTTCTAGACATCGAAAAAGCTTTTGATACGGTATGGCACGATGCCTTGATTTATAAGCTACTAAAACTTAAGCTGCCAATACCGCTTATCAAAATTATCCAGAGCTTTCTTCGTTCGAGAAAATATGTTGTGAGTTTAGGAACCGACATATCCTCTACCCACCAAATCCACCATGGTGTACCCCAAGGCTCGGTCCTTGGTCCCATATTATTTACATTGTTTGTCGCAGATTTACCATGTCTAGGTGAAAACATTCAGGTAGCTATGTTTGCCGATGATACAGCCATTTTCTCTTCGGGTGCCTTATTCACTAATGTCTACAACTCTTTGCAAGCAGCTCTTGACAAGCTAGCAGTATATTACAGGAAATGGAAAATACAAATAAATGGTAATAAAACACAAGCTGTCTGGTTTTCGAGATGTAGGAAACACTGCTACCTACCAAATGGCACTAAACTCAGTATGTGTGCAGTTGATATTGATTGGTCCGAAGACTGTAGATATCTAGGTATTATTCTAGATAAAAAACTTATCTTTCAAAAACACATCACTACCACAATTGACAAAATAAACAAAGTCGTAAGAGTTATGTATCCATTAGTGTGTAGAAAGTCAAAGCTTAGCATCGAAAATAAAATTATAATATATAAAACAATTTTTCAAGCGATACTCCTGTACGGGGCTCCTGTATGGTGTAATTGTGCTCGCACACACAAAATAAAATTGCAAAGGTGTCAAAATAAAATATTGAAAATGTTGCTGAATTTGCCATGGCATTATTCGACACATGAACTACATGAAGACGCTAACGTTAAACCAGTAGAGTTCCTTATTGACAAAATCAATCGAAACTTCTTCGTCAATTGTTCTTTTTCTAACAATGTTCTCGTTTCCCGTCTTGCGTTATCCTAAATCACTACATATGTACTCTGTCTATGAAAATTATATCGAGGTCATTACTATATAAAATAACCGGAAGCCCGTGCAATATTAGTCTTAAAATCCAAATAAGGGTTTTTTCTTGTAGTTTTCCCTTAATTTATTATTTGTTATTCATTAAAATTGTGCTATTGTCGTTATATAGATTTAAGATTATAGTTGTAAAGGAATTGCTATCCTAAATCTCTTAAGTACTAGTTGTAAAAGTGTCTGGAGAAAATGGAAAGGACGCTGACTTGCCTAGGGAAATCTGATCATGGGAACTAACTTAAATGCCTTAATAATTTCCCCAGCGGTCGCAAGATTAGACAACCGCCGTTTGATCAGACTATTCCGTTGCTAACCGACATGATGCGATTTCCTGTGAAAATATCATGGGTTAGCGAAATGGGGTTGCCGTATAGCAAAAAGGTGGCTAAACTCAATTATACGTTATCTGCATAGGATAATGAGTTTAGCTACGCGTCCGTTTAACATGTTTTACAGATGTAATAGCTTATAAGGGGAATGTGTAGAAATGACGCGCTGAAAGTGGTCGAAATAAGGTATGGCATTGTGGGTTGGTTCTCCATTTAGTATAGAGAACCCCCACAGATCTATCATCAAAGGTTAGGTTAGGTTATTTACATCTGAGTTATATATTTGAATTTCCGAGAGTGTTGCTTGTTGGACCAGCCCTGCTTGTATCCTTGCAATTGGTATTATTATTCTTGTTTTTACTTTATAACAGCACTACTTAGGTTAAATACAGGTCGTAATTTTGCAGGAATGAGCAATAAGTTTATTGCCCAACACTCATAATGAATTTGCCAAATATTTCCACTTTCAAATGCATGTCTTAATCTCCTTCGTTGATTTCTTTTTACATTTTTAAACTACTTTTTGTGGTTGTATGCTCTGATGTTGTAAGTGGTGCCAGAATTCATTTTTGCCGATAGAACATCCTGTATCATCAATGACCACTGCAAATATCTATGTTTGGTAAATAGAAGTAATTCTTTCGAATAAGATGCTTACCAAAAAATTGGTAAGGGCATTATGAATAACGTCAACAAAATGATGCTGGTGGGTATTCCACCACATTTCGCCTTCAGGAACAGAATATTTTGTCGAATATTATTCTGAGAGTTGGCTTTTTTATATAGAGATGAGCGGTACAATACATTCACATGCACTCTAGAGAATAATGAAATAACATATGGTATATATTTCAGGAACTGCAAAGAAATTTATTAACAGTCAAGTACCCTCTGTAATCATGTTTCTTTTTCTTTTCTATTTGCAGGCATTCAACATCATTTTCATCAAGATGAAAGCCTAGCACCAGCTAAACAATCCAAAAGTAAATAATTACAAAGCAACACTAAACACACATACACATCGTAGACACTTTGGTTACTGTGTCCTGTTTCATTTGCTAAGAAAATTAATTAGGAAGCTGTAGTGAAGCTTTCGACAGAGACCGCATAACCCCAATCTTCGTAACCCAGCGCTGTCTCAGTAAGCTCAACATATAATCCAGTTAAACCACACATCAGTCATTTGCAAACGGTACAGGATCATTTAATTCCATAAAACTGGAAATACAAACACAATTCCGTATAAGTAGTTCAACGAAATGGCTGGCGTAGGAATTAAGGTGAGTAATGTTGATTATGTCCACCTATGAAAATTGATCCCCTTTATTGTGCCCAAAAAGAAAGTTTTACACATCAACAGCATGTTATCCTGTCTTCCGTTATTTTGGTATGTGTATAGGGTACCACAACCGCACAATCGTTACTTAGTTCATTCGCAAATAGTTATATGTATATAACATCGGCATGTGCTTACCGCTTAAAACAATTGTAGCGCATTCTCTTGAAGGATATTGTTCAAAACATCAACAACAGACGAAGTCTTGACACCAAAATGTACCAAAGACTTAACTCCGAGAGCATTTTGTAGGGATGTCCATAATATAAATCTAACAAACTCACAGAACCCACGGATATGGGTTCAAGTTGGAAATAGACCTTGTAAACTATTTGACCTGAGGCATGATATGAGGCATTCGAAGGAGATTTGTTGATATTTTCGATAGCTTCAACCCACAAGACGCCCATTGTACAGACTTAAGTATTTGCTTATGCATAGGATCCTGATGTTTGTATAGGCGATTACAGGTATTTTACAAATGAAACCGGAGAGGCAAGTACTGAAGAGTACTATATTTACTGGTTTTAGTTTTGAGGTTAGTGTTTGCCACGCTTAATCGAATTTCAAATGAGGGCATTTGTATTGGAAAATACAGTCAAACGACCGGAGGTCGTAAATAGTCAGATCAGATTGTATGAGTGGTACCCTGTTTCTGTGGAAGGCAGTGTGTACGGTGCTTCTGTAAGGATGCCCTTATGACTCGTTACATACAAGGATTCATAGTTATAAAGTGATACAAAAACGAAAAAAGTATTTAAATTTGTTGAGTGAAGAGATGAATTACAAGACTCGAAATATCAACGAGCTTGAATGTGCATTCCTATAATGCTCGGACGACTGGATACTCTAAGGGCATGTGCGCCTCATGCTACTCTTTCTGGGAAATGTGAGTTCTACTGAATTGTGTGGGTATTTTAATTTTCAGTCAATTGCGTATTTTATTTATGACTTGTAAAAGATTATTTATAAATACTTTAGTTGGCGAGTTTGCCTACACAGACATTGCGATTAAAACACAATATAAGGAATGCTCGTATGGTTCTTTGAAAGGAACCGTATATTCATTCTCCATTTTAAAATGATTTGAGTCAGAGTCTTGTGTTCTTCAACCATGACCATATACATATTGAAAAAATTAGGGCATCTGTAAAATAAAAAAAAACAGGTTTATATTCCCGCTTTACGATACACACCTCCTCTTCAATGCGACCACAAAGTCGAGGATATTGAAATTAGTAATATGAGAAAATGGGTAACGTATCACCAACCTTCAAAAACAAGAGAAGAACAATCCGAATTTATTCTTCATTTTTACAATTTTAATGTCAGAAGTAGCTTTGTGGGGGTTCTCTATATCACACGGAGAACCAACCCACAATTCTAACCAACCTTGACCGCTAACAGCGCGTCACCTTAACCCAACTCCCCATGCAAAATTCGCAATAAAACACACTCCAAAACTTCCAACAGAATACATTCTAAATCATCCCCGCATACATTTTCCCAAAATCGCTTCGGTCAATTCTTTACTTAATTCATATCCCTCCTTGCGACCAAGCAATCTTAATTTCCCCGAAATTCGTACGTTGTAATAATCCAAACCTACAACGAACATTACCAACTATACATTTCCCCGAAATTACTTCGGTTAATATCTTATCTAAACGATATTCCTTGCTTGCACCCAAGCAATTCCAATTTCCCCCGAAAACCACTTCGGTTCATTTCTTCCTTAAATCATACTTCTCGTCTGCGACCAAGCGACAGCTAATTTTCCACGAAACAATCACAACGATCAAAACCCTTGATCATACTTGGCTATGCCAATTTCCCAGTATACACAACCAACGAGCTCAGCTCAGCTTACACGGCGAGGATTCGCTGGAACTAAATTCTTATGCAGGCATAGCACCTTTTCCCGAAATTCTTAGTAAGTGGCAGCGAGTTTATTTTAGCTATGACTCCACTGCCGCGACGGGATGAACTTTTCCTTTCGTTAGTCAGTCGAAACACAACCACCGCCGAGCACACGTCGCTCTCCCGTTAGAAAGTCAAAATCCAATCACCACTGCGGACGGTCGAATCGTGTATTGAATCAGTATTGTGTCGACAAAACAAAAAGATTATTAACGTTGTGACGAAGTGACGGGCTTTGTTCGGGACTCAAGTGCCTAAAACTAAGTAAAAGGTAGGAGATAAATAAAATAAATGAAGGCGATGCATGACTGAACGGTTTAAAAGGGAAAAAGAATAACAAAAAAAAAAAACAAGTAAACGCGAACTATTTGATATGTGTAGTACTGTTTGTAGCTCCCAATTAAAAAAATACAATAGACACAAAGAAAACAGAAACTAATTTGTATACGTTAAGAGATCGATAGTGAAACGACAAATTGCAAAAACTCAATGTAAAAATCGATCAAATAAAGAAAGCTTTATACAACAGAACTTCCCCCAGTGGCTTTTATTTATCGCTCTTTCCTGGCGCCCGGATTTCGGAGGCTAATTGTTGTGAAGGACTCGTTGGTGGGTGATAGGAACCCGTGCCGTACGCCGGCACCCCAAATGAACCCTCACAGCTTAATTATGTGTTTTGTATCACTTTCTTTCCGCATTGAATGTGTCCAATGCAGCCCTCTTGAATATTTTGTGGGTTTCTGCATTATTGTCCGTTTTATGTCTTTAGAGTTTAGTCTTTAGAGTTCCGCCAACGTTCTTTGTTATCTATACCGCTCCTCGAATAACAACCAGCGACCTTTTTCCACTATCTTTCACGTGCGGTCGATTGGATACAAATCAACCATCCAGCTTCTGAGATTGTCGTTCTTGACGAGTTTAACGTTCACAACTCCGGCTGGTTGGTACATTCTAATAGAATCGACGAGACTGGAAGTCTGGCCGAAGCGTTCACACAATTCGAGTCAACTGGTGGAGGAACCTATACGAGTGCCGGTTCACCAGGGTAATTTTGCGAACCGTCTGGATCTGGTTCTGCATCAGAGCTAGATTTTAGTTCCTGAAAATGACTGCGCCATTGGGGAACTCAAATCAATACTTGATATCGGTTACGTAATCACTTACATTTCTAGCGAATAACCAACCTAACCATCGTCAACAAAAATGGAGATACGAGACTGCTAACTGGGACGATTTGCGAGATTTCTTTGGATACGTTTTGTGGTTAGAGGTATGTTTTGAGCGGAGTCAGTTACGAGATTGATCTTCTCAGCATGGAACTTTACATTCCGCATTCCATCAAAAGAAATTCATCTGATAAAAAATGCGAACAGATGACAGCGGCGAAAAATATAGCCTTTTAACAATGGCACTTCAATCCTAAACAGGTCAACAGACAGATTGAATGCTTAGGATTTTGTCAGAGTCAGAAACGGGTGCAACCAGGCAATTGACACTACAGAGAAGGTTCACAATGTGACCAACAAACTGCCTGCGTGCCCAACTAGTTCACGTCCCGCTGGTGAACGTCAAAGGCCACCTGCAGTAACTTATCTTCTTCCTCTTTCCCACACATAGCGAGGCGAAGCGGGGGGCTAGTTGCGAAGTCAAAACATAAAGCCAACGTATTCGCGAATTTATTTTCCAAGTATTCAACTCTCGGTATCGGTCTTTTGAAGCCATCTGTGATCACACCGGTGCAGTCCTCTATGCCGGATGTGAAGTTCCGTCCAATACTATTCAACGCATTCTCCATAGACTGGACTGTACGAAAAATCGGTGCTCCGGAACTACTGTCCGGTCTTGACAAATTCTTTCGCTTATCCGCAAACCGCTCAAATTCAACCAATGCCAAAGTGGAAAAAAAAAATTATCAGCCGATAGCATTATTTTCTATCTGGTCTAGGGTGATAGAAGGGTCATCAATGCCGAGTTGATTCAATACTTGGAATGTAACGGACTTCTGAATGATTGTCAATACGGTTTCCGTGGCACGCGGCCCACGAGAAATCCTTTGAGCTTTGTAACTGACATCTGAACATCTGCAACTGAAGAACATGGTGAATCAGGGATGGTCGCATTATATATCTCTTAGGATTTTGATCGAGTCTAGTAGGGAGCCTTGCTAAGACAATATCGTTCATACGGACTTTTCCAACAACTCTGAGACTAGCCGAGGAGCTTGTAGGGTACGAAGTCCTGGCACCCGATATGGGCGCAGAGTTCTACTTCGTCCCACTAAATCTCCGCTGTTCGAACAAACACGATCCTGCTGCAACAATCTCCAGTGAACAAAAGGTACAATAAAACACTGAAGAATATATATTTTTATTATTTTTAATCAGGTTTATTTTAGGTAAAACTTTATATATTTGCTTTAAACTGGTTAGGAACAGTCACTGATTATAATATTACACACATAAATGGGGAAACCGATAAGGTAACATACTTTACCCGCCACTTAAACTATTAATTGCGCAGACGACTCACACGACTCGAAACAAAATATGAACTTGGAGATTTAATCGACACGATCTGCTCGGTCAGTGGATGCAATAAGACTCGCCGAGGAGAGAACTCTTACCAGTCTTCAATCCACAGTTAAGGGTGAGATACGGGGGAGAAAGAGAAAATGTTCTCTTTAGGGTGTGGGCACCAAGGAAATGGGATCTTTCCGTACTGGGTGTGACCAATGGACGGCGATCTCTTTATGCAGTGGTGTGTATGTGTGATCGTACACATCGCTGTGTTTATCGATGCATTTCAGCAAAGGATAAACGAAACCTACAACGGGGGAAAAAGAACAAAGGCATCGGTCTGTAATTAGGGTCAGCTAAACAAATAAGCTGCGACTCATTAAATGGGAAATGCATTTGGGATACCTCAAACAATTTGGATTGTTTATCGTATCGCCAGAATACCTGCGGAAGAACAGCGTTCTTTTGTTTGCACATGATGCGTGCTAAAGACTTTGGTTTTAGCGGCTATTGCGCTAATTGTCTGCAGCTGCGTCAATAAGCTGCCTGGAGTTGCTTTGTCGTTGGACAAAAGAGTCGCCAGCCAATGTGTATGTGGGGAACATTGTTGTACACATGGTGAGGCTGGGAATAGCCGACTCAATGATCATTATCCCTGATTATGATGGTTACATGGTACTGTAACCGATATGTTTTCTTTCAGGGATATGATGTTTGTTCGTTAAGGAATTCTTCTAGGCAAGTAAATATGATGCATTGAATTATGAATGCTAAGAATTCTTTGTTGGGAAAATTTTGCCGATGCGTTGATACATGGAAAAATACCCTTGTTGGTGAAATTCTTTTCAGGAATTTCTAGGTAATGCGTTGGAGGCATTAATTGTCCTTGGGCAAGGAAATGTTTTCAGATGCCAATGCAATCGCATTGGCGGGAAACAATGGAAGTTGGGGTGTAATAATGGGGGCTTCTGCGGGCAAGCTTAAAAGAACCCCCGCAAGCTTCCTCGAAAATCGGACGGTTGTTGAGGACGGCGTGTCCTCGGATCTGTGTTCTATTAATTCCGGGGTGCATCGGGGTTCGAATTTGGCTCCAATCTTGTTTTTGCTCCATATTCATGATTTATTAGACTTAACGAGTAACAAGATATTGAGTTTTGCGGGTAATACACGTATTTCCTCATTTTCGAATGATCGGTTGATTCCCCCTAATTATACATATACCTATATTTATTTTTTTACTTATTTATTTATTTATATATATAATCGTTGCACCCAAATCGAATTACTTACTCGACCAACGGGTGGTAGTTCTTACTCTGCGCGAAATAAAGATCCTTACATTACGTAGAATCATTGTTGTTATTGCCTTAGCTAAAACGTTTACACCATTATTGAGGAAAATGAACCAACCTCCAAACTCGTTATAATATCCTTAAGATGACCTTTATCATCTGGCCATATTTTTGGAACTTTTTGACAATAGTTAACGAAAATTTATCAAACATATCCAAGAAGTCTACTGACCACAAAGGTGAAGAAATTTTGATTACATATTTATTAAAGTGAGAGGATTGAAGTGGATCGAGTGTGTTTGTTCAATGACTTAAACAAATGTTTGTGCATTTGCAAGATAAATTAAAACTACTAATTCCACGAGAAATTGGACAGTTTCTCATTCAGGGGAATTGTTTTATATGGAACTGTCTTCATCAGGGTGAGTGAAAAACACATGTTGAATCCGAGGTCCTTGAAGCCCAAAGCATCGATATGAGTTATTATTTGGCTTACACCTGGCGCAGCAGTTTCTAGCATGTTAACGGGAACATGGGTGTATTCAATAGAACAATTTCACGCTAAACAAAACAACATCATGCCAAGCTTTGGTTGTTGCACTTGTTCCTATAACTATTCATTACTACTACTTATCGGCCTATAGGAACCCGGAAGTTCTGACCTCACTGACCCAGCTACCTCATCGTTCCGTGTCCTGTGCACTCTCCTTCCACGCTTGGCGATCTGTTCCGATCTTCTCAAGGTCAAACCTAACATTGTCCTGTGGCGTTTCTAACAGACACACACACATATGCAAGCAAATAGTGAAGAGCGACGAAAGGAAATTCGTATGAGCAAAGCATCAGAGCCGTATACCATAGCGATAAAATAACAATTCCACATCAGTTGAGTGTACTTGAGTTTAGAAATCCACATCGTACACCCGGCAGCGGGCTGATGTGTTGAGCATTTGTTCAATTTTTAGTGATTCTAACTGTCATAGCGTCGGTTTGAATCACACGTTCTTCATTATCGTAGTAAAACGCTATAAACCTCCCATCTCCGTCGCAGCCGTCCTTCCGATCTCTTTCCCGTTGGTCTACCGTCAAGAATTATACTCAGAGTCCTATCGTTTCCCATTGCCGCCACTTGTCCGACCCATCTTAATCTTCGCGACCTGATTACTCTCACTATTGTAGGTTTACGGTATAGGTCTTCCAATACGCGGTTGTGGAGTTTCCCCCATCGCCCTGGTTCTGCATCATATTTACTTAAAACTTTATTCTCTAATATGTGGAATTTGTTTTCTTCCCGTTTTGTGAGAGCCCATGTTTCGCATCCGTATAGAACAATCGGTATGAGTATGGTTCTATAAACACGGAGCTTTATATTACGTGATAGAAGTTTGGATTTCAGTATTTTACTCACTGCGTGCCAACTAGGATTGCCGGAATATAGCCTTTTGTTAATTTCTCTTGACATTACGTTTCTGGCCGTCAGTATTGTTTCCAGATATTGAAACCCTTTGACGTTCTCAAATATCTTAACCCTAACGTTTATGTGCGTTGACTGAAGTCCACCAGCCCTCGATGTAACCATATATTTTGTTTTGTTTCCATTTATTCATAGGCCCATCTATTCTGCCACTTGCATGATGATTTCACTGGTTTTCTCTACAGTTTCTAGATTATCGCCCAAAACGGCGATGTTATCCGCATATGCGAGCACTTGTGCGACCCCATTCAGGGATGATCGGGCCATGTTGTCGTCTTTTATCTTGCTGATGACATACTCCACACACGGTTAAAGAGACATGATGAGAGGCCATCCTCCTGTTTTAGTCCGTCTTGGATTTCAAATGGTTCTGAGCGGTGGTTTTCTATTCTAACTAGCCCTTTATCTTGGTGCATGCAGAATGAGGGCGGCATATTTTTCGGGACTTCCAGCTCAACTACAATATGGTAAAGTCTTTGCCTTGCGACTGAATCGTAGGCTTTTTTGAAGTTGGTGAACCGTCTCTCGGTATTTCCACTTCTCCTTCAATAATTGCCTTACTGTAAACGTTGTGACATTGACCGGTTCCTGTGGAATCCACACTGGTAATTTCCCAGTATTTTTTTTTTGCATTTAGTTTGATTCTCGCCAGTATGACAACTGTTAGTATTTCGTGTGTGAGTGGATGCAATGATATTCCTCTACAGTTCTGACAATCATATCTGTCACCCCTTTTGAAAATTTGGATGACTATTAAAGTTCTTTATTCTTCCGGAGTAACTTCCTTATCCCATATTGCTTTGATTAATTGGTAGACCATCCGAATGGTTGCCTCGCTGTATGTACTCGACTTGGGGAGCCTTGTTGTCGATTTATTACATCTACTACTTCGTTGAAGGAGGGGTCTGAGATCTCTGGCTCGGCAGTATGTACATCTGCTACATTTATTTGTAGCTGATTGGGACGCACATTAAGCAGGTTTTCAAAGTACTGCTTCCACCTTGTCACAATATTCTTTGTTTTTATAACCAGACATCCATCTGCATCCCGAACTATTTTTGCTCCCCATCGATACCCGTTTCTGATTGAATTTATGCCGGCATACATTCCTCTGATGTTCTTTACTCAGGCATTTTCTAGAATTGTTTGGATTCAATCCTCATCCCATTCTCGTTTTTTCCGTTCGAAAAGTCTTGTTGTCTCTTTTCGAATTATTGCATATCTTCCGGTATTGACTCCATCATACCTTTTTATGCGGATCATTCTGAGGTGTTTTTTTTTTTTTTTTTTTTTTTTTTAATATCATTTTTTATTTCTTCCTATTATTATAATTTACTTACTCGCTAGACAAAAATGATTAAACTCTAGCTTATGTTATCTTATTTCTTAACTTACTGCTCCTTTGCGGACTCTCTAAGTTGCATGCATACGCTTAAAGCATGAAAATTTGTCTTTCGACATTATGATTATTTTGTTTACATTAATTTTTATGGAACTTAATTAGATACAAAGAAAATGAAGAACAGAAAAAACTTTGTTTTTGTTATTTTTACCTTATATCTAACTTAAATACTAAACAAATTTTTTTTTTTTTTTTTTTTTTTTAAACCTTAACTCTATCCTAAACGTAATATCAAGACTTCGAAATGCTAAATCTATGTAAGCTTTCCGTAGTTTGTTGGGCTTTATTATTATTATTATTATTACTTCCCTTTTTTGCCAGTTTTATAAGGAAACAGGTTTTTAATTGCCACTCAGCCACCAAAATCTCTGGTGTTGCTTGTTCGTGTCTTTTCGGTCCTTCTGTGCTACTGCCCTACTGAACTGCAGGCGATCTTCATATGTGTGCGCAACTTCTCGATTATAACATATTCGTTTATCTGTACCCGACCGACGCACGTGATAAATCAACGGTATAGCGGATTCATTTTGTATGAGGCCGTTCATGTCAAGACTAAGGAACGCTTCTGGTGGAATAAAGCCATTGCGACATACCCCCTCATAATACGTAGTGTTTGGGTAATATGCACCAAAAATTAAATCGTTCGGGGAGCTCATTGATCTCGCAAGATGCCCTCGGATCAGCTTGATCATAAAGTTATCCACTCTGTTTATATTGGCCCCATTGTACAACGCTTCATTGGGATAGTATTTTTTGTGATCGGATTCAGGAGTCCGATGTAAGTTAAGACAAGTCCTGAGGCATTGCCTCTCAAATATCCGAATCTTTTCCATTAAACTAGGTCCCACATTAAACCACACTGGACATCCATATATGATCATCGGTCTGATGAGAGCCATGTAGCATATAACTTTAACTCTGCTGTCAAGTTGACTACTATGAAACAGTCTTTTTGTCATAGCATAAGCTTTCTTTGCCCTGGCCAGCGCAGCCTCCACATGTTTGGTAAAATAGAGATACTGATCCAGCCAGATGCCTAAGTATTTGACTACATTTCTGGTTTCCAGTGTTTGTTGGTGTGGTCCCATAATAGCTAGCTTTCGCCAGTTTTTCCTGGTGTCCCTGGTAGCTTCAGCCAGTGGTGTTCTAAAGAGGATGGTTTCACACTTCTGGATATTGATTTTGAGTTTCCAGTTGTCGCAGTATCGCTGAACATCATTGAAATCCCCTTGTAATAATCCGTTAATGATTTCAATTTTTGGAGCTGTTCTATATATTATCAGATCGTCTGCATACGCAATAGCCTGATGAAGAGACCTTATTAGGTCGCTAGTGTAAATATTAAAAAGGATCGGAGATAACACCGGTCCCTGTTGCAGACCGTTTTCTATTGGTAATGTTGGACGTCACATTGCCACTTTTGACGACGAATTTCCTTTCATTCAACATGTCGTATAGTATATACAGTAGTGGTTTATGAATGCATAGTCTCATTAGCTTGTAGTATAACCCTTCTAGCCAAACGGTGTCGAAGGCCCTCTCCAAGTCAATCAAACAGGCACCTGTGCATTGTTTCAGATTTTTATTCCACTGAATGTCTGAAACCAGTTTAGCTGCGGCATGTGTGGTTTCATGACCAGCTTTAAAACCAAACTGGTTATTTGGAATAATATTATTGTCCTCAGCCCATTTAAGTAGAGCCTTGTTTAGAACCTTTTCGAATACTTTACTGATACTCGGTAACAAACTGATCGATCGCAGATTTTTTGGATTTGTTCTGTCTTTCCCTCTTTTTGGTAACGGTTGGATGATGGCCGTTTTCCAACGTACTGGATAGTGTGCGTTGTTTAGAGCGTTGTTAAACAAGACTGCATATATGTCCATTGCGATTTGAGGAAGATGTTTTAGTACGATATTGGGTACTCCATCGATTCCAACTGATTTTTTGTTTCTTAATGATGCAAAGACGCCATGGATGTCTTCACTAGTGATCAAAAGGCTGTTAGCGCTTTCGACAGTGATCTCGGCGTTTGCCGTATTTTCATTACTGAATTCGTTAAAACCATGGTTTTCTGATCGCCACTGTGAAATATCATTTCGAAGATGACGATAATTCAGTAAAACTCTATCTTCCAAGCCATGGTTGCCTTGTACAGTTCTTGAAAGACGGCCCCTACAACATTCACTTTTTCCAAGGGATCTTCAAACACAAAAACTTCGTCATTTAGGATGGCGTTGTTTGTGTCTATGCCTATATTTGTCAGCATTCGTTGGTTTTCGTCAGTTCGTGGTATTTGGAGACACTGAATCTCGTTTTCATTACTCCGTCTAAATATTTTATTAATTTGCGGGAACATACTAGGGTTGTTGGATTTTACCGCCCGAACTTTGTTGTTCCAATACAAATTTGCTGATAGCCTATAGTTGGCTTTTATCAGCTGTTGGAGATTTTTTAATCTGGACTTCAGTGATATTATCTCCTGGTCTTGCCTATCAATAAATCGTCTGTATCGTAGTTTTAGTTGCGACAGAAGTCTACTTTTTTTTCTGTGGAGTGCGTTGATTGTGGCGTTTCGGTACATGTTCATGTTGTCCGTAGGTGTGGTTTTTGGTATTGTTTTGTCCATAGTTTGTTTTATGGTTTCGTCCATTTTTTGTATGTATTTGTCGATATCATCGTTGGGTATGTTTCTGTTGGTAGGAGGGTTAATATCTTTTAAGCGAATTTCTCTTGTTAAGGTGTCATTCTGAGGTGTTTACATTATGTTGTGTTATTGTCAAACCGTGGTTTGGACTTCATTGTTTTCCTAAATCCTAATACCTTTGGGACTTTTTGTTCGATTACGTGTCTGATTGATGCCCATTCAATGTCCACATTATGGATTTCCTCTTCATCATTACTCCCACTCCTCTAGGATACTAATCGTATTCGTCAATTTGTCTTGATATTCAGCGCTTTTGCGCAGTTCTTTTAGTTTATCAATGTCAAACCTTTTGGTAGATCTTTGTGTGTTACTCCTCGCTAGCCTGTCTGACATGGGTGACCAAACTGGACGCATATGCTTCCGTCAGCATAGCCTGAGTGATTCATTGTAATGTAAACCCCTGCGCCATGTCAAGGTTTCTATCAAATAGGGGTTGCATTTGTTCACCTGGCCCAATTGCTGAGTAAACGCGGTTAAACGTAACTTCGACAAATTCTGACAACTATCGAAACACTATTTATCCCCATTGTCAAGTGAGTTTTCCTCGCTGATTAGGAACAGCATAAAAAAACATTTAGGATAACAACACTGTTTTTTCATTGTGTACCAATAACCCATTTCCACTGATTGATCAAGGAAATTTGCATTATGTCTGCCAATAGCAACACTAGTCAAGAGATTTATCACGGGTTGTAAATCAGACAACAGTAAAATATTCCTAAAAGGATGTTTCTAGCAAAAGCGTGAAATGCAAACATGAAGCTCAGGGTGTTTTCGGTCACACGGCTTGGGATCATCATATCTCCGCACATGGTACGTATACACATCATCATCATCATCAGCACTACAACCGAGAACCGGTCTTGGCCTTATTTAGCAAGTCCTGAGAGGCTTTGCTAAATTTTCCATGATAATTTGTTTTTGCGGGCAAGGTCAATAGTCTTGCGCCAGAGGCTCCTATAGCGTTTGAAATAATAGTGAAGAAGATCGTGACAGCTCGAATCATGAAAAAATTTTTACCTAAGCGTTACACACCAGGCTACTGACCGTGTTTAGAATTTGATTTCCAAACTCGACTATATCCCACTGGTGTGAATTATTTTTATTTATCGCTTGGTATACGGTTCTGATGTATTTTTCTTATTCGATTTTTTTTTCGTTCGGTGTTCTTCACTATTTTTGCTTGTGAATTGTGTGTATCTGTTAGAATCGCTACACTCCCCGACGGGGAATCGAACCCCGGTCTCCCGCATGACAGGCGGGGATACTAACCAGTATACTATCGAGGAGCACGTATACACATCAGCTTGCACGAATTAAAGTTATGTGTAATGACAATGGGTTTATCTTGCGGCATAGAAAAATCCTTCAAATATTAGATTGAAATGAAATGTACCACGAAAGCGTCATTTACCAATTAAATACAATTTTTTTTTTTACTGGCTTGTAGGAACCCGGAAGTTCATGACCTCGCCGACTCGGCTTCGCCATTGTTCCCTGTCCTGTGCACTCTCCTTCCACGTTCGATCATGCAAACCGATCTCCTCGAGGTCCAATCTAACATTGTCCTCCCATCTCCGTCACGGCGGTCCTGTCGGTCTCTTCCCCGTTAGTTTACCGTCAAGAATTCTATGCACGGTCCTATCATCGCCCATTCGCGCTACGTGTCCGGTCCATCTTAATTTTCGCGACCTGATTACTCTCACTATTGTAGGTTTGCGGTATAGCTCTTTCAATTCGTGGTTGTGGAGTTTCCTCCATTGTCCTGACTCCTCGTCATATTTACCGCCAAATATACCCCTTAAAACTTTATTCTCGAATACGCGGAATTTGTTCTCTTTCCGTTTTGTGAGAGCCCATGTTTCGCATCCGTATAGAGCAATCGGCATGATTATGGTTCTATAGACACGGAGCTTTATATTACGTGATAGCAGTTTGGATCTTAATAGTTTACTGGCTGCATGCCAACTAGCGTTACCGGAATGTAGTGTTTTGTTAATTTCCTTTGACGTTTCGTTTCTGGTCGTCAGTATCGTTCCCAGATATTTAAATTCTTTCACATTTTCAAATATCTTGCCCCTGACGTTTATATGTGTTCTCTGAGGTCCACCTGCTCTCGTCGTAATCATGTATTTCGTTTTGTCTTCGTTAATTTCTAGGCCCACCTCTTCTGCTGCTTGCATGATGATTTCACAGTTTTTACTTATAGTTTCTAGATTATCGCCCAGAACGGCGATGTCATCCGCGTACGCGAGCACTTCTGTGACCCCGTACAGGGATGATCCGGTCGTGTTGTCGTCTTGTACCTTTCTGATGACATACTCGAGGACAAGGTTAAAAAGGCACGGTAATAGGCCATCCCCTTGTTTTAGTCCGTCCCGGATTTCGAATGGTTCGGAGAGGTGGTTTTCTATTCTAACTCGCCCTTTGTTTTCATTCATGCATTTTTGAATGAGCGCAGCATATTTTCTCGGGATCCCCAGCTCAACCACAATATGGTAGAGTCTTTGCCTTGCGACGTAGGCTTTTTTGAAATCCACGAACAGTTGGTGAACCGTCTCTCCGTATTCCCACTTCTTTTCCAGCAGTTGCCTTATTGTGAACATCTGGTCGTTTGTTGACCGGTTCCGATGGAATCCGGATTGGTAGTGTCCCAATATTTCTTCTGTGTACGGTGTGATTCTTGCCAGCATGACATTTGTTAATATTTGGTATGTGATTGGGAGCAATGATATTCCTCTGTAATTTTCGCCGTCAGATATGTCGCCTTTTTTGAAAATGGGGATGACTGTTGAGGTTTTCCATTCTTCCGGAATAACTTCCTTGTCCCATATTATTTTAACCAGTGGGTGGATCTTTTGAACGGTTGCCCCTCCTCCATGCTTCAAAAGCTCTGCCGGTATGCAATCGATTCCGGGGGCCTTGTTGTTTTTCAGTCGATTTATCGCGTCTACAACTTCGTCGAAAGAGGGCTCTGGGATCTGGGGCTCCGCTGTATGTACGTCTGGTGCGTTCTTTTGTGGTTGGTGGGTGCGCACATTGAGCAGGTTTTCAAAGTACTGCTTCTGCATATTGTCACGATATTTTTTGTTTCTGTCACCAGACAGCCGTTTGTGTCTCGGATTATTTTGGTGCTCCCTCGGTAGCCATTTCTAATTGAATTTATGCCGGCATAAATGCTGTTCTTTGCTCTGGCATTTTCTATGATTTTTTCGATCCGAGTCTTCTCCCATTCGTGTTTTTTGTGTTTGAAAAGTCTAGTTGTTTCTTTCCGAATTGTCGCGTATCTTATTGCGTTGACTTCATCATATCCTTCTAAGTGGATCATTCTGAGGCGTTTACGTTCTTCGATCTTTGGCCTGCACTCATCGCCAAACCAAGGTTTGGACTTAGTTGTTTTCTTAAATCCTAAAACCTCTTGGGCTGTTTGTTTGATTGTGTCTCTGATCGATGCCCATTTAGTGTCCACACTATTGGCTTCCTCTTCCTCACTGCTGTCATTCTCTAGGATGCTAAATCTATTCATTAGTTTGTCTTGATATTCAGCCCTTTTGCGCAGATCTTTTAGTTTATCAATCTCGAACTTTTTGCTCGTCTCCCGTGACTGTCCATGTGGGTTTGCTGCAAGCCGACTTCTAATTTTGCCCATCACTAGAAGGTGATCGATGTCGCAATCTGCGCCTCTATATGATCTTACGTCAAGGATGTTCGAGTGGTGTCTTTTGTCTATAGGAAGTGGTTCATTTGGTTACGCGTTACGCCGTCGGGTGATATCCATGTAGCTTTATGGATTTGCTTGTGCTTGAACATCGTGCTTTTCACTACCAGATCTTTTGACGCTGCGAACGTGATAATTCGAATACCATTATCATTTGAAACGTCATGTAGGCTCTCTTTACCTATAGTTGGTTGGAAGATATCTTCCTTTCCAATTTTCGCATTGAGGTCGCCGAGGAGGATTTTAACCTCGAATGATGAGATCCCATCAAATACTTCCTCTTGGGTCTCGTAGAGTGTGTCCTTCGTGTCTTCGTCGGTAGATTCTGTTGGGGCGTGTACGTTTATAAATACATAATTGTACCATGGGCGCTGTATTTTTAGCACAGACATTCGGTCATTAATGAATTGCACATCTTTTACATGAGGCGTAATCTTCTTGCTTATGATGAAGCCAGTTCCGAGGTTATGTGTATCGGTACCTCCACACACCCGTGTAAGCCCGTTTGTTTCGATTACTTGATGTGGGAGTCGGACTTCCTGAAGCGTGACGATGTCCATTTTATATTGTTTCACGTTTTCTACGACTGTCTGTATCGCGCCTGGTTTATATAACGTTCGAACATTCCACGTCCCGACGCGTATATCCCGCTTTTTCAGTTTTTCCCTACGTCTTCTTTTTGCCGAGTCAGTGTTTTCTTGATGATTTGTTCCCTTATGGTAGTGTCGGGTCATCTCACCTACGCCTACCGGGTTTTTCGTGGGATTGCTTTTTGTATATTGGTTATTCATTTTTGATCCCACGAGACTTGGGGTTTCAAATAGTCCGCCACATCAGAGCACCGTTTTGATGTGGTAAGGTCTGCTTACTGCTCTGATTCGACCCGGTGTCAGAGAGGCGCCGTTATAATACAGCCGGTATACCCCTGGCTGCAAACCATCCAATAGGCACGGTGACGCGTAACACCCTGGATTAGGGGTGGTAGATCTTTGTGTGTTACTCCTCGCTAGTCTGTCTGACATGGGTGACCCTACTGGAAGCATATGCTTCCGTCAGCATAGCCTAAGTGATTCATTGTAATTTAAGGCCTCGCACCATGTCAAGGTTTCTACCAAGCGGGGGAATTAAATACAATACGTGAGACAATAGTGACTTTCAATTTTGATTGGCAGTAATTATAAACATATAATTTCACAAGTTCTCCTAATAAAGGGAATCATTAAATTTAATAACCTTAACTCGAAAAAAAAAATTAAAAAGTAACTGTCGCAATTGACCTTGTATACTATCTTATAATAAGCTTTTGGAAAGGAATTTCGAAAACACGGTGGCGCTCGTACCAGATGCACACACAACACACAAATGAAATTAATGAAAAGAAATATTATAGGATAATCATCAGAGTCGTATAGCACAGCAATACCACATCAGTAAAGTGTACTTTAGAATAACAATCGAATTCGTACATGCGGCAGTGGTCTGATCTATTGAGCCTTCGGTTCTATCTTTTAGTGATTCTAATCTGCACTTTGTTCATTTAAAATTAAATCGAAATAGTTATCGGGCAATGAAGGTTCTGATGACCATTTTCTAGAAGTCCCCATAAGTGAAGTCTTCTGTCTGAATTCAATCGCAAAGTCTACTGAGAATTCATCATAATTGTGGGTTTGAGGCTCTGAATATTCATCTCGAATTCACCTCGAACTCTGCCCCATATGTATTGGAAGAACGCCCAATATTCGTGTTTATGAAGTGATTAGCATTTGGTCCTAGCAAGTGAGACGGCTAGCGACAAAAGAAGCAAGAACTGAAATGAATAGAGCTCCGGAAATTCGTCATCTTCATTATCAGTGAACTTGTGCACTTCCGTTAAATTCAGCAGAACATCAAAATGGAACTTCCGTAATAAAAGCTTCACTTTATGTTGAACACATCCATTACGACCAGAAAGAGGCACTCGTCGGACGCATATAACATAAACGGATTAAATGCGACATACGAATGAATGTGATTCAGTGCATGTGTAGAAACTGAACGGAGTGAGAAAGTAAACTACATACATATGTACTCGTATGTGGAGCATCCTGAAAGACTGTTGAATGGCTCCAAAAGTGTTCCTCTTATCAAAAAGTAAATGCCATCAACTTTACAGCTATTGGGATAAAATTCTATCCTTGGTCCCATTGTTCACTTCCCAGCTCCATCCAAACGGCAGGTAGAGAAATATGGTGCAGATTATATTTAATACTGACAATCCTTGGACTTGAAGATTGTCCATCTGCACTTTGAGTATTCTAGGATGTTCACTTGTTCGGCTCACATTTCATTGAATTTATACTGTAATGGCTTTCGTCGATGTTCGTTTTTCTCTATTCCATTTTAAGTTTGATCATTCAAAGACTTAACGTTAAGACGGATTACATGAAATTTTTGTATTGTGGAAATATACTGCTGTAATATGGTAGAGATATGCAATATGATAAGCTATCGCCGTGGGGACACTTGTCACCATTAATACTGCAATTACATAATTGATAAATTCGAGCCGTTCATGCAAATTTCTGGTAAGCATTCGGTGCACATTAATAGGGGAGAGAAAAAGGAACGATAACGGATGTTATTAAACCTTTTTTTTATTTGACATGTTACTTTTTCTCGACTGGGTCCCATAGCAAAACTCTTAAGGGGTATAGCCACAGTAGAAGGCTCAAAGTAGGGTGTATATTCTCCATAATTTTTTGTAAAAAAAATTATTTATTTAAAACCGTGATTATATATACATTTAGTACACATGTCAAAGTAACAGAAAACTTTTTTTTATGGCAGACATTTTCTCCACTATCTATAGTCATCTTTTTGATAAAGCGCTTCACGGCCCTACACCTAACGTCCTCAATTTTTAATGTCGAACAAAAAAATTTTTTTTTCGTCATTCAGCATGAGATTATCTAGAGAAACACGTACGGATATTTAAAAATATTGATTTTCCCCGGCCATTTTAAGTTAAAGGTCGAATTTTCGATTTTTTTAATTTTTTTTTTATTAGACTTCTCTCGAGAGAGGCGAACCTATAGCGCCGATTGGGCGCCGTGAGATGCCAAAATAACTGAATGTTGTATATTGTGTCTTCTGCTACGTCTCCCAAATCGCCGTGCTTCCTCTATCGAGGGAAGGGCGTGGAGGTTATAATAAAAGCGTTTATTATTATTATTTAGTGTTCATATTTATTTAAACAACTCAAACTATATTTAATTAATAATACAACTTCTTCTTCAAAACTCTTCTATCAAAACTTTTCTTTCTCTCAACTCTGCTCTTCTCAAACTAACTCTAACTGTGTTTCTTCTCAAACCTTCAATCTCAACTAACTTCTACTCGTCTGTATCTCAACTAACTTTACAATAAAATTTTCCCTCTTCTTATACGAGGGTTGCCTTTTATATTTCGGGATTAGAGAACAAAAACATATATTGATCATCGAAAATCACTTTATTGTTTTTCAAAATATTCCCCATGAAGATCTATACACTTTTGCATGCGTTTGAACCAATTGTCGAAGCACTTTTGCCACTCTGATTGAGGTATCTCCAACACATGCATTCTGAATGCAGCAACCGCTTCTTCAGGTGTCGAAAAAGGTTTACCTCTCAGTTTGTTTTTTACGTACGGGAATAAAAAGAAGTCATTCGGTGCCACGTCAGGACTATACGGCGGATGACCCATCAAATCGATGTTTTGGGTGCTCAAAAATGCAGTTGTCGCAGCCGATGTGTGAGTGCTCGCATTGTCGTGGTGAAGAGGGATCCGTCTTCGGCGGTTGGTTTTCCTGATTTTTTGGAAGACAACTGGCAAACAAATGGTTGTGTACCACTCAGAATTGACTGTTCTGCGTTGTTCTAGTGGTACGGTTATGACATGTCCAGTTTTTCCGAAAAAACAGGCGACCATTTGCTTGGAAGTGCTTCGTGCGCGAACAACTTTTGTTGGATTTGGCTCATCTTGAAACACCCAGACAGTCGACTGCTGTTTACTTTCGGGCTCATACGCGTAAATCCACGATTCATCACCTGTCACGATGTCATAGACGTGTTTCGAAGCACCGCGACCGTATTTTTTGAGCATTTCTTTCGACCAATTGACGCGAGCCTTTTTTTGGGCGATTGACAAATTGTGTGGGATCCAACGCGAACAAATTTTTTTGACAGTCAAATGTTTATGCAATATTGAATGTATGCTGGTCCCACTAACGCCTAAGGTTGTCTCAATCTCACGATAGGTCACATGACGATCTTCCAATATCAGTTCGCGTACAGCATCAATGGTTTTCGGAACAACAACTGATTTTAGATGACCATCACGAAATTCATCTTGGAGTGAACTACGACCACGATTGAATTCACCATACCATCGATAAACACTGGTCCTTGATGGAGCTTCATCGCCAAAAATTGAATTAAGTTCATCCATGCACTGTTGCTGAGTTAATCCACGCCGAAAGTTGTAAAAAATAATCGCACGAAAATGTTGACGATTTAATTCCATTTTTGGGCCGAGATGAATCTTTTAAGTTACTGTAAACAACACAAATAGCGCTCGTATGTCAAAACGTTCTGAGTGCGTATAACCTCAAAAATGTCCAACTTTACGACAGAGCTGTCAATTGCCGGATTGCAACACTAGAGTTGCCAAATCCCGAAACATAAGAGGCAACCCTCGTATAACTTTAAGTTCTAATCTACTGTAAATTATAATTTGAACAAAATCAATTTTATCAAAGTATTACTTACTCTACAGAGTTTTTAATTTTGAACAAACTTTGAACGAAAATCAAAGAGCCATGTTTCAAATGAAAAAAGGGGCATGTTATGAACAAAGGGGCATGTTATGAAAAAAGGGGCATGTTATGAAATGTACTGAAACTGATTTGATATAGAATATTGTGGATGTTTATTGATGATATGTATTAAATGAGAATGTTAGATATGTTAAGAGAATGTTTTAAGGATGTGTTAGATAAATAATGAGATTCAGTGGTAAAGTTAATAATTATAAGGACAGTAGTATTCTGGAATATTACACTTCGCTGCATTGAAGTCGACGAGATTGGCACTTCCCCACTGCAGGACCCTATCTAGATACTGATTCAGAGAGTCAATTTGTCTACATCGCAGCTGATGCGATGCAGATGTTTAGCGAAATGTTATCGTGATGTTAGGTTGTTTAATTTTGGCGTAATGGTTGTAACTCCTTGGTGGTAGTTTTACCTTTTCCGCCAAGCACTGTCCGAAGTAAAACAAATCAAATGAAACTAGAGTGAACACGGTCACCGATTAAACTCAGAGATATTAATTTTCGAAAACACAATTTTTCTTTATTCGCACAAGCGTTTGGTAGTGCATAAGGATACAATTTATGGTGTTTGTAATTAAAAGCTATCGATAGTCGGTAACAATATAACGTTTATTAGCTAGTTGCTCGTGGCAAGACAAATCACTATATACATTTTCTAGTTGCGACCGTTCGATTACACATTGACGTTACTTTCCTGTTATGAAGTTAATTCGCGGATCAACTTCCTCGTTTGGTTCTGGTTGCTTCGCTCGCCCTCCTCGGTGGGGTGCTCGCTGTTCGTTCCGATATCGACTCTTGTCGCTTACCGCTCCAACCAAGACTTCTCGTCTCGTTGATGATCTAACCTAGACTACCTGTCTGCCCACACAGATATCCAGATTCAAAACTGGTATCTGTATCTATACGGAAAAATTTCCCTATTTGCTCTGCTAACAGAACTTCCGAATTTCTGTTAGCAGCATGTTATTAATGCCCATGGGTAATTTCGGCGCCTGAAAAGGAAAAAGTCAATCGACGCATACATCCTTAAACGTCATTATCACCATCGGTGGTGGCGATCGAAATTTGGTTCGACGGCTGTCGATTTTGTGCCGCCTTTATTTGCACACAACATCTGGCGCGCGGCCGGCGGATATCGTGCAGTTTGAATGGACGTACGGTCCATGGTTTTGTTTAACTTCTTTCGGTTAAAACTAACAATCCATTAGACCTTTCTAATGGGTGTGAAAATCGAGAGGGATCGTGGGATCGGAATAGATCCTTTGTAGGTTTTTAGACTCATAAATTTTCCTAATTATCTCGTTGAGATAATTACGGTTGCCGTTTCTTTTGTTTGCCGATGGATTTGGTGGCCTTTGTGGCAGACCACCCGCACGTGCATCCGTTGGTCGGCTAATTTGCTGACGATAACAAATCCTTGTAACATCGTGTAGATGTTCAGGATTTTCGATTGTGCAGTGCTGGAGTGCGGCGCATTTCAGTCTTTGCGGATCGGATGCAAGAATGTTTTCCTTTGTTTCAGGTATGCTTTATTCGAACTGTTGAGCTTGACAATGAAAGCTTTGGGACGTTCAGTTCCTTGCTTTTTAGTGTCGGGCTCAACGTTGGCTAAATGTTTCAGTGCCCTAAGGTGGGATTTTGGGACACGCGCCTGTGGGGCGCGTGCACGTTTTCAGGGTAGGTATTTCCTTGAAGGGTAGGAACCTTACCTGGGTGGATTTGTGCGTTCCTAGAATGCTACAGATGCACCAACCGGCCGAACACTTGAAAAGGAGGAAACAAGGGTACTATCATCCGCAAAACTGAACACCTTGTTATCCGTTGTCTCCAACAAATCATTTATGTGGAGCAAGAACAAGGTTGGAGCCAAAATAGAACCCTGGGGTACCCCTGAATTAACAGGATACAGATCCGAACACTCGCCGCCCACAACAACCCGAATCGATCGGGTTTCGAGTAAGGTCTTCGTCAAGTCGCAAAGCTGTTGGGAAAGTCCATATGAACGAAGTTTGCTCAGCAATGCCCCGTGCCAGACGCAGTCAAAAACCTTGGAGATATCCAATGCGCCCGCCCTTGACTCACCATGCCGCTCAATCGCAGATGTCCATATATCGGTTATAAGTGTCAAAAGGTCTCCCGTGGACTGCTTGCCACGGAATCCGTATTGACGATCATTCAGAAGTCCGAAGCACACCTCGAACCATGGAAAGGATGCGAAGAAATCTCACAAATCGTCCCAGTTAGCAGCCCTATACCTCTATACATGGCGAAGCTGCCTAGGCCGGTTATTCGCTTGATAGGCGAGTGCTTGCGTGACAGATACCAAGCACTGATCTGAGTTTCCCAGTCGCGCAGAAACCTCTACGGTATAAATACGTGGTTCGGATGTCAAAAACAGGTCCAGGGTGTTCGCATAATCGCCTCAGGCATCCCGCACCCGCATTGGCTCCCCCACGAGTTGAATTAAGTTGTGGCTTACAGCAAACATCTCCGCCAGCCCCCCAACTCGTCGGTTCTGTTAGAATGTAACAACCAGACGGAATTGTGCACATTAAAATCGCCAAGGACAACAATTTCAGAAGCTGGGTGTTTGATCTGTATCCAGTCGACGATATGTGAAAGATGTTCGAAAAATGTCGCCGGTCGATCGTCATTCGGGGAGCGGTAAAGACAACAAAGAAATTTAACGGAATTCTTCAATACGACCCTCAACTATATGATGTCTATATTATTGGGTTCCAACGCCTCCATCCTCTGGCAAGCCAGGTCGGACTGCGCGAAGACGCAGACTCCACCCTTAAAATGGAATCTCGAATATACGTCGTATCCTGAGCAACGAAGATATGTCGAATCAGTTGACGAATCGACCTGGGTCTCAGTTAGGGCAAGGATATCACGTTTCGTTGTTTGCAAATATTGGTGGACGGCGTTTACATTCGTATTGGTGAAACCGATGCCCCTGATGTTATAAAATGCCGTCACCAGTCGAGCGTGGGCAGAGCCTCGAGAGCGAGCCCGGTTATGCGATGACGAACCTCTTAAAGTTCCATTAATTATCATGATATTTGCATGATGTTCCTCTTGATATATGAAACAAAATTTTTTCGATTAATCGATAATTCCGTATTTCTCTTCGAAATTGTATTAAAAGATCCTGTTAAAATTTGAAGTCAATCGGACAAAAACTGTTCAAGCGATTTGTAAGGCCAATTTGAAAAAAGGGATTTCGAAAAAATGCATTTAAAGTTTCACATTGCTGAGCAAGCTTCGTTCCTACGGACTTTCGCAGCAGCTTTGCAACTGGGTGAAGAGCTTCCTCAGAATCGATCGATCTGGATTGCTGTAAACGGCGAGTCTTCGTACCTATTTTGGCTCCAACTTTGTTTTTGCTTCACATAAATGATTTGTTGGAGTCACCGGATAACAAAGTATTCAGTTTAGCGGATGATAGTACGCTTGTTTCCTCTTTTTCGATTGATAGTGCATGAACGTAGCACCAACTGAGATGTAGCCAGATCGAGTCTCTGAATCGGGATCTGGATAAGGTCCCGCAGTGGGGAAATGCCAGTCTCGTCGACTTTAATGCAACGAAGACACAATATACAACATTCACAAGGAAAGATGGATCATCGGCTCCACAGCTGATGATGAATAGCCACGTCCTCGAATCTGGGAAACCTTGAAGTTGCTCGGCGTCACGGTTTGTGGGAATGTATCGTGGCGTAGACACGTGTCGAACATCACCGGCTCCGCCTCAGGAAAACTAAGTTATCATTTTAGAGCCAAGAAATATTTTTGTCCGGCCGAATTTCTTCTTCTGTATAAATTGCAAATTAGAACAGCGCTCGAATATTACTCTCATATTTGGAGCTCTGCGTCTTCATTTATTCTATTTATTTCAATAGAAAACAACATTATATTCATAAGGAAATTTGATAACGGATAAACACACACATTCGTCTACAGGGTATAAAATCGACCAATGAAGCTCAGTCATCTTTCGGCAAATATACACACTTTATTTCATGTTGTTCCGGTTCTGAGTGATAACTTCAGCAGTGTTACACGAAATGTTTTAGTGGAATTGTTAGGATATATAATGTTTAAAATGATTTTGTTAGTCCCGCTATATTAGCGTTCTTATTATAGCACCAAAGTCGTTTCAAAAGTCTTCATGAACAGTGATCAACAAAGCTTGTAAAATAGGGTTTCCCAAAACTCAATTTTTAACAGAATACGCTAATTTAAAACATTATACCGTCTTGAATTTCTATATCATCAATTCCAGTATTGGTTTTTTTCTTTGGCCGTTGCAATGGTAAACGAGTTTCGCGCCAACGAATGCCACATCCAGGGTTCGACGTGAAGGTACTCTGTTGAAAATACAGATCTGACTGTGTACATAGTAGGATTTCTTGCATTACCAATCCCTCAGATCGATATTTTCATTAGAGTTATTAGATTTATTTTGGTCGCCTTCTCTATACATACTGATGTGCAGAGCGCACTACCAAAATATAGACAAATCATGCACTTTGTGGAACATATTTTATATTGCAAAAACGAAAAGGTTTGCAACAAACCTCTTATTCAATGTACCCTCTTCTTACTTGAGTTAACGACTTTATCATCGGCGTTTAAATATGTCACTGTATACATCAGCCAGTGCTACTTCTTTGGGGGTTCTTTATACCTCACGGAGAACCAACCCACAACGCCAACCAATCTTGACCGCCAACAGCGCGTCACCCTACCCTAACCTGCAATCCATCTCAAAACATGCAAAAACAAATTCCAATCTGCAAGCGCATACATCCCAAACCTTGCAATAAAACACACCCAAAACTCCCAACAGAATATAATTCACCAGAATATATTCTAATCATCCCCACATACATTTTCCCAAAATCGCTTCGGTCAACTCTCTACTTAATTCATATTCCCTCTTTGCGACCAAGCAACCACAATTTCCCCGAAATTCATACGCCGTAATAGAACGTAAATTCAAATCTACAACAAACATTAAACATCTCCCTCAATTACATCACCCACATACATTTTCCCAAAATTGCTTTGGCCAATTCTCTACTTAATTCATTTTCCCTCTTTGCGACCAAGCAATCTTAATTTCCCCGAAATTCATATGCCGTAACAAAACGCATATTCATATCCACAACGGAACATTAACCATCGCCACCAACTATACCAACCCCCATACATTTCCCCGAAATGACTTCGGGTAATATCTTATCTAAACGATATTCCTTGCTTGCACCCAAGCAATTTCAATTTCCCGGTATACGCAACCAACGAATCCAACACAGCTTGTTCGGCGAGGATTCGCTGGAACTGAATTCTTATGCGAGCATAGCAACTCTTCTCGAAATTCCTCGGAAGTGACAGTAAGTTTATTTCTGCTATGAAATGTTTTCCATTTCATTAGTCAGTCTTTATCCAACCGCCACCGAGTGCGCATCGCCCATTAGTGACTCGAGATTCGACCGTCACCGGGGCCGTACAAAATCGATCGCCAATCATCCGCCAAACGGGGCACAATCGCGGGAGTCACACAGTCGGCCGTCGCCCAACTACCCACGCGCGCAGTCAGTCGACATCCAATCGCCACCTGGGCCCCGGTGGCATATCGCATATCGAGAAGTCGTCTTTCGTCAAACCCTTGTTTTGTTCGCGTTAAGTTAAGAATTGACTTTCGGGCCAAAATTAAACAAAGCAACATTGTATACATCTATGTTTCGGTGCACTTTTCCGGATCTAATTAAGCTAACCTGATCCTGTTTACTAAATGGATCGCCTTGTAAATATAGTGGTAATAATAAAAGAATAAAAAGACGCTTAACAATAAAACCTTGAGTGAGTTTTCATTTACGCTTGACCCCCTTTTGGTGAACAACGTTCGGCGGAACTTTCGATTGTTGGGGAATAGGAGTTAACCAGTACCCGTGCCGACCCCAAAGACCCACAACCCCACACTTCAATATTAGCTTACAGTGAGGAGACGTTTGTGTATTTCATTTTCATTTTTATATCATTTTTTATTTTTTCTTCTTATTATAATTTACTTACTCGCTAGACAAAGACGATTAAACTCTAGCTTATGGTATCTTATTTCCTAACTTACTGATCCCTGGCGGACTCTCTAAGTTACATGCATACGCTTAAAGCATGAAAATTAGTGTTTCGATATTATGATTGTTTTGTTGACATGAATTTTAAAGAACTTAATTAGATACAAAGAAAATGAAAAACAGAAAAAACTTTGTTTTTGTTAATGTTTTTACCCTAAAGCCAACTTAAGGGGGGAACCTCATGTAAATAGCCTGTTTCTCAGGAATTTTTTTTGAAAAATGTAATGCGTAGATTAATTTGCAATTTAAGACACAATTTATTTACGTTATAATATTTACAGAAAATATTTTTTTAACACTAATCGTTAACAATGAAACGGTGCAATGGCGGCTTGAAAACAGGGTCTTGAAAATGCGCCGTGCAGCATACAGGTCACAAAAATGATGTGAAGCAAAAAATACAAAATGGGTTCTTTAGTTTATGCAAAAACGCTCAGCATGGGGAACGTCATTATTAAAATTTGCAAATTTGCAAAAATGGCAAAGTTTTGAAAAAAAAGGATTTTCTTTTATAAACAATTTTAATAACAATGCTTTAAATAAAAAAATAAAAAATTGGAGCTCGTCATGCTGAGGCCAAATATCTATAGAATTTCTATACCAAACTTCATAAAAATCGAATGATTAGTTTTTGAGCTACTTTGTACGGCGTGCGAAATTTTGCGTGTCGAGAAAAACGCGTTTAAAGTTTGAGTAATAGAAAAATCGTGAAAAAATTCATAATTCGTTCTAACTTACCGCAGTTTTTTCCTAACCTGCGATTCCAGGGCCATAGCGTAGACTTTCCTCTTCTTCAAACTGTTCTGGTCTGAACCGAAAGGCCAAGCGTCCGACTATTTGAGTGCTCCGCCCAATTAGACTGTTTACTTTCTTTTGAAAATAAAGTACACGGAGGTCTCGGATCACTTTCTAACTTTTTTTCTCGTATTTTTGAGGAAATTTCCTATCAATTTAGGCAAAAACAAAAAATGGCTAAAAAATTTCATTTTACATGAGGTTCCCCCTTTAAATACTAACCTAACAATTGATTTTTTTTTTTATACCTTAACTCTATCCTAAACCCAACCCGAAAGTTCATGACCTCACCGACTCGCCTCCGCCACTGTTCCTTGTCCCGTGCGCTCTCCTTCCACGTTCGATCATCCGATCTCCTCGAGGTGCAACCTAACATTGTCCTCCCATATTCGTCGCGGCCGCTTTGTCAGTCTTTTTCCCGTTGGCTTACCGTCAAGAATTCTATTCACGGTCCTATCGTTGCCCATTCGCGCCACGTGTCCGGCCCATCTTAATCTTCGCGACTTGATTAATCCCACTATCGTAGGTTTGCGGTATAGCTCTTCCAATTCGTGGTTGTGGAGTTTCCTCCATTCTCCTGCCTCCTCGTCATAATTGCCGCCAACGATACCCCTTAGGACTTTATTCTCGAATACGCGGAATTGGTTTTCTTCCCGTTTTGTGAGAGCCCATGTTTCGCATCCATATAGAACAATCGGCATGATTATGGTTCTATAGACACGGAGCCTTATATTCTATGATAGCAGTTTTGATTTCGGCAGTTTACTGACTGCATGCCAACTAGCGTTGCCGGAGTGTAGTCTTTTGTTAATTTCCTTCGACATTTCGTTACTGGCCGTCAGTATTGCTCCCAGGTATTTAAATTCTTTGACATTTTCAAATCCTAAACCTAACATCAAAACTAAATCTTCGTAATGCTAAATCTATGTAAGCTTTACGTTGTTTGTGAGGTTTTTGTTTATTATTATTATTGTTATTACTGCTTCCCTTTTTTTCCAGTTTTTAAGGAAACAGGTTTTTAATTGCCACTCAGCCACCAAAATCTCTGGTATTGCTTATTCGTGTCTTTTCGGTCTTTCTGTGCTACTGCCCTACTGAACTGCAGCCGCTCTTCATCTGTGTGCGAGACCTCTCGATTATTACATATTCGTTTATCTATACCCGACCGACGCACGTGATAAATCAACGATATAGCGGATTCATTTTGTATGAGGCCGTTCAAGTCAAGACTAAGGAATGCTTCTGGTGGAATGACGTTTGCGTGTCTGACCTTGTTCTTGGCACTTTAACTACGTTCCGCGCAACGATTCAAATCTGAGCTCTTGGGAGGTCAGAAATCTACAAAAATTCCACATCCGCTTCGATAAACCAAACACACTTTTTTTACTTTTGGAATTAACGCTATTATTATTAATATTTGGTTGGTATACCCGCCTGTCACGCAGGAGACCGGGGTTCGATTCCCCGTCGGGGAGCCTCTGGCGCAAGACTAATGACCTTGCCCGGAAAACACAAATCATTATGGAAAATTTAACAATATGACTTGCTAAATAAGGCCAAGACCGGCTTCCGGTTGTAGTGTCGATGATGATGATGATTATCAATATTATTATTATTATTATTATTATTATTACTATTTTTTTTTTTTTTTTTTTATTAGACTTCTTTCGGGAGAGGTGAACCTATAGCGCCGAGTGGGCGCCCCGAGATGCCATTAAATAAATTATGCTTATTACAAATGCACATATAAATTCTTTCTTTAAGCCGACTAAATAAAGGTTTTTTTTTTGTTTCAGTAGGAAGGTGGAAACGCCCAAGAGATACCTTGTGGGGATTCTCTATACCACATGGAGAACCAACCCACAATTCCATACCTCATTTCCACCGCTTTCAGCGCGTCATTTCTACCCATTCCCTTATAAGCTATTCCACATGTAAAACATGTTAAACGGACGCATAGCTAAACTCTTTATCCTATGCAGATAATGCATAATTGAGTTTAGCTACAATTTTGCCACACGGCAACCCCAATTCGCTAACCCGTTAGATTTCTACTGGAAATCGCATCATGTCGGTTAGCAACGGCATAGTCTGATCAAACGACGCGGTTGCTGAATCTCGCGACCGCTGGGGAAATTATCAAAACATTTAAGTTAGTTCCCATGATCAGATTTCCCTAGCCAAGTCAGCATCCTTTCCACTTTCTCCAGACACTTCATTGGCTGGCGATCAATGCTCTCTTTTCGCAGGTGAATAGCACCAGCTTAATTTTCCTCTCCTTCACAGTTCTGTCTTCGTACAGATCAATGTACTCTGAGATTAACCTATTCACCGAATTAGGTCAATGGGTGACGCTCAGAACTACATTGATTCATGCACACACAACCAAATCCACCCCGAGATCATCATACTTCGAGTTTCTGTTCTCTCATTCTCCCATGTCGTCGATTATCAATTAACCGATTATCCACCACACATCGACGAACGTGGCAATGAGAGAGCAGAAGTATGTTCTCTTTTGGTTGTCAAGTGCGATAATTAAATTACCCAACTTCATCCCTTTTCCAGTCAGTCATTTTAGAACCATCAGGCAGATCGGTCGTGATTCAACAACCGCAGCTCCAAACTAAACGAAAGAAGTGTCTGTCGACAATTTGAGTACTAACAACCATCCCCATTAAAGAGTTAAAACGAGTTCGATTTTAAATTAGATCCATTCCAATTCCATTCGGTCAGCAAATTTGTATTGTTCGATTTTTATAATGGACACAGTTTTAACTCGTGGAAATGCCACCGTGGCGTACGCCCTTAATGTGTTGGCGTGCCTTACATTCTGCTGTTTCATCTCAACCATATTCTTGGATTATCGCACGCACGTACGGATTAATCTCACCAAAAGTTATAAGTGCATACGAATCAATAAACTTAGTATAAAATAAAAATAACAAAAAAATCCAATCAAAATCAGTGCATTTCATTTCTTCATTTTTGGTGCTGGAATTTTCTATGGATATTCGTCGAGCAACATCGTGGGGAAGAAAATGAGTTAGTGCCCATGATCGGCACAATACTTCTTTACCCCTACAACCTCTGCATCGATCCAGAGGTATTCCGAATCCTTACGACTAAAAGTACCTACCGCCAGGCACATACTCTCGTTGATCCCCATGGAACTTTCTTTTAGATATTCCATCGCGAGGCGGGACGGATTTTACCTGGTACTCCGCTCGTCGCGTCGCAACTACTGCATTATGTCACATCGAATATCATTTAATACGTTTTGAATGTGCAACCAATTCCCAAAAGGACGGTTCATCTTCCGTTTTCTATCGACTCATAGTATTAAATACTATTCACTAGAAGATTACCAAGTAACCATAAACTGTTGAAACATCTAAAAACAAACGACTTCTTATTTACCACAAATATGAGATTTTGGCAAACAATCCATACATAATCTGATGGTAGGTACATCGAAAACTATAGTACCTATGCTACTACTTTGATCTTCACACAAAAGTAAATATATTACGCACAATCTAGCTCTGAAATGTGTGTACCTTGATAACCATATATCCAATTATTTACAACATGAAAACAGTCGAAATGGTGTAATAGACAAAACGGTTGATGCATGAACATGGCTGTAGGTTCAACTGAATGGCCCGCAGAGTTATCAGTCGCGCCATTATTCCTTGAATCTGGGTTTTGGTTTGCAAAATTAAAAGACATTTACGCTGTGTTCCTTCGCCACAATAACAGCACCTCGATTCAGTTCACCAAACTGATCAGATACGGAGAACTCTATTCACGAGGATAAGTTAATATTCAATCCCTTCCCAGCCAACACTTAGTTAAAAATAAGAGGGTTGCAATTTCCTGCCCTTACTCTTCAGTTCCAGTAACATCTGCAGGTGATTTTATCAAAACCTTCAGTATAGGACTCTATTCAATAAGTTGCTGGATACACTCCCTTTTAGAAGTGCTCAGCAAAGTATCACAACGATGTGCTAAGAAAACTTCTCTATTTTTCACAGGTAGGCGAACCGAGTTTCCCAAAAAAAGCTTATTAATTTCCGTTGATAATATAAGTATCAGAACCAAGTATAAAAAGTAGGTGTTTGGGAATTTTATTAAGGTATCCGTGCTGGTGGGCTCACATAAACATGGTAGTTTAGAAAATGAATAGGCATAAAAACGACCTTTTATAGAGATACGCGTTTGTGATTGAAAAAGAAAAACATTTGACTTTTGCGGTATCTATGTGTTCGTAAATTGATATTTTCCTATTTAACGGCCCTTTTGGCATCTTGAAAAAACAATTTAAGGTTTCTGTCTCTACAATGAATGTCAATAAAATTATTCAATCCAAGTCAAAACTCCAATACATGGAATCCAAATATTAAATGGAATCAAGGAATTATCTGACGTACAATAGAGAAACCCAAATGTAATTCAAAAGGTAAAGAACAAATTCGATTCAAAAAATAGCAGGTTTACTACTGAATAAAAAATTAGCGCAGGTTTTAAATCCGGGTTCACCCAGCCACGGTCATAGAAAAGCTCGCTTAACGTATAGCCAGACATTATCTAAGCGTTGTAAAGGAACCACACAAATGCCAAAGCCCTGTGGGCCATAATGTGTTGTGCTCCTGTTTCCGGTTTCAAAAAGGACGACGTTCATAAATCGTTAGTCAGTTACGCCTTATCCTCGCCAGCGACCACATACGTACATAAAGGTTTACGAATATTCCTGGGTTTTGTGTACTTAGAGTGCACGCATGGGTAACTGTGTATGTGTTTTGTGGATAAGAAAACTTTATAGCTTTTCATGGACAGCTTCTATCCTGGGTTGATGTTTGCGTAAGACAGGCAAAGTATAAAAAAGAAAAATGAAGACGAGATAGAGCAAAAAAAAAAAAGAAAAAAAGAATACGTAAGGGATAGAAACGTATACGGGGTACAAGACGGGTCATGACGACTGTGACGACACATCACGGTCCTTAACCCTTGCTGACGTATACCCATCCTTGTATCAAAATTGTGGGACTTGAAAGAAATCTAAATATTTGCTCAAGTTGTTTTGAGGTTAAAATTTCTGTTCGTGTTTACATAAAATGAAAGAGGCAGCGGCAGAATAAAAGGACGACATTTTCCTTTTTATCCGTTTTATTATTATTATTTTTTCTTCCTTCCTTTTTTGTACTGCCTGGCAGGTATATTTGTATCCTTGGCCGCAATGTTGACAAATGTCTTCTGGGGTTAAAATGTTCGTAAAGAATCTCAAATAACTTCATTATCGAGGGATAATCTTATGAACGCAGATCAACAAGATCTGAGAAGTTGAGCTAAAAGCCAAGCAACGGTGTCCTATATATACTTGGACGAATTGTTGATTTGGCGGATAGGGTGCGGAGTTAAACTTATCTTATTATTTTAAAGATATTGTAACCTGGGAAGAGAAACACACTTTGACTGTTCTGAAATTTAGCCTTGGGAGGGTTCTTTCTTTGTCAATGGTATTGGCATTTCACGCATCCCTTGTAATGTGTGTTTGAAAAAATGTCGCCTAATAATTTTCGAACAGACGTCTCTAAAGTTATATATTTCTCTTAACCCATCTAATGGTTTTTCCTCTTTTACACAAACCGAAAGCGAGAGACCTTGAGGTACCTTTAAATATCAAAGAAAAATGCTGGAAATTGATGCTGGAGATTTTAGTAATAAGGAAACACGTTATTAGGTACAGAGTTTAACGTTCGTGTGGTTCGACTGAAGAAACATTCCCTGTACCTAACCGTACGTTGAAGTTAATTTTTTTAAAGTGGAGCGATTTACACTTTTTTTTCTTCAACTGCGCTGTGTTTTGATATTTAAATGTACCTCATGGTCTCTTTTGTGTTTTCGTTTCGTGTAAATAAGGAAAAACCATTTAGATGTGTTTATATAAATTAAGAGATATCTGTTCGGAAATTATTACACTTCTGATGAGTCCAACATGAATTCGCAACTGAGAAAGACAAGGGCATTAAATATATCAATCTACAGCTTAAGTGGCGAGTTGAAATTTCCTTTTGAATGTGTTGAAGTTTTGGTTTTAAGCTTTCAAAGAGTGGGGTCGAATCACGTCCTTCACCAGATTGTCGCAAAATACTACACAGTCTCTGATTGACAGATTGCGGAAAAATATTTGAGGAGGCGGAACGCTTCCAAATAAAGGGTGGTTACATTTTAAGGGCCGATGTTGAATGTGAACCACACCTAAACGTCAAGTTTTTTTTTGCATTTCATTTGAGATTTCTCAATTTCAGACTAACTCAATTTGAACTATGGAAAGATACACAATCGAACAACGCGTTAAAGTTATTCAGGCTTATTATGAAAATGGGCGTTCAAATCAAAATGCATATCGTGCACTTTGTGATTTTGTCGGTCAATTTAATCGTCCAAATGTGCGTACAATCGAAAAATCGTGCAAAAATTTGAGCAAACCGAGTCCGTAGGAGATGTGAAAACACGAGTGCATGCTCGTACAGCTCGTACTGCAGAAAATATTGCTGCTGTTCGCGATAGTGTGGCTGAAGAGCCGTCCACCTCAACTCGTCGTCGTGCCCAACAATTGCACCTCTCACGCTCGTCGTTGATGAACATTATGCATAAAGACTTGCATTTACACGCTTACAAGGCGCAATTGACTCCAGAACTAAAGCCTCTTGACCATTTCAAGCGTCGTCAATGGTCAGAATGGTGGCAAGAAATGGCAACAGCGGATGATCAATTTTCGAAGAAAATCATCTTCAGTGATGAGGCACATTTTCACCTCAATGGATTCGTCAATAAGCAGAATTGCCACATTTGGGCGAATGATTATCCAAGAGTGATTGTCGAAAAACCAATGCACCCACAAAGAGTGACTGTTTGGTGCGGTTTATGGGCTGGCGGCATCATCGGGCCGTATTTTTTCCAAAATGAGGCCGGTCAGGCAGTTACTGTGAATGGTGTTCGCTATCGTGAGATGATAACGAACTTTTTATGGCCCAAATTGGAAGATATGGATGCGGACGATATGTGGTTTCAACAGTACGGTGCCACTTGCCACACAGCTAACGAAACAATGGCTCTTTTGCGCGACAAATTCAATGGCCGTGTTATCTCACGTGATGGCGATGTCAATTGGCCGCCAAGATCATGTGATTTGACACCGTTGGACTTCTTTCTTTGGGGTTATTTGAAAGAAAAGGTGTACGTCGATAAGCCAGCAACAATTCAAGAGCTAAAGGATGAGATAATTCGGCACATTAACGGCATAGAACCTCAATTATGCCTCAGCGTCATCGAAAATTTGAACCATCGGATGGAGGTGTGCCGCCGAGGTCGCGGCGGCTATTTGGCCGATATTTTGTTCCATACATAATTGAACCATACCAATATTATCATAATAAAGAGAAATGACAATAATTTCCTAAGTAATTTCTGTTTTATTCAAAATCAACATCGGCCCTTAAAATTTAACCACCCATTACAATTGGTCAACGATGCGACGTGGTGAGGCCTGGAAAACGGATAGGCAAGATAGGTTGTGTTTAGAATTTAATGATTATATTGAAAGGGTTGCAAGGCTAATAACCTTGCCCGGAAAAACCAATTATTATGGAAAATTTAACAAGCCTCGGGACTTGCTAAATGAGGCCAAGATCGGATCCCAGTTGTAGTGCCGATGATGATGATGATGTTGATTGAAAGGGTTGCCTCTAGGTCATTCATGAGTTCTACTGCCCATCTTTGCACCCTATCTTGCACTGTACAGCTACCTTAAAAGAGGCTTACTAGTTCTGGGAATTGGATTTCAGTTTAAGATTAATACAAGTCTTATAAACTGTTATAAAAACACCCGTGGCGGTTCCGCCAAACCCCACTGACTACTTACCCGGAGAACCCTTGTAGCGTTGTAGCGACTCTAACAGATACACACACAATTCACAAGCAAAATAGTGAAGAAGCACCGAACGAAAAACCCAATAAGAAAATACATCAGAACCGTATACCAAGCGATAACAAAAATAATTCACATCAGTGGAGTATAGTCGAGTTTGGAAATCAAATTCTAAACACGGTCAGTAGCCTGATGTGTAACGCTTAGGTTCAATTTTTTTCGTGATTCAAACTGTAATAGCGTCAGTTCGAATCACACGATCTTCTTCACTATTATTTCAAACGGTATAATTGGCGACTACGACGTGATCTGTACACACAGCATACACTTTCCCATAGTAAGCAGAACTTCACACACGGTCACGACGTCCACATAGAGCACAGCCTCCGACGTTTCTCGTTCCCTTTTCTCGTTCGTCCGTCGTTCGCATACGAATCCGACCGTAACGAAGTTACTGCGGAGGGAGTGGTGTAGCGACTCTAACAGATACACACACAATTCACAAGCAAAATAGTGAAGAAGCACCGAACGAAAAATCGAATAAGAAAATACATCAGAACCGTATATATTACCGGATAACATAACAATTCACATCAGTGGAGTATAGTCGAGTTTTAGAATCGAATTTTGAACACGGTCAGTAGCCTAATGTGTAACGCTTATGTTTAATTTTTTTCGTGATTCAAACTGTAATAGCGTCAGTTCGAATCACACGGTCTTCTTCACTATTATTTCAAACGCTATAGCGTCTCTAACAGATACACACACAACACACAAGCAAATAGTGAAAAACACCGAACGAAAATCGAATAAGATAATGCATCAGAGCCGTATACGATAGCCATAAAATAACAATTCACATCAGTGGAATATACTTGCGTTTAAAAATCGAATTTGTACACACGGCGGTTTCCCCCATGGGTGGCGCATTGGTTCAATTTTTAGTGATTCTAACTGTCATAGGATCAGTTCGAATCACACGTTCTTCACTATCATTCCAAACGCTTTAATTGGTGACCCCGACGTGAGCCCTACACACAGCACACGCTTTCCCGTAGTAAACAGAACTTCACACACGATCATGACTTCCGCATAGAGCACCAGACACACTCGCCTCCTCCGACGTTCTCTCGTTCGCTCCGTCGTTTGCACACGAAGCTGATCGTAACAAGGTTACTGAGGAGGGAGTAGTGTAGCGTCGCTAATAGATATACACACACAATACACAAGCAAATAGTGAAGAACATCGAACGAAAATCGAATAAGATAATGTAGCAGAGCCGTATACCATAGCGATAAAATAACAATTCACATAAGTGGAATATACTTGCGTTTAAAAATCGAATTCTAAACACGGCCAGTAGCCAGATGGGTTGCGCTTTGGTTCAATTTTTGGTGATTCTAACTGTCATAGCGTCAGTTCGAATCACACGTTCTTCACTATTATCTCAAAACGCTATACCCCCATAATTACAACCCAACTATCATAGTTATCCGCTAAGGCAATCGCATTAGCACCTGTAAATGCTTCACGCATCAAGTATCTAATGTACTGATCTAAAAACTCCTGGAAGAGAATTCTTACCTTCATGCATTAATTCGCATTCAAATCCCTTAAAAGAATTCTGTCCAAACTATCATAAATCCTAAGCCCACTTCGGCACCTTAGGTTGCCAGGCAAATCCCAATCTTACCATATGCATTTTCTCTAGATGAATTCCTGAAAACGAAACAATTTGGTTCACATATAATGTACCCATCATAACCAGGGATAATAAACATTGCGTCGCCTATTCCCCGCCTCACCATGTGTACAACAAATTCCTCTACATACACATTGGCTGGCGACCTTTACCCAAGGGACAAAAGTAAATATACGCCCCTTGCGTCTTAAGGCATAAACCCAATCCTATAGCATAAGCAAATGCAAATAGGAATTGTGTACTTACCCTTGGCAGCGATGCCATAAACACCAATCATCAGTGAATACGCCGAAACCAATTAGCACTATGTCCACGATGCATTGCGGTCTATCAATTCTACGCGATCTCTTTGTCTTCCAATACTTCTGGATCCGATTCTCATGACTCGAGGTATGAGCAAACAGAAGTCCATCAGTAACCAATGAGCTACGGCTTCTTTACTTAGCCGACCTCACATCTCATTGATGCCCATTATTCCTTTCGATTTTTCAGATTCGTTGTCATGGCCTCGTCCCATGAAAAAACCAATGTGCACACATACATGCATATCACCATGATCTTCTCTATGAGATTCGGTTACCTACGCCCAAAGAGAGACTTCACGTTTCTCTTGGGATGGGAAATGCATCCCTAAATTAAGAGAGCCAGTACCACTGTCCGAATTTCCTTTGCCAGCGAATTCACATCGCTGAGTCTTAATCCAACCACCAGACACGCCAGTTGCGTCTCCTCCTGCTCCCCGTGGCGCCTCGGGGCGCATACACCACGGGGTCGCGAATTTAACACCCTCAAGTTTAGTTTGAGTCGTGTGAATCGTCTGCACCATGATAGTTCAAGTCGAAGTAAATACTGTGGGTGGGGTGTGTAGAGAAGGCGGGGATTGCGAAGGGAGCGACGTTGAATACTTTCGATTCTACTTATATGGGTCTTGTGATACGGAGACCATACCTGGCTATCATACTCTAGCAGTGGACGGATGAAGGTAAGGTAAAGGGATCAAGTTACGTAGGGACCATCGTTTCACGAACCCGAAGGCAGAGTTGGCTTTCCGGATCATCTCATCAATGTGAAAGACGAAGTTAAGCTCCCTGTTGCAAAGGATGACGAGGTCTAGAATAGATTGGACAATGATTAAGCCAAAGTTTTGCTGTTGGTTGGTTGTGAAGGTTATAGGAACGTGAGGATGATTGAATACGCTTACGAGAAAAGGTTATAGATTGGCATTTGGTGATGTTAAGTACAAAGCAATTTTTGTCACACCAAGTCAAAAAGCTGTCAAAGTCAGACTGCAGCTGTGCAGAATCAATTGGTAACCCGATGATCTTGTATACCTTGGTATCATCAGTGTATAGGGACAAGCTGGAATTCTTAATGATCTTATCGATGTCATTAGTGGCCAGTATACATAGGAGAGGACCCAGGTGGCTACCTTGAGGGACCCAAGAGGTGGCAAGGAAGAAGTTGGATAGCATGGACCTAAACCGAACGGAATAAGGGCTATTCTTTAGATAGGAAGAAATCAATTTCAGCAATCCAAGTTCGAACCCGAGAGCGGATAATTTGAAGAGGATTAGATTGTGGGAGAATTTGTCGAATGCTTTGCTGAGGTCGGTTGAGACCATGTCGACCTCGTTACCATGCTCTAGTGCTGAGAGTGTAAAGGATGTGAACTCAACAAGATTGGTTGTAGTTGATTGGCCATTGAGAAAACTCGATTGCCTTGGTGAAAAAAAAAAGATTTGCAACGAGAACTAACAGATTCGTATAGAACGCTTTCGAGAATCTTGGGTAAGTACCGCGCTGACCGAAACGTGTGTGTTACCTTATCGCGATGGCTGCTTACAACAACGTAAGTACTCCAAGGGTAGGTCTTTCAGTCTTCATGTCGTTGTCGCTCGGATTTAAGTTTCTTTTAAGACCAAGTGCCCTGGTCCTGCTAAACAAAAAGATTTAGATCCTTACATTTGCACTAGGTATTTGTTTTTACACACTGAAGAAATAGTGAATAGGCTTATAACAGCAAGAGACAGAAGAGGAGAAAAAGTGGAGCGCGGTTTTGAAAATAGAATAAATATTTTAAAAAAAGTCAATAAATATGTGAGACTAGAAAAAATATTTGACTATGCTTTATAAAAGAGATGTATTTTATTTTAACAACAACACTTACCTATTGCTGTGGGGGCTCCCGGCTTGGTTAAGCCCGTGAGTAGGGTGTCTTCCTTCGATTGGCTGTCTTCCGGCTCTTCTGCCCATAGGTGTGTTTCCGGATGTTGAACCTCTAGACTCATCCAAAATAAAGGGCCGACTATTTGGTTTTGTCGGCTTCCGCCTATTAGAGACCATGGGTAGTGGCTTCCACCGATCGCTGACCCTCCGTGGTGTTCCCAGGCTCATCCAAAATAAAAGCCGACTATTTGGTTTTTCCTTCTTGTATTTTTTTTTTATTAATCTTTTATTTTATTAATATTCCAACAAGATGGTGTGCCACACTTCGGCAGTCTGATTCCAATTCATTGCGTTGATGCACCCCTTGTGCCTGTCTGGTACTAATTAAGGGGGTATTCTGGTCTAGACGCACGAATTTAACGCAATTTTTGAAGTGCAGTAAAAAAAAGCAATCAATATTTTTAGTATTAATTTTTTTATGGAATTTTTATTAATATTTCAAGAATACAGTAAAAAAAATTGAAAGTAAAAAATTCAAAATTCAAAAAGTTAGCAGCTGATGAAGTGGGGGACCTCAAAAAGTTGGCACGCGACCATACCCACGATTCAACCCTCCTAGCAATCTAAAAAAAAAAAAGATTATTAATTTACAGAAATGCCGCTATCGTTGGAACTAAAAAAAAAGTTGAAAATATATTTATTTTAACTAAATGGCGACGGCCTGAAAAAAAAGTATTTTTGTACCACTTTTTTTTAGTTTTTCGAATTTTTTAAAAATAGTTAACATTGAAATTTGCAGATGAGGATAGTTCATGCAATAGAAAAGGCTATAAAGAAGACATATACTAAATTTGAGGTGAATCGGTATTAGTAGAACTTGAGTCGTGGGTATTGTTTTAAAAAAGACAATTTCGAGAAAAACGCTGCTAACTTTTTGAATTTTGAATTTTTTATTTTCAATTTTTTTTACTGTATTCTTGAAATATTAATAAAGATTATATAAAGAATGAATAATAAAAATATTGATTGCTTTTTTTTTACAGCACTTCAAAAACAGCGTTAAGTTCGTGCGTCTAGACCAGAATCCCCCTTAATTTAATCTAAACTGGAACTGCCTATTTATACTCGGAATCTACATCAAAATTCTCATACCTTCCCACGATCATAGCTGTCCTCCAGACAGCCACCTGACGCTAGCCTCAGTCGAAGGCCAAGCCAACGACGATAGGAACCACAACGTTGCATTTTTTGCAAAATTCTTCACCCCAAGGCCATGAGAAAATTTCAATTCACAGTGACGCGAATCTGATTTGCCCACAGCAAATATCATTTTATTATTATTTATTATTATTATTATTTACTGGCCTGTAGGAACCCGGAAGTTCATGACCTCACCGACTCGGCTCCGCCATTGTTCCCTGTCCTGTGCGCTCTCCTTCCACGTTCGATCATCCGATCCGATCTCTTCGAGGTCCAATCTAACATTGTCCTCCCATCTCCGTCACGGCCTACCTGTCGGTCTCTTCCCCGTTAGTTTACCGTCAAGAATTCTATGCACGGTCCTATCATCGCCCATTCGCGCTACGTGTCCGGCCAATGTTAATATTCGCGACTTGATCACTCTCACTACTGTAGGTTTGCGGTATAGCTCTTCCAATTCGTGGTTGTGGAGTTTCCTCCATTGTCCCGACTCCTCGTCATATTTACCGCCAAAATATACCCCTTAAAACTTTATTCTCGAATACGCGGAATTTGTTCTCTTCCCGTTTTGTGAGAGCCCATGTTTCGCATCCGTATAGAGGAATCGGCATGATTATGGTTCTATAGACACGGCGCTTATAATTACGTGATAGTAGTTTGAATTTTAATAGTTTACTGGCTGCATGCCAACTAGCGTTGCCGGAATGTAGTCTTTTGTTAATTTCCTTTGACGTTTCGTTTTTGGTCGTCAGTATCGTTCCCAGATATTTAAATTCGTTGACATTTTCAAATATCTTGCCCCTGACGTTTACATGTGTTCTCTGAGGTCGGTGGGAAGATGTCATCGCCCAGACCGGCGATGTCATCCGCATACGCGAGCACTTGTGTGACCCCGTTCAGGGATGATCCGGCCGTGTTGTCGTCTTGTACCTTTCTGATAACATACTCGAGGACAAGATTAAAAAGGCATGGTGAGAGGCCATCCTCTTGTTTTAGTCCTTCCCGAATTTCGAATGGTTCTGAGAGGTGGTTTTCTATTCTAACTCGCCCTTTGTTTTCATTCATGCAAATTTGAATGAGGGCGGCATATTTTTTCGGGATCCCCAGCTCATCCACAATATGGTAGAGACTTTGCCTTGCGACTAAGTCGTAGGCTTTTTTGAAGTCCACGAACAGTTGGTGAACCGTCTCTCCGTATTCCCACTTCTGTTCCAGCAGTTGCCTTATTGTGAACATCTGGTCGCTTGTTGACCGGTTCCGACGGAATCCGCATTGGTAGTCTCCCAATATTTCTTCTGCGTACGGTGTCATTCTTGCCAGCATGACATTTTTTAATATTTTGTATGTGATTGGGAGCAATGATATTCCTCTGTAATTTTCGCCGTCAGATCTGTCGCCTTTTTTGCAAATGGGGGTGACTATTGAGGTTTTCCATTCTTCCGGAATGACTTCCTTGTCCCATATTATTTTAACCAGTTGGCGGATCTTTCGGGCGGTTGCCCCCCCCCCCCCCCCCCCGTGCTTCACAAACTCTGCCGGTATGCAATCGATTCCGGAGGCCTTGTTGTTTTTCAGTCGATTTATCGCGTCTACAACTTCGTCGAAAGAGGGCTCTGGGATCTGGGGCTCGGCTGTATGTACGTCTGGTGCGTTTATTTGTGGTTGATGGGTGCGCACATTGAGCAGGTTCAAAGTACTGCTTCTGTTTTATTTTTTGTTTCTGTCACCAGACAGCGTGTGTCTCGGATTATTTTGGTGCTCTCTCGGTAGCCATTTCTAATTGAATTTATGCCGGCATAAATGCTGTTCTTTGCTCTGGCATTTTCTATGATTTTTTCGACCCGAGTCTTCCCTATTCGGGTTTTTTGTTTGAAAAGTATAGTTGTTTCTTTCCGAATTGTCGCGTATCTTACTGCGTTGACTTCATTATATGCTTCTAAGTGGATCGTTTACGTTCTTCGATGTTCGCCCTGCACTCATCGCCAAACCAAGGTTTGGACTTAGTTGTTTTCTTAAATCCTAATACCTCTTGGGCTGTTTCTTTGATTGTGTCTCTGATCGATGCCCATTTAGTGTCCACACTATTGGCTTCCTCTTCCTCACTACTGTCATTCTCTAGGATGCTAAATCTATTGGTTAGTTCGTCTTGATATTCCGGCCTTTTACGTAGGTCTTTTAGTTTATCAATCTCGAAATGTTTGCTCGTCTCCCGTGATTGTCCATGTGGGTTTGCTGCAAGCCGACTTCTAATTTTGCCCATCACTAGAAGGTGATCGGAGTCGCAATCGGCGCGTCTATATGATCTTACGTCAAGGATGTTCGAGTGGTGTCTTTTGTTTATAGGAAGTGGTCTATTTGGTTAGGCGTTACACGGTCGGGTGATATCCATGTGGCTTTATGGATTTGCTTGTGCTTGAACATCATCACTACCAGATCTTTTGACGCTGCGAACGTGATAATTCGAATACCATTATCATTTGAAACGTCATGTAGGCTTTCTTTACCTATTGTTGGTTGGAAGATATCTTCCTTTCCAATTTTCGCATTGAGGTCGCCGGGGAGGATTTTAACCTCGAATGATGAGATCCCATCAAATACTTCCTCTAGGGTCTCGTAGAATGTGTCCTTCGTGTCTTCGTCGGTAGATTCTGTTGGGGCGTGTACGTTTATAAATACATAATTGTACCATGGGCCCTGTATTTTTAGCACCGACATTCGGTCATTAATGAATTGCACATCTTTTACATGAGGCGTAATCTTCTTGCTTATGATGAAGCCAGTTCCGAGGTTATGTGTATCGGTACCTCCACACACCAGTGTAAGCCCGTTTGTTTCGATTACTTGATGTGGGAGTCGGACTTCCTAAAGCGCGACGATGTCCATTTTATATTGTTTCGCGTTTTCTACGACCGTCTGTATCGCGCCTGGTTTATATAACGTTCGAACATTCCACGTGCCGACGCGTATATCCCGCTTTTTCAGTTTTTCCCTACGTCTTCTTTTTGCCGAGTCGGTGTTTTCTTGATGATTTGTTCCCTTATGGTAGTGTCGGGTCATCACACCTACGCCTACCGGGTTTTTCCTGGGATTGCTTTTTGTATATTGGTTTTTCATTTTTGATCCCACGAGACTTGGGGTTTCAAATAGTCCGCCACATCAGAGCCCCGTTTTGATGTGGTAAGGTCTGCTTACTGCTCTGATTCGACCCGGTGTCAGAGAGGCGCCGTTATAATACAGCCGGTATACCCCTGGGTGCAAACCATGCAATGGGCATGGTGACGCGTAACACTCTGGATTAGGGGTGGTAGATCTTTGTGTGTTACTCCTCGCTAGCCTGTCTGACATGGGTGAACCTACTGGAAGCATATGCTTCCGTCAGCATAGCCTGAGTGATTCATTGTACTTTAAGCCCCCGCACCACGTCAAGGTTTCTACCAAGCGGGGGATAGCAAATAGCATGCAAGTAAAATTACCTTGAAGGTGATGGGGTGTTGGGTGGTCAATATATCATCTAGGTGATGAGACTGTTGAGTGTGGGAATTACAGAATCGCAATTTTAGGTATGGCAATGGGAAATACATGCATTTCAAGGTGATGGAGATTTAGTTTGTTTGTAGGGCATAGGTGGAATGTGGGAAATGCAAGATTGCAATTCTGAGTATGAGAACTGGGAATGCTTTTAGCAACAGGTAGACATGTGATAAGGTTTCACAGCTACACCAACAGGATTCCATGGGTTGTAGCAGGAAATTATATTTGATGCTACACTGAGAGAATTCCTTCGGTTTTAGCGGTAATTAAAGATCTCCCATATGCATGTAACATTATTGTTTTTTGCACAATCTTGCGTGTAGCAAAATATTTATAATATTTATTAGCCTATTGGCTACATTCAATTTACGTACAGCAAAGTGTTACATGTAAACATATGGTATGTTATTTCGGCGTGTAACAGAGATATGGCATCCAAAATATTTGACAATTCGGTTTACAATGTATGTTATGAGCGTTTGTGTGAAGTGTATAAATATTTTTAATAATTCCAGGTAACCCCTTTAACTATTGACTTAAAGAAATCTGAAAATAAACTCATTAGCTAAAATATCATTTACAAAATCAAAAGATAAGAATTGAATGCAGTCTCGTTTTATTCCATTTCACTTGTGACCCGACTATCGTTATTACCTCAATCAATATCCATTAGTACACCCTTACTATCCTGTTAGGAATCTCGTACCGTTTGGCATATTTTTCATCGTTGTGATTTTATTACTCACTTTGGGTATGTCCTCTGTCTCTTACCCCATTACTTGTCCTTCATTCGAATTACATTAAGTTGGAATATTACTTTGCATGCCCTATGGTCAGAATATCAAAACGCTATTCACCAGGGACATTTTCTCTGTTGTTCCCCAAATTAACAGCCATTTAAATGACATTTTCGGTTAAATAAATAACTGGAACAGTTTTGTAAAGAAAATTAACCTAATAAAGTTGACAGTTTCATGAACATGTGGACATATCGAAATAAAGAAAATTACTTGTATGGTTTAGATGGAATTTTATCTAATGTAACAAACAATTTATTTTCTAGCTGGCCGTAGATATGAAATGGCGGCCTACGGTGATATTTCGATGATTTCACCTCCAACGTCTTCCATTTCAAACGGCCAAGATCCTTTTGGACAACTGCCACCACTGCCACCGCCACTGCGTTCAACACAAGTGATTCAACCTTTATCGGTTTTTCCAGGTGCGCTAATTTGTATTTTTCCCTCCCTTTGTTTTTCGGTTCGTTATCATAGAGTGCTACGATTATACTTTGTTAAATTTCATTTCATCCTTGATTTGACATTCTTTCATCCATCGTAGTATTTTTCTTTAACTGGGCCAATAGACCAACTTTTGTAGGTTTTTTTTTCTTTGTTTTATTCCTCATCGGTTAGCTAAGAAGTTTTTTGCTTTTGATTTCTTTTTTCATATTCGATTTTCTCTGAGTTTTTTTTCAAATATATTTTTAAGGATACCGTTTATTTTCTTAACTTCTGTTAAGAAGTTAAGAAAATAAAACATTAATATTTTGCTTTGTTGTTATATAATAAATTCCCATGTACAATTCATTTATTCCATAGTAAGCAAAATTTTACAAAGCTAAACTGTGAAGCACAAAAAAAAAGAAAAGCAATCTTTCGTACAGATTTATTATTTTATTTCTTGTTAATTTGTTTTGATTATTGTATAATACCAACAAACATCTAAGAACCACTGAATAGATGATTTCTTCAACAAACAGCATATAACCTAAGGAAACATAAAATATATATACTTCTGTTTTTTTTCTTCTTTCGTTCTAATTTTATAAAATTGTATATAATCATGTGGCTTTATCGTTGATTTTGTTGTAGAGTGAGTATTTTGCAAAAATATTTTACATATTTTCTTATAAACAAAAAACAAAAAAAAAAAAAACAATTAAAGTAAAGGAAAACAAAAACAAGAAAAAAAGCGAATGTTTTGTTATGTTGAGTTCTCTCGGAGTTTTGCTGTTTTCCATTTTATGTTTAAACAAGTGTTTTACTTGAATTTTTAGACGCAAGTAGTGAATTAATTTTGTTGTTTGAAGTAGTTGTTGTGCTTAAAGTGTTATAAATTTTACATAAATTCATCTGAAGTGATTCAAATATAAAACTTAATAAATATTTAGTGTCCAATTTGAGTGAAGACTCCTACGATTATGTTTTTGGTGGTCCGCGCAAGACCCCACCTTCATCAACACTTAAGCTGACCTCGCCGCCAATTAGACTGAGATCTGAAGGTAATTTACTATAACATTCCATTTATAAAGGTGCTTTTTATAATTTGCCTCAGCTCGTGTATATAATCAAAATGGTTGTTGTATTTGTTTATCTGGTCTCGTGTCGTGATACAGATGATCTTAAACTTAGGAACGATTACAGCAGTTGCCACGTTACTTGATTTATTACAGTGATATTGGTGTTTGTAATAAGCTGAATTTAATTGATTCTCCTTCCTTGAAACATTACACCATTCAGACATCTGATACTCATATTAACTTGTCATTTAAGTGACCACAACTTATTTGAACATAGATATATAAGACTTTACAACAAGCCGTAATTGTTGTTAATTGTTTTCGAAAATGGTTAATAATACATAAAATTCCAACTTTATAACAAGTAGTAATTATTAAGCTTTAATTGTTGATAATTGTTTTCCAAAATGGTTAATCACAAATAAAAGTTCGACTGGTGTTTATTCAAAATGTTTCGCTTACTGGTAGGGGAATGATTTCGGGTTACAACTGTTTTGGCAATAAATAGTCTTGTTTACAATTTGAGGCCTCTCTCCAATTTCTAACACAACAAATAGTATAGCATTGTATGGAGCCTATGGGTTCTGGAAGTGGCGATGCCCATCCAATCGCTACTGACAATTCTGTGTTGCCAGTCGCCTCAACCTCAAGTGCAAATAATGAATCCTGTTCAAATCCTGCACCCGTCGATAGTATTGATGACGAGTACCACTACCGACGATGCACATGGCTTAGTGACATTTTCAACACAGGAGGTATTTTTTTTTTGTGTTTTGTTTTATTAGACTACTCTCGGGAGAGGCGAACCTATAGCGCCGAGTGGGCGCCCCGAGATGCCATCAACAGTTATTATTATACAGGTTGTAACGCTCCGGGAACACTCGCGTGGGAAGGGAGTTCCACAGCTCCCCCGCTCTGTAACGGAAGGAGTTCTGATGCAGGGATGTTCATGGCATCGGGAGAAAAACCACGAACGGGTGCCAGCCATCGGATTGTCTTGTGGAGCGCATATAAACCGAATTGCGTGGAACAACACCAAGAATCTCCGAAGAACAGTACCCGTGATAATATCTGTAAAACAGACAGAGGTCGGCTATGCGCCTTCGATGTAATAGCGACTGTAGTCCCGACGTCAGCGCCGAGTCCTCGATCAGGCGGATCGCTCGTCTCTGAATGCTCTCAAGTAGGTCGAGGGTATGTTTAGGAGCCGAGCTCCAAACGTGAGAGCAATATTCGAGCGCGAGTCTAATTTGGGATTTATGTAGGAAAAGAAGTTGGGCCGGAGTAAAATATTTCTTGGCTCTAAAAGGATAGCTCAGTTTTCCTGAGGCTGACCTGGCGATGCTCGACACGTGTTTATACCATGATACATTCCCACAGACCGTGGCGGCAAGCAATGTCAAGCTTTCCCTAGCATCGAGGGCCCGGCCATTCATCATCGGCTGTAGAACCGATGATCCACTTTTCTTTGCGAATATTGTATATTGTGTCTCCGCTGCATTGAAGTCGATGAGATTGGCCCTTCCCCGTGGCAGGACCCTATCTAGATGATGATTCAGACCTTCAATCTGTCTACATCTCAGCTGTTGCGACGCAGATGCGAACACTCGCCGTCTGCGACAACCCGGATCGATCGATTCTCGAGGAAGCTCCTCGTCCAGTCGCAAAGCTGTTGAGAAAGTCCATATGAACGATGTTTGGTCAGCAATGCCCCGTGCCAGACGCGGTCAAAAGCCTTGGAGATATCCAATGCGACCGCCCTTGACACACCATGCTCCCCAATCGCAGGTGTCCATATATCGGTTATAAGTGTCAAAAGGTCTCCTGTGGACCGCCTGCCACGGAATCCGTATTGACGATCATTCAGAAGTCCGTTGCACTCCAAATACTTAACTAACTCTGTATTGATGACTTTTTCCATTACCTTACATAAAATAGACAGTAATGCTATCGGACGGTAATTTTGTGGGAAACACTTTTTTCCCACTTTGGGATTGGCTGAACTCGAGCCATTTTCCAGCAGGCACGAAAGGGCTCCTCGATAGTATAGCGGTTAGTATACCCGCCTGTCACGCGGGAGACCGAGGTTCGACTCCCCGTCGGGGAGCCTCTGGCGTAAGACTAATGACCTTGCCAGGAAAAAACAAATCATTATGGAAAATTTAACAAAGGGACAAAGGAGGACACATTAACCCATCAGACCAACAGCCGCATGTGGCAATTTAATCGATATTCTCAACTACTCTTTACCGGAGTGGAAATGCTATGTTTCTTTCTGTAGTATACAGTGTTGTATTCCAGAATACTACCCTTATTCGCTTTAACACTAACTCATGTCCTTTCAAACACAACCCTTAAAACTACATCCTCACATATCTTACATTCTCAGTTAATACAGCACATTTCATAAATAAACAGACACTATATTCTATATCCAGTCACTTACAGCACATTTCATAAATAAACAGACACTATATTCTATATCCAGTCACTTACAGCACATTTCATAAATATGCCCCATTTCATAACAAGCACATTTTTCATTTCAAAACATGGCCACTTTGATTTTCGTTCAAAGTTTATTCAAAATTCTAAGTCACAGAGACTTCTAGATTGTTTTGTTCAGTTTATACGCCACAGTCAGTTAGAACAAAATGTTCTATATAAACAAGTAAATTTATATGAAAAAAATAGAAAGAAGAGAACTCAGCTTGAGATAGCTGAGTTCGATAAAATAAAATAAAAATAAAATAATTATTTAAATAAAAAGAAAACTTTAATTCTTTTAATTATTATAATAACCTCCACGCTCTTCCCTCGAAAGAGGAAGCACGGCGATTGGAGCCGTAACACTGGTGGCAGCGGTGGGATCCACGAAGACTGGTGGACTCCCGACTAGTGGAATCCTTGAAGGAAGACCACTCCTCGAAGGAAGACCACTCCTCGAAGGAAGACCACTCCTCGAAGGAAGACCAATCCTCGAAGGAAGACCGATCCACGAAGACTGGTGGACTCCCCGAAGGACGACTCTATCCTCGAAGGAAGACCAATCCTCGAAGGAAGACCGATCCACGAAGACTGGTGGACTCCCCGAAGGACGACTCTATCCTCGAAGGAAGACCAATCCTCGAAGGAAGACTTAATCCTCGAAGGAAGACCAATCCCCGAAGGACGACTTAATCCTCGAAGGAAGACCAAACCCCGAAGGACGACTTAATCCTCGAAGGACGACTAAATTCTCGAAGGACGACCAATCCTCGAAGGACGACTTAATCCTCGAAGGAGGAATCGATCCCTGAGGAAGATTAGTGCAAGATAAAACCCTAAAGAGGGAAGGAAGGTCTGCCGATGAGTTCCAGAGGAAATCTAAATTAACCTCAGTGGCAGCAGATGAAAAAAAACAAGAAGACAACACCTCAGAAAAAAAAAAAGAACAAAACGTTAATCAAAAAAAAAATATTATAACAAAAAAGGAGAACAAAACATCAATCAACATATATTAGTAGTAAGAATCGTTAGCGAAATATCAATTTTTCTGTTCATTTTTCCGTAGGAATATTTTTACCTTGGAACTTTTAACTTTTTACTAACAATTTTGTCCGATAGAAATTATTTCGAATATTCTCTTTCCAGTATTTCGACGACATTTCCGTTTTGTCTTTTTCGCCGAATTTTCTTTCTCTACAGCTTTGAGACCAAATTAACTTTCTTTTTCATATATATTGAATAACTAAAAGAAAGGCCATTTTTATATACCGTATTTTTAAGAAGTGATTTTGCCATACATTGATTTCAGAGTTTTCAAGATTACGAGTCCGTATTACACGAGACAGGCGGCTAGGCAGGGGGAAGAACAAATCCACTCTCTACAAATACACCATAACCCCCCTGAAATGGCTCTTTCTGTCGGAATTTCTGATGTTTTCAGAATCGTCCCTACCTTTGACGGAAAACCCTGCGACCTAGATAAATTTATTTCCGGGGGAGACGTTTTATTTAGATCTATAAAAAGGGCAGACCCGGAGATATATGAAACATTTTTGGATCTAGTCAAAAATAGACTAGAGGGTCCTGCCTATGATCTAATTAGGTATAGCACAATTGCTAAATGGGAGGATTTAAAGGATAAACTTGAATCAGAATATAAAGAGGAGCAATCTCGGTCAACGGCACACAATGAGTTGATATCCCTGAAACAAAACTTCAGAGAAACCGTTCGGGAATACGGAGATAGAATTGCGAATGCTCTGAGGACGCTGAACTCTGCTACGTGTGAAATAACAGCAGACGCGGTGGTTAGAGAATTCTTGATAGAAGAAAACTCAAAATTGGCAGTGCAAATATTTGAGGATGGTCTCAAGAATGAACAACTGAAAATCCTAGCGAAAGTCCATGGGGGAAGTAGTTTAAAACAGTCTATTGCACATGTAGTATCACATGCTGCTCGAATGGATAACTCTCCCAGGCCATATAACTATAATGACAGATTTAATCGAATAGTCTGCCAAACCTGCGGTAAGTCAGGTCATTCTCAGGACACATGTTATCGGAACATGCAGTCCAACAATTTTCCGAATAGACAACCAATAAAAAGAGAATATAACATTATATGCAATTTCTGTGGACGGAATAATCACACAGAGAACGAGTGTAGATACAAGATATCTAGGAATGGACCATCCTTAACAAATTACCAACAAGGTACAACAACGCGTAATCCATTCCGAAATAATCCTACAAACACCGAAATTCGTTTTATTGAAAATCCTAGAATCACCAATAGACAAAACGATAGGCAAAATGTTCACTTTTCTCGGGTGCAAGAGTCGGAAAACGAGGCCTGACGCCAACCCAAGTTTATGGAAGACAGACAAAATTTTTCTATTTATAACATTAGATCTTTGGCAATAGATAACGACCATTTTAATGAAGCTCCTAACCAAATAACTAAAGCGATACAGATAAACGAAGAGAAAACAAGCACTAATATAAATATTCCGATTCATACTCCAATTTTGGAAAATAATTCAGCAACACAGACTGAAAATTCGAAATTTTCAGCAGTAGTAAAGACTGAAATCCCTAATATTTCGGATATCCCTATTGACAACACAGACACTTCACCAACCAAGACTGAAAACTCAGCAATATTAAAGACTGAAAATTCAGAACTTGCAGAAAATACACTAACAAAAATCCCTCACATTTCGGCTATCCCTATAGACAACCCCGACACTTCAGCAACAAAGACTGAAAATTCAGCAGTGGTAAAGACTGAAGATCCAAAAGGTGCAATAAAAATCGAAACCCAGGTCAGTTCAGTAGTTAACACTGAAGAACACCATGTTTCAGCAGCAAAGTCTGAAGGATTGAAGGTTTCTACAGCAGATATAACTGAGGAAATAGTTCAAACAGCAAATAAGACTGGGAACCAAGATGTTCTAACAGCAAATAAGTCTGAAGAACTATACGAATCAGTAAATGAGACTGAGAAACTAAACGATCCATCAGCAGTGAGTAAGACTGAACAGGTAAACGTTCCGACAGAAGTTAAAGCTATAGAAAATGATGACATTGAGCCGAAAACACTAAACATTTTAAATAACGATACTGAACAGCAACACGAGGTAATGAAAATTGAAAATAATAATTCAATTAAAGAAGTTAAAGCTATAGAAAATGATGACAATGAGCCGAAAACACTAAACATTTTAAATAACGATACTAAACACCAACACGAAGTTATGAAAATTGAAAATAATAATTCAATTAAAATAGGTATTGAAAAGAAAAACCTTATAAATACCTTACAAATTAAATTTTACAACAATAAACATGTATTCGAACACAAAATAAGAAAAACTAAAAAGGTACACCGACATTTAGGACAACTGAGATCATTTCTTAAGAAAATGTTTGGTATTATGCAATTCTATGCAGTCATCATAATAATAGGCCCAAAAAAGTTTTGGAAAATTTTCCATAAATTTAAGGAAAAGATAGACACTTAACAAATGGCCTTTGTTTTTATTCAATATATAAAACAATTGTAAGAAATGACGGAAACGAAAAAAAAAAAAAAAAAAAAAGTTAAAAAAGGGGAAGAAAGAGAAAATTTTTGAAAAAAAAATTTTATTATATACGGGGATATAATACATTTTAAAATATATATTGGGATATAATTCGAACGAAAAAGAGAATTTTGAGAAATAATATTAATTATATGTATAGAAAAAAAAAAGTTGTTGGATAATAAAAGAAAAGGTTCCAAGTGGAAATATTAAGTTAGTTAGAAATATTTAAAATTAGTTAAAAGATAATGTAAGTAGACTATAAGTAAACTTTTAGATTATTGTAACCTATTTTTCTAGTATTAAGAACTTTTGGATTTTTGTAACTTTTGATATAAGATTAACTTTGAACGCCATTGTAATTGAACGAAAATCCAAGTCGGTAATTAAACCCAATCTAAGCAATAGTTAACAGAAAATTATTCTCTTCAAGGATAATTTTCTTTCTCAAAGAAGGGTGGGATGTTGTATTCCAGAATACTACCCTTATTCGCTTTAACACTAACTCATGTCCTTTCAAACACAACCCTTAAAACTACATCCTCACATATCTTACATTCTCAGTTAATACAGCACATTTCATAAATAAACAGACACTATATTCTATATCCAGTCACTTACAGCACATTTCATAAATAAACAGACACTATATTCTATATCCAGTCACTTACAGCACATTTCATAAATATGCCCCATTTCATAACAAGCACATTTTTCATTTCAAAACATGGCCACTTTGATTTTCGTTCAAAGTTTATTCAAAATTCTAAGTCACAGAGACTTCTAGATTGTTTTGTTCAGTTTATACGCCACAGTCAGTTAGAACAAAATGTTCTATATAAACAAGTAAATTTATATGAAAAAAATAGAAAGAAGAGAACTCAGCTTGAGATAGCTGAGTTCGATAAAATAAAATAAAAATAAAATAATTATTTAAATAAAAAGAAAACTTTAATTCTTTTAATTATTATAATAACCTCCACGCTCTTCCCTCGAAAGAGGAAGCACGGCGACTGGAGACGTAACAACAGCTATAGTGGTTTATTTTTCGATTTTTCTTTTGTACTGGTTTTCACTATTGGTTTGAGTATTGCGCGTATCTAATAGAAACGCCACAAGCTCCCATGGACAATATATTCCTGCAATTTTCAGACAGCATCTTTAACATGACCATTATGAATTTGCTACCAAACATAATTTGAAACCTCTATTTGGTTACTTACGAGTAATTAGAGCAAATAAGATATTTCGTAACTGTGTTATAAATGATGGGGACGATCCCGGCTAGACATATTTTATAGTGTATAATTCATTCAAAATACTTATTGCCGGAAAGCTGTCAACGAAAATAATACGCAAGCACTTGGATATCAAGCGAATAACCGGCCTAGGGGGCTTCACCATGTATGGAAGTATGGGGCTGCTAACTGGGGCAATTTGCGAGATTTCTTCGCATCCTTTCCATGGTCCGAGGTGTGCTTCGGAAACTCCGATCTTAGCGCTTGTGCGGAGTCGGTATCAGAGATTATTCTTATGGGGATGGAGATGTATGTTCCGCATTCCATCAAACGAAGTTCGTCTGATAAACCTTGGTTTGATAAATGCGAGCTGATTACAGCGGTAAAAAATAGAGCTTTTAAGCAATGGCGCTCCAATCCCACCGATGTTAACAGAGCGAATTTTGCTAGAATCAGAAACGCGTGCAACCAGGCGATTGATACCGCGAAGGAGGCTCACAATGACAGGGTGATCAATTAGCTCCTTCGGTGCCCAACTGGTTCGCGCTCCTCCTGGTCAATGGCAAAAGCTATCAGCGGTAACTTCGCATCCTCCTCTTTCCCTCCGTTGGTGACAGACAGCGGGACGTTAGTCACGAACCCAAAGGATAAAGCTAATGTGTTCGTGAATTTATTTTCCGTGAATTCAAACCTCGATACCGGCCTTTTGGAGCCACCTGTGATCTCGCCGGTACGGTCTTCAATGCGGGATGTGAGATTTCATCCACGCATTATTGAACGCATTCTGCGTGAACTGGATTGTAGGAAGCAACCGGCTCGGACGGAATACCAGCAATAGTCTTTAGGAACTGTGCTCCAAAACTATCGCCGGTTCTTGGCAGTCTTTTCCGCTTATCTTATGCATGGAGGACCTTTCCTCATCATCATCATCATCATCATCATTGGCACTACAACCGGGAACCGGTCTTGGCCTTATTTAGCAAGTCTCTGTACCGGTCCCGATTTAGACCCGATGTCATTCAGATTGGCCCTCCATCACAGACAAGGTTTGCCGCGCTGTCTCCTTCCATACATCCCGCCACAAAGGACATTCCGGGCAGGTTCCTCTTCGCTCATTCGAGCTAGGTGTCCCGCCCACCGGAGCCTACCGAGCTTGATTTTTCTTATAACGTTCGGTTCAAGGTAGATCGCGTACAACTCATGGTTGTAGCGTCTCCAAAATCGTCTTCCCTCACATACGGGGCCAACAATTCTCCTTAAGACCTTCCTCTCGGACGCGGCTAAGAGTTCAAAGTGCATTTTATTGAGCACCCAAGTCTCGGATCCATACATGAGTAATGGTAAGACCATGGTCTTGTACAGTAGTAGCTTGGATGTTCTGGATACATTTAGGAATTTAAAGAGCCTTGATAGACCATAGTAGCCTTTGTTGGATTTAATCAGGCGTTCGCATATTTCTTCTTCCATATTGTTATCGACTGATACTATTGACCAAAGGTCGTTAAAGGATTGCACTACTTCAAATTCGTGTTCCAATACCCCGATAGTTTGACCAACGTTGGGTCTTCCCTTCGCAGAAATTGCCCCCATGTACTTAGTTTTCCGCTCATTATTGTGCAGTCCCAGTTTTTGTGCCACCTGCTCGATCTGGCTGAAGGAATCGTATACAGGCGAATCGGTTCTACCGATGATGTCGATGACATTTGCGTAGGTAAGTATCTGGAAGGACTTGGTGATAATAGTCCCTTTAGTTCTAATGCCAGAGTCACGGGTTGCTTTCTGTAATGCCAGGTGGAAGAGGAAGCAGGCCAGACCGTCCCCTTGTCGGAGTCCATTAAATATGTTTATTGGTTTGGACAGCAATTCCGCTATTTTTACTTGAATAGTTACGTTGGTTATGGTCAACCTACAAAGTTGTACCAATTTGTTTGGAATGCCGAACTCTCTCATGGCATTATATAGTTGTACCCTGGATATGCTGTCGTAGGCGGCTTTAAAGTCTATGAATAGGTGCTATAATGGAATCTTCAATTCCAAACATTTTCCATCGCCTGACTAAGGGTGAATATCTGATCAATCGCTGATTTGCCTGGGATGAAGCCACACTGATATTGACTTATGATGGCTCTGGCGTATGGGGCATATTCTGTATACCCTCTTTAGATGATACTCAGCCTCAAGCTCTTCAGTTCCGTCATTGCTGCATAGGGGCAACGTATTCCTCCTCTGTTATGTAAGTATATTAGTACGAGCATAGCTGAATTTATATTGTGTATACCCGCCTGTCTCGCAGGAGACCGGGGTTCGATTCTCTGTCGGGGAGCCTCTGGCGCAAGACTAATGACCTTGCCCGGAAAAAAACAAATCATTATGGAAAATTTAACAACCCTCAGGACTTGCTAAATAAGGCCAAGGCCGGTTCCCGGTTGTAGTGCCGATGATGATGATGATAGCTGAATTTAATTTAGTGAATAAACTTACCTTTTCAATTATTTACTCTTGACTCATAGAATGGGTATCGGCTTACGTTAAAAATTAACTTCAACTCTTTAAATAAACGTAGAGAGACATTGTAGCGGTTCCCTTGATCGCCACAAACCATCTTCCCATAATCTAGGTAAAAACCCCCATCTGGGGCATACAACCAGAATTAAAAACAAGTACCGTGGTAGTTCCATTGAACGCCACTACTTACCTTACAGGTACAAAAGGTAACAGTTTCCTAAAATACACTAAAAGCGTGTGCTTACCTTCGTAACATTAGAAAAACCGGTGAAACATCTATTCTCGCTGATATGAAATTCCAGCGACAACAAATGCAATATTTTCAAAGCAATTTGGTTTAACAAGCAAGCAACCAATATTGCCCGTTCAATCATCATCATCATCGGCACTACAACCGGGAACCGGTCTTGGCTTTATTTAGCAAGGCCTGAGGCTTGTTAAATTTTCCATAATGATTTATTTTGTCTGGGCAAGGTCATTAGTCTTGCGCCAGGGGCTCCCCGACGGGGAATCGAACCCCGGTCTCCCGGGTGACAGGCGGGTATACTAACCACTATATTATCAAGGAGCCCGTTCAATATCTGTACGATATTCCACACCTGCAGGAAATGTGTATCTTTCCTTAGCACAGCATGCCCACCTCGATCGACCCACCGATACATGAGGGCATCCGGCTGACGCCCTGGCAGTCGAATTCGCAAATGGAAATTTACCATCAGAATTCGACTGCGAGCATATACCAGCGAAATGTACACAATCAGCAATAATGCTTTACGCAGTCGTTGATCGTGTAAACATTTCAACCCCTTTTTGCCGTTGAGATACTCGCACCTGTTGCGAACATTTAGATGGGACCTATGCTATGTCTGCATACTTGCGGACGCACACGATGAGCAGCAGTCGTGTGTGTATTTCAACCCCTTTTGTGTTGAACAAAACGTAAAAGGGTAAATTACCAAATATGGTCATCGAAGCGATGATGGAATATGTGGTATTCTATCGCTTCGATGAACTTATTTAATCGCGACTTGGATTCCGTGAGGGTAGGTTGTGCCCTCACGTTAATTCACATCTCTCGTGGGACGTCCCAAGAGATCAGAGTCGAGCAAAAGTTGCCAAAACGACCGGTCGGTTGCTCGCAGCTGGAAATGTTTCGTGTTCAACAAAATTAATAAGTGAATTGTTCGTAAGAGAAAATCTCGTCACATTAATTTTTCATTTTAACAACAAAAATTAATAAGTGAATTGTACAGTGAGAGGACATTTAATCACCATTATTTTTCAATTATAACAACCAAAATTAATAAGTGAATTGTACGTGAATGAACTCTTTTGTAAATATTTTGTGTAATAAATAGAGTCAATTGAAGGACAATAATTTTAGAAACGTGATTGGACTGGGCTTTGCATTTTTCTTGGAGCGCATCGTACGTACCAGAGTTGTGCGATTAGTCGTTTGGGACTGGGTTAAGCCAAGATGTAGTGGAAAGGTAAACCACCAGAGATACCCATTTACCACAACATCCCTCGTGGACCGCAGTTTCTCTCCATGTGTTTCCGCATAACTACAATTTTCTGGTATTCCAGTCGAATGTGCGGGCTTTGACAAAAGCGGAAGAAAATAAATTCCGCGTATTTGAGAATAAAGTATTAAGGAGTATGTTTGGTGGTAAATATAATGAAGAGGCAGGACAATTTTGGGAACCTCCATAACCACGAAGTGGAAGAGCTATACCACACACATAATATAGTGAGAGTAATCAGACGGCGAAGATTAAGATGGCCCGGACACTTGGCGAGAATCGATAACGATAGGACCGTGCGTAGAATTCTTGACGGAAGAGACCATGGGAAAGATACCGTTAGGGCGGCCGCGGCGGAGGTGGGAGAACAATGTAAGGTTTGACCCTGAAGAGGTCGGATCAGATGGTCAACCGTGGAAGGAGAGTGCACAGGACAGGGAGCGATGCCGCAGCTCAGTCATTGAATTCATGAATTTCTGTGTTCCTATCTGCTCCTCGATAGTATAGTGGTTAGTATACCCGCCTGCCACGCGGGAGACCGGGGTTCGATTCCCCGTCGGGGAGCCTCTGGCGCAAGACTAATGACCTTGCCCGGAAAAAACAAATCATTATGGAAAATTTAACAAGCCTCAGGACTTGCTAAATAAGGCCAAGACCGGTTCCCGGTTGGAGTGCCGATGATGATGATGATAGACCATTAAGTATGGCGCAAGGCTAATATCCTTGCCCGTAAAAATAAATTATTATGGAAAATGTAACTAGCCTCGAGACTTGCTAAATAAGCCAAACCGGATCCCGGTTGTGGTGCCGATGATGATGATGATGATGATGATAGGCCATTAAGTAAAAAATAAATAATAACAGTCCACTGTGCATCGATACCTTCTTTTCCTTTGTTCCCCAACTTCTTTTGAGCTCTTTCTGCTCTAGCATTTAAAGATACCATAAAATCTGTGAGTTTTGTTGCAGAAACGCTAATGGTAGTCCATCCAGATTATAACAAACCAATTTACGATATTATGGGGTATCTAAAATAAGTTAAAAGTCCGAGGCATAAAAATGAAACTACTGCATTGACCAAAGGATATATTTATATATAACACAATCATAAGTAAGGCTTATGATTAATGTCACTTTGCTATCAGTACGCTTGAAGGTTACTAAGAATCATTGCCAATATCAACTAAATTATCTTCATTACTTTGCCGCTTAGATTTGCATCGGAATCTTTATAATCCGTCTTTATTCAGTTGCATTGAGGCAGTCTTCTCCCGCATCGTGTAAATCGCAATAAATCTAGTTAGTTTATCCATCCAAATCTTTTCATCCCCCCATTAATCATCCCTTAGGCTTAAGCTATCGATATGTCAAATGATATGAGGTGAACAATTACAGACACATTTTACAGTAAGCAAATACAACAACAACCGCAAAAGCTGGTCAAGCACTCAGGTACAATAAATAATAGCCACCTCCCGTATCTCTCTTAATCCATCGCCTGATATGATTTTCTTTCTATCCTCTAGCCGGTCATCATCGAAGGGATAGTATTGTAAATAATGGAAGATTGTATCGACATTCGTTTAGTTATGCTCCAAAACGATCCAGAAACGTAGGCGGGGTAGAACGAGAATCAAATGCATCACGACGGTGTCATGTGGAAGATGAAGCAACTTTACGGCAATTGCTTCTCGAGTATGTACACGAAATCTTTTGAATATATCATAATCGTTTTTTTACATTTCATATACACATGTGTCTCGTGGCCGATTACAAATATATTTCGTTTAACGATTTTTTATTTCATTTATTTGTGTATATAACAGTTACAAAATATACATATCTATACATACCTGATTATTGTCCTGTTAATAACATACATCTTATGCATTAAAGTTTTCTTTTGGTGCATCCACATTTACTCGTATGTCAGACAGTACCGCCATTAAATGAAGACTTTACACATTTTGTGATATAATACCATATCGTTCGTCCTGACATCAATCACATTTTCTTCTAATGATCCTATTTAGCTTTGTGTTTGTTATCAATTTTTACACAAACTTTTTCGTTTTTCATTTAATGGACAAGGATTTTCAGTGTATAAAGAAATAGAATATTAAACTGTAAGACGTCGAGAGCATGTAATTGAGTAAAAATCCTTTCAATATCGGTGTGTTGCTTTGGTGTCAATATCAAGTTACATTACTCTAAAATTCGAGTTACTGCCATAAAAAGATTGCGACGTTTGAATGTTTTCTATCATAAATTTATTTGTTGCTGTTAGCCAACGAATAATCCGCATGATGGTGATAGATCGCCAACGTTCTATGTGTGTTAGCCTATAGATATTTAGAAAACCTTCTTAGAAGTATAATCTGCAGAATCTTTTCTTACTACTACTTTTCTTTTGTTGTAACCTTTCATGACATAGGTACGTGCATAGATCATTTATAGCTCATTCTAAACGTATCATATTAGTCAAAAAATAACATCATCAGTCTATAGGGTCTTCTTCATGGTTTACCCCCTGAACATAATTTATATGAGTCAACATGTTTCTGATGCTTTAAACTTCGCCAAATTCTTGTTTTATGTAATGTTAAAGATAATATTTTTTTTTGTGTTTATTTAAGGATTGAATTTGGAAACACCTTCGACACTCTAGTGCTGCCTTACTACACTCCACAACTAGTATCTGATTTATATATGAAGGTCAAAGTTTATTGGCGAACTTATAAAATAATGACATACATACGAGGGTAGCCTTTTATATTTCGGGATTAGAGAACAAAAACAAATATTGATCATCGAAAATCACTTTATTGTTTTTCAAAATATTCCTCATGAAGATCTATACACTTTTGCATGCGTTTGAACCAATTGTCGAAGCACTTTTGCCACTCTGATTGAGGTATCTCCAACACATGCATTCTGAATGCAGCAACCGCTTCTTCAGGTGTCGAAAAACGTTGACCTCTCAGTTTGTTTTTTACGTACGGGAATAAAAAGATGTCATTCGGTGCCAAGTCAGGACTATACGGCGGATGACCCATCAAATCGATGTTTTGGGTGCTCAAAAATGCAGTTGTCGCAGCCGATGTGTGAGAGCTCGCATTGTCGTGGTGAAGAGTGATCCGTCTTCGGCGGTTGGTTTTCCTGATTTCTTGGAAGACAACTGGCCAACAAATGGTTGTGTACCACTCAGAATTGACTGTTCTGCGTTCTTCTAGTGGTACGGTTGCGACATGACCAGTTTTTCGGAAAAAACAGGCGACCATTTGCTTGGAAGTGCTTCGTGCGCGAACAACTTTTGTTGGATTTGGCTCATCTTGAAACACCCAGACAGTCGACTGCTGTTTACTTTCGGGCTCATACGCGTAAATCCACGATTCATCACCTGTCACGATGTCATAGACGTGTTTCGAAGCACCGCGACCGTATTTTTGAGCATTTCTTTCGACCAATTGACACGAGCCTTTTTTTGGGCGATTGACAAATTGTGTGGGATCCAACGCGAACAAATTTTTTTTACAGTCAAATGTTTATGCAATATTGAATGTATGCTGGTCCCACTAACGCCTGAGGTTGTCTCAATCTCACGATAGGTCACATGACGATCTTCCAATATCAGTTCGCGCACAGCATCAATGGTTTTCGGAACAACAACTGATTTTGGACGACCTTCACGAAATTCATCTTGGAGTGAACTACGACCACGATTGAATTCACCATACCATCGATAAACACTGGTCCTTGATGGAGCTTCATCGCCAAAAATTGAATTAAGTTCATCCATGCACTGTTGCTGAGTTAATCCACGCCGAAAGTTGTAAAAAATAATCGCACGAAAATGTTGACGATTTAATTCCATTTTTGGGCCGAGATGAATCTTTTAAGTTACTGTAAACAACACAAATAGCGCTCGTATGTCAAAACGTTCTGAGTGCGTATAACCTCAAAAATGTCTAACTTTACGACAGAGCTGTCAATTGCCGGATTGCAACGCTAGAGTTGCCAAATCCCGAAACATAAGAGGCAACCCTCGTATATATGATGACGTCGTGTCACTATAAAATAACACTATCGTGCATTCGTTTGACCCAAAGTAGTACGATTGATTCTTATGTAACATTGGATTTTCTTTTCCGGTTAATATACCCATCCCGTGTCTGAAGACATATTAGTTTGGTCGTCGCGCACCTTTGTATAAGATCTTATTTTTTGTTTTGTTTTGTTAAAAAATAATATATTTTTTTAATAGAGCAACAAATTGTCATAAAATTATATATGAAACTTGAAAAGGCCTTTTTCTTTTTCTTGTGGCAATGAGTGTTTATCGCGCAGGTTTTAGAGTATTTCCGGGATTAGCAACAATTGACCCTTTGAGACGGATAAGCATTTTAAAACATCAATTATCTGATCCGATATAATGGCAAATGCCGATTAATTGCTGAAATTGTACGAATTGACAAAGATTATATAAGGAAAATTTTACATATCATGTCTAAAGACATTTAAAACTGTTTGAAAATGATGCCTATAATTCATGCAGTCGACCAAAAGGAAGCTCGTGGAAATGTTTGTACTGACTCTGTAGTGCTCTAAAAAGCCCTACCACCTCTTTCCCCCATTCCTAATCCAAAATCCTAGCTATAATACGCTAAAACACATAAACCTATCAAAACCCAAACATGATCCAAAATTCGCAATAAACGAATCAAACATTCGTTTATTGCATAACATTTGCCCCCACGGCATTATTAAATCCAAAATCTCGAATTAAATTAAAATTCACAATAAATTAATCCAATATTCGTTTGTTGTTCTACATGTGCTCCACAGCATCACCCAAATCTAAAATTCAGAGATCGTTATCTCTATCCCAAAAATTCCATTGAGTTAAACAAACAAAAAACTCAAAAGCAGATACATTCACACATCTGCGCGATAGTTTCATAAGAATTCAAGAAATTGAATTCTTATCTAAAGTCAATACAACATCTCGCTCGAGATATCCAACAAAATCGAGACTGTTGCACGAAAATGTCTATCTTTGGGATACAATTTTCGATTCCTTTTCCTTTATAAAGGAATAGTTTTGTGATCTCCGGTCCGCAGTCTTAAATCGATCTTAGTCCCTAGAGGAAATACCCCAGTGGAAAAACTAACGAAAATAATTGGAAAAATAAAAATCTTTAATTTGAAAACGAAAACAACACGGATTTTCATTTAGCGGCCAATTGATAGCTAAGTATCACCTGGCCTGGAAGACCAAGGACAAAGGGCCAATTAAGGACGTTACTCTTCCCTCAGTCATACGAGGAAGCACGGTAACGACCCCTTTTGTAGGACGAGTTTCAGGAGCGGTCAAATTGTAAGAGATCGCCTTGTACTTTTAAGGACCAGGAGACACGCTTACTGGAACAAACCCCCAACAAAGAATACAACAACTCTTTGAATTCCAATGTAAATGAGCCAAAATGTTTAGAAAGGGTAACGAATCTCGGTTTTTGACTTGCAATTTCTGTTGAAGGAAGCTTTTGTGAAATAATGTCAACATATTTTAATTACATTATCGTTCCTATTTGGTTTTGTGGTCGGGAATTTAGAAAAGAAACTTTGACAGGAAACAGTATATATTTGGCTTTTAATTCAGATATTTATACCATATCGGAAAAATAAGACAAAACAATCTTTATTTATTATTCCGAATCTGCTTCGTGCCCTTCAAAGTAATCACCCTGAGACACAATACGATTATGTCAATATTTTTGTTCTTTAATCTTCGAAACATTTGTTATAATCTATTCATGGAATGGCCTATAAAGTGCATCCCGATTCGGCCGGTGTATCTTCAATTGGGATTATTTTGGGCAAATTTTAGGAAAAAAGCCCCAAAAACCGAGCGATGGAATATGGTGTATTGTCATGAAGCAGATACCTTAAGTATTCTCGTTACAAATGTGCTCTCCTTTGCGAACAGCTTCGGGTAAACGACACATTATATTCCTTGTTAACACTTTGGTAAAGCGGAAAATATTCATCGTGCATAACACCACGATCATTGAGGAATACTGTTAAGGGGGGGTTTTGGCGGTAAGTTTGGTCAAGTCACAGCGGAAAGATGCTGGAGTGTCCCGCCAAACACTGTTTACCATAGAAGGAAAATACACCAGCGAAGTGAACGCAACAAAACACGGAAAAATTGTTTCGGTAGGTTTACTTTATTGTTTTCCTTTATTTATTTCCTTGCACAGCACCTAGAACTAATGTACACAATCGTACTGGCGAAACACACTCACACACTGATTTTTAATTATTCAGATAAATTATCCCGGTATCCGGCACGCGTGCGCTTTCATCCGGCACTAAAAGTATTGTTAATTTCTCGTAATTATTTTATGTCGTACTCGTGATAAATTCTCTTTAGTGTGGCTTTCTCGGTTTATTTTCAATACGTTGCGCGGCGCGTATCGACCTCCTAATTGGGTTCTGTGACGATTCTCGACCTCCTCGGTGGGGTTCTCTCTATCTTGACTCCTCGGATGCTCGATATGGCCTAGTCGTCTCGTCGATGCTCAAAATTAGACTGTTTCTATCTCAATCCAAAAATAACCTGATACAGATCGTATCTATATCTGCACAGAGAAATTTCCTATTGACCCTGCTAACAGAATTTCCGAATCTCTGTTAGCAACATGTTATTAAGTCCCAGGGGTAATTTTTGATTCCTGAAAAGGAGAAAGTCAATCGACGCATACATCCTTATCACCATCCGTGGTGGTGATCGAACTCATCTCCCAGGCCTTGTGTTTGCACGGCACATCTGGCGCGCAGAACGGAGATGATTGTTAGGACGTACAGTCCGTGGGTTTTGTTTGCCTTTTGTAAACACACCGAAATCCATTAGATCTTTCTAATGGTGTGAAATTCAAAAAGGACCGTGGGATCGGAATAGTTCCTTTTGTAGGTTTTTAACCTCATAAATTTTCCTAATTATCTCGTTGAGATAATTACGGTTGCCTACAATTTGGCAGCGGATAGGCGATATGCTTTATTGCATGAACTTGCCGTTTTCTTTGTTTGCCGATGGATTTGGTGGTCTTTGTGGCAGACCACCCGCACGTGCATCCGTTGCTCGGCTAATTTGCTGACGATAACAAATCCTTGTAACATCGTATAGATGTTCAGGATTTCCGATTGTGCAGTGCTGGAATGCGGCGTATTTCAGTCTTAGGGGATCGGATCCATGAATGTTTTCCTTTGTTTCAGGTATGCCATATTTGAACTGTTGAGCTTGACATTGAAAGCTTTGGGACGTTCAGTTCCTTGCTTTTTCGTGTCGGGTTCAACGTTGGCCAAATGTTTCAAGGCCCTGGCGGACTTAGTGGCACGCGTCTGTGGGCGCGTGTAACGTCTTCAGGGTAGGTATGTTCCTTGAAGGGTAGGGACTCTACCTGGGTGGAATTGTGCGTTCCTAGAACGCTACATGGTTCTCACCTGAGAGCCCCAAAAAAGGACAGTTTCCCGAATTCCCATCTCATAGAAGGAAATAATTAAAGAATTCAAACCGTTTGTCACTTGTGTAATATGTTTTAAAGTACAAAAAAAAATGTTTATGTAAAAATGTAGTGAAATAAATAAAGAATTGAAACCTTTTATCACTTGTTGAATATGTTCTCAAGTACAAAAAAAAAGGTTTTTTTTTTATTAAAACATATCATCATCTTGCCCTTATTTAACAAATCCTTCCACGGGTCCCGGTTTCGAGCCGATGTCATCCAATTTGGTATTCCCAGGCTCTGGCCGCCCTGGTCTACGCCATCTTCCGTCGCAGACAAGGTCTGCCGCGCTGTCTCCTTCCATACTTCCTGCCACAAAGGACTTTCCGGGCAGGCTCCTCTTCGCTCATTCGAGCTAGGTGTCCCACCCACTGGAGTCTACCGAGCTTGATTTTTCTTATAACCTTCGCTTCAAGGTAGATCGCGTACAACTCATGGTTGTAGCGTCTCCGGGATGGTCCTCCCTCACATGCGGGGCCAACAATTCTCCTTAAGACCTTTCTCTCGAACGCGCCTAAGAGTTCAGAGTGCCTTTTATTAAGCACCCAGGTCTCGGATCCATACATGAGTACTGGTAAGACCATGGTCTTGTACAGTAGTAGCTTGGATGTTCTGGATAAATTTCGGGATTTAAAGAGCCTTGATAGACCATAGTAGGCTTTGTTGGATTCGATCAGTCGTTCGCGTATTTCTTCTTCCATATTGTTATCGGCTGATGCTATTGACCCAAAGTAGTTAAAGGATTGCACTACTGCAAATTCGGGGTCCACTACCCTGATAGTTTGGCCAGCGTTAGGTCTTCCCTTCGCAGAAGTTGCCACCATGTACTTAGTTTTTCCCTCATTAATGTGCAGTCCCAGTTTTTGTGCCGCCTGCTTGATCTGAGTGATGCAATCCTGTAGAGCCAAATCTGATTTACCGATGATGTCGATGTCATCTGCGTAGGCAAGTATCTGGAAGGACTTGGTGACAATAGTCCCTCTAATTGTAACGGCAGAGTCACGGATTGCTTTCTCCAACGCCAGGTTGAAGAGGTGGCAGGCCAGGCCGTCCCCTTGTCGGAGTCCATTAAAGATGATTATTGGTTTGGACAGCAATCCAGATAATTTTACTTGACTAGTTACAATGGTCATGGTCAACCTACAAAGTCAATGTCGGAATGCCGAACTCTCTCATGGCATTTTATAGTTCTACCCTGGCTGTGATGTCGTAGGCGGCCTTAAAGTATATGAATCGATGATATAATGGAATCTTAAATCCCAGACATTTTTCCAGCGCCTGCCTTAGGGTGAATATCTGATCAATTGCTGATTTGCCTGGGATGAAGCCACATTGATATTGACCAATTATGGCTTTAGCGTATGGGGCTATCCGATCTTGTAGGATAGTGGGCAGTATCTTATAGGTGGTACTCAGCAATGTTATACCCCTATAGCTGCTACACAGTTTGATATCTGCCTTCTTATGTATGGGGCAAATTATTCCACAACGCCAATCTTCCGGCATCTCATCTTGCTCACAGACGTGCACCACGATCTCATGAATTGTGTGATGTAACGCTGTCCCTCCTTGTTTAATCAGCTCAGCTGGTATGCCATCAGCTCCGGGGGTTTTATTTTTGAATTGAGCTGTCGTATGGCTGTTAGTATTTCCTCAATACTTGGTGGCGCCCTGGTCCTGATCCTGCATTGGCGGATCCTCCCATTCTTCTGTGAGCTAACCATTTAGCAATTCATTGAAGTGCACTTTCCATCGCTCCAGAATGCCCTCAGGATCGGTGATCAGATTACCCTCTTTATCCTTGGAGTAAGTGCAGCGTTTTTGTGTACCGCGTCATACTACGGATTATTTGTTAGAACGTCCGCACCTGGTACGGACGTCGCTCTCTACACACTCTCGCACGCTCTCGCACTTTTCGTTTGTCTGTGAAGTCTTTTTTCAGATCTTCTGAGCTATTTGTATTTCTCCTTGTGTACACGCGTCCTATGAGATTGCTGCATTGGCCGGTATGCAGCAATCTTACGTTCAGTCGCTAGTTGGCACTCATGATCAAACCAGTCGTTCCGATCTCTACGACTACTGGCTAAGATGGAGTTGGCAGTACTAATAACAGTATTCTTAAGGCGTGTCCATTTCTGTTCTACGCCCGACATTCTGACCCCAGGACCTACTTTCCCACCATTGATGTCTTCGGGGGCGAGTCCTAGCGCATGACCAAAGGTGTTACTGGTATTCTCATTGCGTAAGACAGCCGTGTTGATTCGAACCTGATCCGCGGATGCAATACGTCCCCGTAAGGCAATCCGCGCTCGGAAAACTGTACCAACAAGATAGTGATCTGGGTCGACGTTGGCACCTCGGTACGTTCATACCTCGTGGGTCGAGGAGTGGGGGCGATCTATCAACACGTGGCCAATTTGATTGAGGGCGGCTCAATCAAATTGACCACGATACTCAGGTGGCTTTGTGGATATCTTTACGCGGAAACCTGGTACTCGCAACGACCAAGTTTTTCGATGCTGCCAGTTCGATGACTCGTAGTCCATTGTCATTAGTGTTCTCATGCAAACTATGGGAACCTGCGTAGTGCCTGATTCGACCTATTTTTACATTCAAATCACCAAGAACGATTTTCACATCGTATCTTGGGCAGGCATTGAGGGCCCGTTCGGCGTTCTCTTAGAATTCTTCCTTTTCATCATCGGGGGACTCCTCTGTATGTCCGTGAACGTTTATGAGTCTTATGTTCTTAAACTGGCCTCGCACGCGAAGAGTGCATACCCTTTCGTTTATTGTATTAGATCCGATGATGGCAGACTTCAGTTTTTGGCTGGCTAGGCAGCCTACCCCGAGCGCATGGTGTTTTGCATGACAGTTTTAATAAATATCATACTCATTTCTTTGAATAACACCACACCCCGTTCATATTATTTCTTGTAATGCTGTTATGTCAGCCTTATATTCGGGCAGGGCATCGGCTAGCTGCTGTGCAGCTCGAGCTCTGTATAGTGAGCGGACCTTCCATGATAAAATTCTTAAATCGGTTGTCCATTTTCGTTTCCGTGGTCGTCGTCGTGTATCCGGCCCATATCCTAGGCTTGTTAAATTTTCCATAATAATTTGTTATAACGGGAAAGGTTATTAACCCTGCGCCAACCTTTCTCAGGATCAAAAATACAGTAACAATAATTGTTGACACGCCTTGTAATGACGTCTCAGAAAAAGGTGTAAATGTTTTCTTAACCTTACAGTTGGCCACCCTATCACCTACAAAATATTACCGCTATTACTATTTACTATTTATTGGTATATAGGAACGCGGGAACGCATGAAGTCACTGATCCGGGTGCGCCATCGTTCCCTGTCCTGTCCACTCTCCTTCCACGGTTGACCATCTGATCTGATCTCCTCAAGGCTACACCTGGCATTGTCCTCCCATCTCCGTCGCGACCGCAATATCAGTCTATTTTCCGTTGCCCATTCTCGCCACATGTCTGGGATCTTTCGAGTGGTTGCCTCTCCTCCATTCTTCAGAAGCTCTGCCGGTATGCAGTCGACTCCGGGAGCCTTGCTGTTTTTCAATCGACTGATTGCGTCTACAACTTTGTTGAAAGAGGGCTCTGGGATCTGAGGCACGGCTGTATGTATGTCTGGTGCATTTATTTGTGGTTGATGGGTGCGCACATTGAGTCGGTTTTGAAAGTACTGCTTCCATCTTGTCACGATATTGTTTATTTCTGTGACCAGACAGCCGTTTGTGTGTCGAAATATTTTGGCTCTCTCTCGGTAGCCATTTCTAATTGAGTTTATCCCGCCATACATACCTCTGATGTTCTTTGCTCTGGCATTTTCTAGGATTTTATCGATTCGAGTCTTCTCCCATTCGCGTTTTTTTCCATTTGAAAAGTCTCATTAGCTTTTTCCGAATCGTTGCGTATCTTTCTGGATTGACTTCATTATATCTTTGTAAGTGGATCACTCTGAGGCGTTTACGTTGTTCGACTTTGTCCTGCACTCTTGGGCAAACCAAAGTTTAGGCTTAATTGTTTTCTTAAATCCTAATACCTTTTAGGCTGTTTGTTTGATTGTGTCTCTGGTCAATGCCCATTTAGTATCCACACTATTGGCTTCCTCTTCCTCACAATTTCCATTCCCTAGAATGTCAAATATGTTCGTTAGTTCGTCTTGATATTCAGCCCTTTTGCGTAGGTATTTTAGTTTATCATTGTTGAAATTTTTGCTCGTCTCCCGTGACTGCCCATGTAGGTTTGCTGCAAGCCGACCCCTTATTTTGTCCATCACTAGAAGATGATCGGAGTCGCAATCTGCTCCTCTATATGATCTTATATCAAGGATATTCGAGTGGTATCTTTCGTCTATGAGGAAGTGGTCTATTTGGTTACGCGTTACCTCGTCGGGTGATATCCATGTGGCTTTATGGATTTGCTTGTACACTGCGAACGTAATAATTCGAATTCCATTATCATTTGAAACGTCGTGTAGGCTCTCTTTACGTATAGTTGGTTGGAAGATATCTTCCTTTCCAATTTTCGCCTTGAGGTTCCCGAGAAGGATTTTTACATTGAATGATGAGATCCCATCAAATACTTCCTCTAGGCTCTCGTAGAACGTGTCCTTCGTTTCTCTGTCTTTTCACAAGAATTAAGTGCTTTTGTACCATCGGGGAATGGGCTCGTTTAAGGCCCATAGTATTGTGGCGGTTCCGCCAAACCCCACTGTTACTTACCTGAAGAACCCCCATAACTTCGACGCAACCTTATAAGTTTCGCGAATGCAATCGCATTAGCATATTAAATGCTTCACGCATCAAATAGATCAAATTTATATAACCTAAAAGTCCCTCTAAAAGAATTCTTAACTTTTATGCATTTCTTCGCATACAAATTCCCTACAAGAGTTCTTTCCATTATACAGGTGCATAAAACCGGTGGGGATATTGCTGGTGTTACCCCAAGTCCCGTTAAGTGGAGACGAGAGACTTTGTGGCGGTGCCGCCAAACCCCACGACACACTTACCTAAAAACCCCCATAACATCATCGCAAGTCACATAAGTTTTGCTAATGCAATCGCATTAAGCACCTGAAAATGCTTCACGCATTAATTAGATCAAATCTATAATCTTAAAGTCCCTGTAAAGAAAACTTACCTTTTCATGCATCACTTCGCATACAATTTTCCGTAAGATTTCTTTCTTTGCTTATCTGGAATTCCAAACCAATTCGCCACCTTCGGTATCAGACAAATTCCTGTAAACAAAATGATTCGGTTTGCATACAATGTAACCGTCATGACAGGGACTATAAATATTGCGCCGTCTATTTTCCAACTTCGCCATGTGTAAGATAAATTTCTATACGTACATATTGGCCGGCGACCTTTTTCTCCCAGCAATAAAATTCCCTAACTCGCACCAGTGCAAACAGAAGAACGCTGTTCGTACATAGGTTTCCTGTGATACCATAAACGATTCATATTGTTTGTGGTATCCGAAAAACATTTTTTTAATTTAATGAGCGGCTGCTATTTATTTAGCTGACCCTCATTACCGGACGATGCATACGCAAACCCATTAGCATCCCACGCCTTCGATTTTATTTGCTTTACCGAAATCGTATCATATGAATGCACTTTATGCCCTTTCTTCGTTCTAAGTTCGTCCTCATCCATGAAAGAACCACGCACACACACCACTGCACTGAAAGAGTGCATTTCTGTGGCGGCCACGCCCTTAAGAGAAAAGTATTTCTCTCTCTTCCCTTTTCTTAACCCTAAGCTAGGATGGAATTCATGTCAGAATTTTAGCCTCGTTGAGTCGTTTACCATCCGCTGACCGCCACAGTCACGCGTCACTCCCGCTCTCCGTCACTGCGGAGACGCGCATACATATACTGGAGTCGTGTTCGCGTTGTTCAAGTAACATTTGTTAAAGTCGGTGAAAGTATTGATTAAAATCTGTCATTTCACGTGTTGTTCGATTTTGATATACCTTCAAAACTAAAAATAAATCTAAGTGAAAGTATTAAAGGTAACAAATAAAGTATTATTGTTGATCAAACCGGAGTGTTTTGTTTCTGTGTTGTGTCCGCTCGGTTGCGAAGGTCGACCATCGTTTGCTTCATCCTTGCGTAGTGAGCAGTGTCCGCGCGAACAATTTATGATGGAGGAGGAAGTGAACGGAGTGCCCGTGTATTGGCAGAATACTTCCTCTCCACAACTTCTTCATGGAAAAGATGTGACCTGGATTTCGGCACGGATCTAGTGGGGCATCTACTACAAGGGCATAACACCTGCAGTATCGTACCTATCGTTGGTTGCGACTTGCATCCTTTTCTAAGGCGGTATTGGTTTTCTGTGTACAAACTGTGAAAAGTGGACCTAAATTCCTAAGTAAAAGAAAAATAAATTTTCGATGAGAATATTGGTCGGCTATATTTTCGGTTATATTCTCATTCACATAATGGGTCTTCGGCTCTTTCGTTGTGATTTCGCGGATGCCGTAGGTCTGGTTGTGTTTTTCACACCTGGGACAACGGATACGCTGATCATGAGGTGTGTTGTACAACATTTAACATATATTCACAATTTAAATAATATAGAAAGCGAACTTACTTGTGGATCGGACCGTGGAGTGGTCGATGTTGCTGGTCCCTGGTGTACAGGTTGCAGGGGGCGTTGGTCCCTGTGACCCCCTGTTCAGCTGGCTACTATTATTTAATATAATCTTTATAAGCACAAACTTAGTCGCCGTTGTTCTTCTAATGAGAATTCTTTCTAATGTTTTGCCGTTTACGTTTCTATTTTTTATTCAGCGCCAACGCCTTTTTTTTAATTATTTTTTCTGCCAAGTAAAATTTGCATAAAGGATTTTATGCAAATTAGCTACTTGACGATTTTTCTTCCCTCTACAGGTAGAGATGGGAAATTTGCTGAAATTAGTGGGTGTTGGGCGAGGACACGGAAATTAAATCGGTTACTTCTCCTGGGATATGACGGTTACAAAGCAGCTGTGTGAACAAAAATATAACCACTTTCCATTTTCCAATACAATATTGTCTAACTACAACAGTGTATACGCGTGAATTATATTTCTGGCAATACTTCACCGACGGAAAGCGTTGTCAGATTTTAGTTTTCACGGTCGGTGAACGGTTACCTCAGGAAGAGGAGGCCCTTGGACGAGTAGAAGTCTAACCGTCGACAAGTCAGCACGTGCGCCCTCGGGACCATCGCAACAACTGTCCAATCCGTTTTGGGCAAACAAGAGATACCCGATTGCACTATCGGTCCGCGCGTCAAGTTTTCTGTAGGATCCGAACTAAACAAACGGACCTCCACACACTCGTCCGACTGCAGTACTGAGTTAATTGTGAAATCCGAAATAAACAAACGGACCTCCGAGTGTTTTGTACTGTTATTTTACTTCTCACAGGAAAGGCGCACCTATAACACTGAGTTAGCGCTCTGAGATGTTAGTTTTTCTCGACCGGGTCTATCAGCCAAGCTCCGAAAGATGATGAAGCACTTCTCCCAACCATTTAATAAAGCCTATAACTTAATGGGTTGGTGTCCCACCGGGTGGCTGGGCTTTGTGACCCTACCTACCGCTCAGTAATTGTGCCGAACTGCACAATGGTAAGAGTCGTCAGTTGAATCTAGGTTTGCACAATCAAACGCAAGGCACAACCTCCTTACCAACCCAGCCATTGAGGCGGCGGAAAGTGTGAAGATATACACGCGAGTGAAGTGCAATGCAACATTTCCTACCCTTTCCTGTCCTTGTGTCTGTTTTTTATCTTTACACACCTCTGTTGTGTCCCTCGGGCATCGATACTCTCGATTGATTTATAAGCTTAGAAGAGTTTTTGGTGTGTGAGTGGCGTAATATTCGTCATGAAAAGTTTGTGACCTGGATTTCGGCACGGATCGAGTGGAGCATCTACTACAAGGGCATAAGACCTGCGGTGGAACACTCTTAAATTTGTCAGCCAATTCCCAAAAAGGGCGACAAATCATCCGTCTCTTCTTATCGACCCATATCACTAACTTCTATTCTCCCGAAGGTAATGGAATATCTTATCAACCGCCAACTTTCAAAATATCTGTAATCAAATGACCTCTTCAATGGCCGTCAATATGCCTTTCGTAGCAACCGGTCCACAGGAGATTTAATGGCGTACCTTACCAAAAAGTGTAGCCATACTTCGTAGAAAGCAAGGTTGTTGCACTGGATATTTCTAAAGCCTTCGACAGAGTTGGGCATCCAGCCCTTTTATCAAAATTACATTCATATGGAGTCAACAATTCCCCGATCCAATGGATAAGAGAACATCGTCCTGGCCCTTTAATCCAAATGGTTCTTGATGGTGTCAAATCTCCCTCCCATCAAATTAATACAGTTGTTCCTCAAGGGCCTGTACTCTCAACCACTCTCTTCCTTATCTTTATACATGATCTCTTGTCCATTACCTGCAACTCAATTCACTCGTTTGCTAATGATAGCACGTTGAGATTCTCATACTCATACGAACATTCCCGACCAAACTCTTCGAATTTCTTTATCAATCAGCTTAGTACATTGAATTTCGACCTCAACGAGATATACTCGTATCAATGGTAATTATCTCACCACGTAGAATTTGGCGCTGTCTCTTGTCGTCAAATGCGAACCCCAAAGTAAAATTACTGTTGATGAATGACACTTGCGTCGACGAAGCCAATGAACTACCAATTCTCCTCACTCGAATTAATTCGACTCTTAATTGGAATGACCACATATTTTAAGTTGCGAAAAGTGCGGCCAAATGTATGGGGTTTTTAAGAGAAGCAAAAATACTTCAATCCATCCAACCTGGGCACAATTTAGCGGGCGTATATTCGTCCCAAAATGGCGTTCAACTCCCATATTTAGTCAGACTCATTCAAAACTGCATTACACGTGCTCAATAGGGAGCAAAAATGAGCAGTGACACTTATTGGGGACTCACCCGTAAGTCGTTCGATTCCATATTTGGTTAGGCGCACCCAAATCTGCCCTACAGGTGCTCATCATCATCATCGGCACTACAACCGGGATCCGGTCTTGGCCTTATTTAACAAATCTCTCCACCGGTCCGGGTTTCGAGCCGATGTCATCCAGTTGGGCAATCACAGGCTCTGGGCGTCCTGGTCTACGCCATCCGTCCATCGCAGACAAGGTTTGCCGCCCTGTCTCCTTCCATACATCCTGCCACAAAGTCCTTTGCGGACAGGCTCCTCTTCGCTCATTCGAGCTAGGTGTCCCGCCCACCGGAGTCTACCGAGCTTGATTTTTCTTACAACATTAGCTTCAAGGTAGGTTGCGTACAACTCATGGTTGTAGCGTCTCCGGAATCGTCCTCCCCCACATACGGGGCAAACAATTCTCCTTAAGACCTTCCTCTCGAACGCGGCCAAGAGTTCAAAGTGCCTTTTATTGAGCACCCAGATCTCGGATCTATACATGAGTACTGGTAAGACCATGGTCTTGTACAGTAGTAGCTTGGATGTTCTGGATAAATTCCGGGATTTAAAGAGCCTTGATAGACCATATTGGCTTTGCTGGATTTGATCAGCCGTTCGGGTATTTCTTCTTCCATATTATTATCGGCTGATACCATTGACCTGTGGCAACTCTAACAACAGATACACACAATTCACAGGCAAAAATAGTGAAGAACACGAACGAAAAGAATCGAATAAGAAAAATACATCAGAACCGTATACCAAGCGATAAATAATAAAAATAATTCACATCAGTGGAATATAGTCGAGTTCGGAAATCAAATTCTAAACACGGTCAGTAGTCTGATGCTTCACTGCTTCGCTTTTCAACCGTTTCATCGTGTGTTCAGTTCACCTTCTTCACTATCCTTGCTTAACGCTATAGACCCAAGATAGTTAAAGGATGATACCACTTCAAAGTCGTGCTCTACTACCCTGATAGTTTGACCAGCGTTAGGTCTTCTCTTCCCAGAAGTTGCCACCATGTAGTTAGTTTTTACCTCATTGCTGTGCAGTCCCAGTTTTGTGCCGCCTGCTCGATCTGGATGAAGGAGTCCTGTTCAGCCGATTCGGTTCTGCCGATGGTGTCAATGTCATCTGCGTAGGGAAGTACCTGCCTGGATTTGGTGACAATAGACCCTCTAGTTGTAACGGCAGACTCACGGATTCCTTTCTCCAACGCCAGGTGGAAGAGGAAGCAGGCCCGACCGTCCCCTTGTCGGAGTCCATTAAAGGTTTTTATTGGTTTGGACAGCAATCCCGCTATTTTTACTTGACTAGTTGCGTTGGTAATGGTCAACCTACAAAGTCGTATCAATTTGTTTTGAAGACCGAATTCCCTCATGGCATTTTATAGTTCTACCCTGGCTGTGATGTCGTAGGCGGCCTTAAAGTATATGAATCGATGATATAATGGAATCTTAAATCCCAGACATTTTTCCAGCGCCTGCCTTAGGGTGAATATCTGATCAATTGCTGATTTGCCTGGGATGAAGCCACATTGATATTGACCAATGACGACTTTAGCGTATGGGGCTATCCGATCTTGTAGGATAGTGGAGAGTATCTTATAGGCGGTACTCGGCAATGTTATACCCCTATAGCTGCTGCACATTGTGATATCTGCCTTCTTATGTCTGGGGCAAATTATACCACGACGCCAATATTCCGGCATTTCATCTTGCTCCCATACGTGCACTACGATCTCATGAATTGCGTGATCTTACGCTGTCCCTCCTTGTTTGGTCAGCCCAACTGGTATGCCGTCAGCTCCAAGGGCTTTATTTTATTTGAGCTGTCTAATGGCTTTTAATGTCTCCTCAATGCTTGGTAGCGGCAGCATTTGGTCTTGGTCTTGCATTGATGGAGCCTTCAATTCTTCTGTGAGCTGACCATTTAGCAATTCATTGAAGTGCACTTCCCATCGCTCCAGAATGCTTTCAGGATCCGTGATCAGATTACCCTCTTTATCCTTGCAGTAAGTGCAACGTGGTGTGTACCGCGTCGTACTGTGGATTATTTGGTAGAAGTTCCGCGCCTGGTGCAGACGTCGCTCTCTACTTTTCTCTATTTCACAGACAAGGTTTTTCTTCCCAGGCACTTTTCTTCTGTCTGTGAAGCCATTTTTTTAGATCTTCTGAGCTCTTTGTATTTTTTCTCGCGTACCCGCGTCCTATGAGACTGCTGCACTGTCCGGTATGCAGCATTCTTACGTTCAGTCGATAGTTTGCACTCATCATCAAACCAATCGCTCCGATCTCTACGACTACTGCCTAAGATGGAGTTGGCAGTACTAATAACAGTATTCTTATGGCGTGTCCTTTTCTCTTCTACGCCCGGCATTCTGGCCCGAGGACTTACTCTCCCTCCGTCGAGCTCTTTGAGGAAGAGTCATACCGCATGATCAAAGGTGTCACTGGTACTCTCATTGCGCAAGGCAGCCGTGTTGATGCGAATCTGATCCGCGGATGCAATACGTCTCCGTAAGGCAATCCGCGCTCGGAAAACTGTACCAACAAGATAACGATCCGAGTCGACGTTGGCACCTCGGTACGTTCGTACTTCGTGGCTCGAGGAGTGGCGGCGATCTATCAACACGTGGTCAATTTGATTGAGAGTGGCCCAATCAGGTGATACCCGGGTGGCTTTGTAGATATCTTTACGCGGAAACACGGTACTCGCAACGACCAAGCTTTTTGGTGCTGCCAGTTCGATGACTAATAGTCCATTGTCATTAGTGTTCTCATGCAAAATATGGGAACCTGCATAATGCCTGAAAACCGGCTCCTGGCCTGTTTTCGCATTCAAGAACGATTTTCACATCGTATCTTGGGCAGGCATTGAGGGCCCATTCGACGTTCTCGTAGTCTTCTTCTTTTTCTTCGTCAGGCGACTCCTCTGTAGGTCAGTGAACTTTTATGAGGCTTATGTTCTTAAACTTGCCGCGCACGCGAAGAGTGCATAGCCTTCCGTTTATTGCATTAAAGCCGATGAGGTGCTCGATAGGGCGCAAAAACGAGTAGTGAAACTTATTGGGGACTCAAGCGTAAGTCCTTCAATTCCATATTTGGTCTGGCGCATCCAAAGCTGCACTGCAGGCGCTCGACACTGGGCAAAAACGAGCAGTGAAACTTATTGGTGACCAAGACGTATGTCGATCAAATCCGTGGTTAAAACATTGGCGCAACGTATCCTGCCCGTCTCTTTTCTATAAGTATTATCATGATCGTTGTTCAACTAAACTTGCTGAATGTGTTCCACCCACATTGGACAATTCCTCGCGATACCGTCAATCTGTGAATGCGCATCAGTTCACGTTGAAAGTCAACCTCAGGTGCACAAATAAACTTAGAGAATCATTCTCTAACCGAACTACACAAATGTGGAATGCTCTACCTGATCATGTGTTTCCTCATCGTTGTAATTTATGACCAATGTACATCGGTCCCTTCATTCCTTATCCACGTCCTCTCCTTCCACCCGCACCGTGCTCTGACATTTAAGGGTATTATTTTTGTGCGCGCGTTAATGTAAAAAAAATTAATTAATCAACTAATTAACATCCACATTCATCCCAGGTTGTAGTGGGTAAATAATCCTAGATAAATTGCACCAGGGAAAACTATTCTTATAAGCAGCTATGCTGCAGTAGAAAGATTTACATTCATGTACACAATTTTTCGCATTTACGCTGTCGGGATTTTTCGAGGAAAACATCCCCCTCTGTGTCATGTTCGAAATCCCCATTATGGGGATTGTTTGGGTTTTGTATGATTTCAATCCAAAAAAAAAAAAAATCCAATATTTTTCTGAAACTCGTTATGACTTTATAGAAATAAATAGTAAATTAAATTTATTGTCGAATAATAGCACAGAGCAATCAATTAAGCCTGAATTGAACAAACACGCGCAAATTACAACCTCCACAATTTAGTAAAGAATTTTTTTCAAAATATTCTTTTTATATAATAAAATACGATGCTGTCGGCTGCAAGTTTACTTGCATCTTACCTGTTGATATGGAAGTTATGAGAATGGTCATCCATTGATACATCCATGAAGCTTATAGCACAGTCATCATTGATTACTCTAGGTTCCCTTTAGGTTGTGCACATCACCTCAATTCAAACTGGGACACTCTGACAACCCAACAACGTAACAGGTAGAACACTACTGTTACACTGATTTAGTTTAGTTTAGTTTGGTGGTGATACCCCCCCCCCCCCCCCCCCCCCCCACCACATTTATTGGGTTAATTCCAGCGATATAAAAACTTATAAGCTAAACTATATATAACTTTACAAACTAAAGAACGTAAGAAAGAATTTTAAAGAATTTCTTTCTCCGTTATTTACTAATCAATTAAAAAATCATTTGAAATGCTTGTTCTACACATATTAGATATAAAAATAATGTTTGTTCTTATTTTAAGTACAAAATGGCGGCGTGGCCGCTAGTCAAGTGCAAATTTTTTTTGACAGATCAAATGGTGTGCAGTCTAACGACCCCCAAACAGCACCTCGAAGTAAAAAAAAAGTTTCAATGTAATGAAAATTTTCCTGGTGCACTACCGTGCTTCCGGTGCCCCAGGAAGAGTGGGCTACCGTTTTGTTGTTAGTCAAAATACATTATTTACTTCTTAATTCATTTATTTCATTTAAAACTTTTTACTATTTATTTATATATCGCAGACACTAACCCGAAACCACGAACTCGTCTTGAGTCTTCAGTCGCACAACACCAAATCTGGACTGCCTCAATTGCCACCCGCCATTCAATTGTTTCGTTTTACTTTTGGAAAATGGATCACAAAAAGGAAGAGAAAAGAACAAAGGTCATAAATGCACTTCGGCAGGAAACAATAGATAATGGATCTTGTGGATGCGCATTTATTATCCTAGATGTTGATGCTCGATCAAATGAGCGTGTAGTTCGTTGTGAGACCAAATTTGTGCAAACAAATTCTTAGAGGATCATAAAATTACAGACGCCCATTTTATGATTCTCAATAATATTTGTTCGAAAATGGGGCATCTGTTCCGCACAATTAGTTTAGGGATTTTGGAAATCTATAATTGAATATACGCTCCTCGATAGTATAGTGGTTAGTATACCCGCCTGTCACCCGGAAGACCGGGGTTCGATGCCCCGTCGGGGAGCCTCTGGCGCAAGACTAATGACCTTGCCCGGAAAAAATAAATCATTATGGAAAATTTAACAAGCCTAAGGACTTGCTAAATAAGGCCAAGACCGGTTCCCGGTTGTAGTCCCGATGATGATGATGATGATGATGATGATAATTGAATATACAGTGCATATGATTGCATATGCTTTAAGAATTTCTGGAAATTGAATTAGTGTGACAATTGAACGTTTGATTCAATTTGCTCAACATTGGATTTAATGTTGATTTGGGGATATGGACGGAGTTATGGAGGAAGGTGCAAAATGTATGGGGGAGGGAAATGGTAAAGCTCGTGGAGCACTACATCATCATCGTTATGAGTTTTTCTAGGGCACCTCACAGATTATTACAAAACATTAAATTTTCGCAAAATGCCACTAGTTTGAACAAAAAAATTGAATTTCTGATAAAAAATCGACCTTAAGTTGTTTTAAAATATTTAATTGCTATTTAATTAATAAATACGTGTGTACCGCCCTAGATAGTTTATCTAATAAGCTACAGTTAAAGTTTCAAGTCGATGTATTAAAAATTGGCCGAGTTATGTTGCACACTAACTTGAAAAACGTGATTTTGAGTTTACAGTTTCAAAATGTCCTTAGAGGAGGAAATTTATGGAATAGGTGCATGTCAATTTTTTCACCTTTGCTCTGGTATCCCAGGACTATACTGCACCCGCACCCACGTTCATATGTTTCTCTTATGCTTCTTTTCTAATGGATGTTGTCTGCTTACGAGCGTCTTTTCGTTTTCGCGATACAGACCGGCTAACGGCTATAACTTGCTGCTCATCGATTTCTACACGGACGGCATAGGTCTCATAGCCGATTTTTAACCTTAAAACTTTCATTACAGACAGTATTCCGTGAAAACCATCATTGTACGTTATCACAGCCAGGTTAGTTGCTACGTTCAGTATGATTTTGCCACTCGATATCGGTCCAAGGCATCGAGAGAGTATATCTTCCCTAGAGAAATGTCCATACACTGGCTTGGTGGCATTAAACACTTTAATATTCATAGCTGGCTTGTGAACATAGTCAGATAAAAGATTTAATGCTTTTGCTTTTTGCCAGGAGCACCAATAATCAATACCTGCGGGTCAATTTTCATGCTGAGGCTTGTTATCCGTTGAAAGTTTGTGGTGAAGAGTGGACCATATTTCTTTGCGCATTTTCTCTACTGAGTCAGTATTTCGTCTAATAGCTTATCCGTAATAGAAACTTAATTCGCCAATGAGTTTGCCTGTCAACATTCCTCTTCCACCAAGATTTGTTGGGTTTTTTTTTGTTTTTTTTTTTAATTTCCCAGCCTCTCGCGTAGCCTTTTTTGCACATGCCCTATGCATTCTTTTTTCGTGACTTTGATATCATTGTAGTAGGTTTCTGTTTTAGGGAGCGCGTCTCCTTGTCCTGAAAAGGATGAGGGATCTTTTATAGACCGCTCCTGAAACAACGTACTACAAAGGGGTCGTCGCCGTGCTTCCTCAGATCCTGAGGGAAGAGCAACGTCCTTAGTTTGGCCTCAGTCCTCGTCTCCGCTGGTTTCCGTGGGGGGCAGATGATACTCCTAATCTACAAGAGTGTCTTTTGTGGAGGTACCACGGCTTTACTTACCAGGTGTTAGTTAAATGAAAAGTTCGTTTTGTTTCCTTTTGTATAAGTGTTTATTTTCTTTACTCAAGTTAATCAAGGATTTTCCTGGGGTACTTCCTTCAGGCACAGTGTACATCCATTTACTGCGGCTTCCCTCCTGGGGTACCTCCTTCCGGGACAAATAATAAGATTAAACTGCGGCCCGGAGATCACTTTACTATTCCTTTATAAAGGAAAACAAATCGAGATTTGTATCTCAAAAATGCACATTTTCTTACAAGAATCTCGATTTTTGTATCCTGAGTGAGATGTTCAGTGTTTACTTAAGATAAAAATTCACTTTCTTGAATTCTTACGAAACTATTGTGCAGATGTAGATATGTATCTGGATTCGGTTTTCTATTTTCTTAAATTGATGGAATTTTCCAGATAGAGATAACAATCTCTGGATTTTGGATTTTGATGATGCCGTGGGGCAAATGTGAAACGATAAACGAATATTAGATTCGTTTATTGTGAATTTTAATTTTAATTTAGTTGTTGGATTAAATTATGCCGTGGGGGCAAATGTTAAGCGATAAACGAATGTTTGGTTCGTTTATTGGGAATTTTGGATCATGTTTGGATTTTTTCGGGTTTTGACTGGATTTTTGGTTTTAGAGTAATATTGCTGGGATTTGGATGTAGGAATGGGGGAAAAAGGTGGTAGGGTTTTTTAGAGCACTACATCATTATAAGGCTTGGCATCTATAATACATATATGTTTTGCTGTCTCCGTTACGTGCGCATACGTGACATTGTGTAAAGTTTTGGAGCGACAGAACATCTCAACGATCGCATCAGGCTCCATTTTTCTAGCACTACCACTATGATTTGCAGCACATTGCCTCTCGTGTCCAACTTTCCACTCTTCGTACTCGGTTGTGTCAGTTCGTTTTTCCTAATACTCACACTCTCTGAAGTTTTTTTGATTTTGTGCAAATGTCTATAACTTTTCCAGTAAACCACCCGATCAGGCTAACACTACCAAAAGAGACGAAAAGCCTATTTTTCGCCATGAACCGTCTCCCGACACAGTAAGTCCGTCGGTCTGGTCGTTTTCTTTTGATATTTTCTTTTCTTCGGCAGCAGTCATTAGAAATGAGTTAGATTTCACGGCGTCGGTGGCTTCTTTGATGCTTTTAATAACACCATCGTAGGTAGTCTGGAAAAGTGGTTTCGGAAAACCCAGAAACGCACAGAGTTTGTTTATGCCGTTCAGTGAAACAGCAAGTAATCTCATCGCATAAATAAGACGCAAGTTGGCTTCATAGGCATTTCGAGCAATCTCTGAGCAAGCGTAAATCAAAGTGTCTTCCCCCCATTCACTGCACGTCATCATCATCATCATCGGCACTACAACCGGGAACCGGTCTTGGCCTTATTTAGCAAGTCCTGAGGCTTGTTAAATTTTCCATAATGATTTATTTTGTCTGGGCAAGGTCATTAGTCTTGCGCCAGGGGCTCCCCGACGGGGAATCGAACCCCGGTCTCCCGGGTGACAGGCGGGTATACTAACCACTATACTATCGAGGAGCCCACTGCACGTCACAACAATTTAAAAACCGATGGCAAGCTCACTTCTTTTCGGAAATGTAAGGTTGCCGCCACAATTGCACACTAGATCTTGAGCCAATGCCATGAAAACAGGTACAAAGTTAATGATTCTATACCAAAATGAAGAATCAACCGGTACCTCAACCTGCGAGGCCCATGTTTTTATTTTTTTAGCGAGCCGAGAAACATCCACAAAGTCGTTTTCAAATTCGTAACAATTCGGCGGATTGCAATGTGAAATCTTACTTCGTGACGCACGAGATGTCGATTGTCGACATCCTCATTTGCCTTGATACACTTTGTCACTCATTTTTATTTTATTTTGTGCAATATTAATCACTTTAACAACGTAAACACGAGGCTAGCAGGTGGGGCTCATGAAAAACACATGATGTACGTTTAGCTGTAGCCAACTGTAGTCTACCGGTCATTTCAGCGTCACGTGCTATCTCTTTCTAAAGTAAAAGTTTTATAACGCCATCTATACGTATTTTATGACTGTATGGCTCATTTGTATTGATACTCCAAAACGCTGCGAAAAGCGAAGCGGCTTTTTCGAACAATTCGTAGCCTTTAAAGTTGTTCCGGAAATCAGCTTTAAAGAAAATTTCCCATATTAAATTCCTTTTAAATGTAATTTTGTGGATGTTTAGAGGTAATTTACGCTAAATTAAATGGAAATAAATGCTCGATAGATACAACCCCTTAACCTAAGCTAAACACGGCATTTTATAAAGGCAAGAGGAGGGTCGGGGGGTGGGGGGCAGATTAGAGAGGAAAGTGTAGAAAGCATAGCTTAAAATTAGTGGTGAAAATGGTTTAGGAGGCGGTGCTTCAGAGTATGGGTAGAGAGGTCAAAGTCAAACAAGGTAGACTTGGAGTTGACATTTCTCAGCATTCGCGAAAGGGGTTCACTTAGACCATAAGAGGTCCGGTGAGGGGGAATGTAGATAAGGCGGAGTTACGCTAATTTCGCGTATTTATTTGTTGGTATTAGTGTTTTGTATTAAAAATAACTTAATTGACCGCTTTAGGTTTCTTTCTTTAAAACAGTAACTGCCTTGAAGAAACTAAACATATTTTATTTGAATTACCATTATTTGATATCCATTAGCAGCGCACTTCATTCGTATATTGATTGTACTTTTCGAAATGAAACCCTCTCAATTTACAGAACGTCTTTTATATTCAACAAACCTCGCATACTCCTACAGTTACTTTAAAATGAAAACTAAAAGAAAAGAGGAATACTTTCTTGAATAAAAACAATTTATTGGCTCAATAAAGAATATATGTCTTCTATATCGATATGAAAGGATTTTTACACCATATTCCTATATATAAGTTTCCACTGAATACAAATCTTTCAACGAAAAACAGAGCACTAAAAGCGTATATATATATATATATATATATATATATATATATATATATATATATATATATTTATATAAATATAAATATATATATATATATATATATATATATATATCACTCACAAGATTTAAAAACAATTTTAAATGCACAACACCACCGAACTTTTTTTCCAAATAATATATAGTACATATGAAAATATAAAACGCACATTCGGTTTAGTTTGTTACGAACTGAATAACAAGTATCTTGTATAATTTCAAAAAGCATTGATAGAAACCTTTTTCTGTTTTATTTTTTCATTTTTGTTTATAGATTTGCATAAATTGAACAGGTTATATAAACAGTGTGGTAATGCAACAAGTACTTTAAAATAAAGCAAAACAAAATATATAACAAATTAAACTAAATTATATGAAATATTACTCACACTTTATAGCTTAGTCTGTTTGGGCACATACGACATTCACCAACCTGCAAACAATAAAATTAATTTCAATCAATTACCAAATCCCGAAATCAAATGAGAGAGTATAACTTAAGAGAAGAATACTTTTTTGAAAACAGAAAAGTAACTAAATAACGAACGTAATAAAAAATTTAATAATAATTCACATCCTTCCTTAACAAAAACAAATATAATACAAAAACAAAAACAAAAAAAGAAAAGAAAAACAAAGGAACGCATTAGTTCCCAACTGAAAAAAGTCACAGAAAAACTCGTCAAAATGATGGGCACTATGCCACCAAGGTATATATTAATTCATAATATTTAAGTTATTATTTAACTTGAAGTAATATGCAAATATTTTTAAATGAATATGCAATAGCAATTTTGTATACAGTTTTTAAATATCAAACAATATTTGATACAAGTGTTTTTGGTTTTTTTGAATATTCAGTTTTTCATTGTTTGCATTTCTAAGGAAAACGATTGGATTCAAATATTATCGCTTTGATTTTAAATTTATTTGGAGATATTTTCTAAATCATTCACCTGCTATTTAATTTAATGTAATAAAAATTCAAGTTGTGGTATTTTTTTGGAAATAAATATTTACACTCTTGTTGACATGTCCACAATACATTATTCTCAATATATCAGTCTAGTGTGATCTGAGGCTCATCATTACATTCGTTTGCTATAAAATAAATTTAAGGAATTGTTAAAATGTGGTTTTTAAATGTGCACATAATTATTTCAACAAGAACTACGAAACAAAATTCGGTTTTAGTTATAGGTAATTACATATTCGAGAAACTATTTTAACAGTCAGAAGACAAAATCAGTTTTTTTTCCAGTAATTTCATATTTTTTGTTGGGAATTCGAAATTATACAACGGATTGATATTTGATTACTGTATTTAAAATAATATCCTTAAGGCTTGTTATAACATCATCGATCTGCCCCTCAATTTGCTATCTGTCGTAGGATGTATAAACACTTTTAACCAGACATACTGTACAGATGTGGAACACACTGTTAAATTTTTTCCTTTTAGCGACTCGTACTACATAGGTTGAAAAGTCCCGGGATTTTTACTGAAAACAGGCATTTCTTTGGTCCAAATTATATTTATTCCTCGACATAGTTGGCTTCCAGGGGCAACCCAGTTGGTATATCGACTTTCCAACATTTCGATTTCCTTTCCGTGGTACAAAACGTCCAACCCTTCGAAATACGCCTCGGTTTCCGCTATGATTTCTTCATTCGATCTGAATATTTTTCCCTGGAGCCAACGCTTGAGAGTTAGGAACAGATAATAGTCACTGGTGACCAAGTGTGGAGAATACGGTGTGTGGGGAATCAATTTAAATCCCCATTGGTCCAATTTGGCCATCGCTTCAAGGATCTTTTTCCGTTTCACGAACATTTCTATTTTGTTTTTTTTTATATTTATCTTACTTGCTAGACAAAAAATGCTTACATTCTTATCTATTTTTATTTATTGGCCTGTAGGAACCCGGAAGTGGAAGTGGAAGAGGTCATGAGTCACCGACTCAACTCCGCAATTGTTCCCTGTCCTGCGCGCTCTCCCTCCACGTTCGACCATCCGGTCCGATCTCCTCGAGGTCAAACCTAACATTGTCCTCCCATCTCCGTCGCGGTCGCCCTGTCGGTCTCTTTCCTGTTGGTTTACCGTCAAGAATTCTGAGCACGGTCCTATCGTTCCCATTCGCGCCACGTGTCCGGCCCATCTTAATCTTTGCGACTTGATTACTCTCACTATTGTAGGTTTGCGGTATAGCTCTTACAATTCGTGGTTATGGATTTTCCTCCACTGTCCTGCATCCTCGTCATATTTACCGCCAAAGACACCCCTTAAAACTTTATTCTCGAATACGCGGAATTGGTTTCCTTCCCGTTTTGTGAGAGCCCATGTTTCGGATCCGTATAGGACAATCGGCATGATTATTGTTCTATAGACACGGAGCTTTATATTACGTGATAAGAGTTCGGATTTCAGCAGTTTACTGACTGCATGCCAACTAGCGTTGCCAGAGTGTTGTCTTATGTTAATATCCTTCGATATTTCGTTACTGACTGTCAGTATCGTTCCCAGATATTTAAATTATTTAACTTTTTCAAATATCTTGCCTCTAACATTTATATCAGTTCCCTGGGTTCCACCTGCTCTCGCCGTAATCAAGTATTTTGTTTTGTCTTCATTTATTTCTAGGGCCACCTCTTCTGTCGCTTGCATGATGATTTTATTGTTTTTGCTTACTGTTTCTAGATTATCGCCCAAAACGGCGATGTCATCCGCATATGCGAGCACTTTTGTGACGCCGCTCAGGGATAATCCGGCCATGTTGTCGTCTTGTACCTTTCTGATCACATACTCGAGGACAAGGTTGAAGAGACATGGTGAGAGGCCATCCCGGATTTCAAATTGTTCTGAGAGCCGGTTTCCTATTGAGGGTCGCCCTTTGCTTTCGTTCGTGCAAGTTTGAATGAGGGCGGCATATTTTTGGGATTCTCAGCTCAACTACAATATGGTAGAGTCTATGCCTCGGGACTGAGTCGAAGGCTTTTTTGAAATCAATGAACAGTTGGTGAACCGTCGGTCCGTATTCCCACTTCTTTTCCAGCAGCTGCCTTAGTGTGAATATTTGGTCGCTACGGAATCCGCATTGGTAATGCCCCAAGTATTTCTTCTGCGTACGGTGTGATTCTCGCCAGTATGACATTTGTTAGTATTTTGTGTGTTGTTGGGAGCAATGATATTCCTCTGTAATTTTCGCCGTCAGATCTGTCACCTTTTTTCAAAATGGGGACGACTATTGAGGTTTTCCATTTTTCCGGAGTGACTTCCTTATCCCATATTGTTTTTATGAGCTAGCTGGTGGATCTTACGAGCGGTTACCTCTCCTCCATTCTTCACAAGGTCTGCCGGTATGTAGTCGATTCCGGGCGCCTTGTTGTTTTTCAATCGATTTATTGCGTCTACAACTTTTGTTGTGGCGTTTCTAACAGATACACCCATGGTTCACAAGCACTATTTGTAACAACACAGATAGAAATTCGAATAAACAAAAGCATCAGCCGTATAACAAGCAATTATTATACATAGCAATTCCTTATCAGTTGAGTGTAGAAATCGAATTCATGCACGCGGCAATGGCCTGATTTATTGAGCATTGGCTCAACCTTTCAATGATTTCAACTGTCATTGTGTCGGTTCGAATCAGACGTTCTCCACTATCCTCATAAACACTATAATTGGTGACCCCGACATGATATGTGTACAAACGCACACAATCTCCAATAGATAAACAGGACTTTACTGCCATGATCACGACTTCTGCACAAGAGCACCGGCTCGAACGTCTGCTCCGGCGTTTTCTCGCTCGCTCCCCCCTCGTTCCATCGTTCGCACACGAAGTTAATCGTAACAAAGTTACTGAGGAGGGAGTAGTGTGGCCTTTCTAACTGATACACACATAGTTCACAAGGCAATAGTGAAGATCAACACAGAAAGAAAATCGAAAAAGAAAAGCATAAGCCGTATACCAAGCATTTCCATATCAGTTGAGTGTATTTGGGTTTAGAAATCGAATTCGTACCCGCGGCAGTGGCCTGATGTATTGCATTGGTTCAATATTTTAGTGATTCTAACCGCCATAGGGTGTGTTTGAATCACACGTTCTTCACTATCGTCGTAAACGCTATAATGCTATAGACCGGGAATTTTATGGAAGACACATTTTCCTTTTCTTTGGAATTGGCTGAGCAATTTCACGAGACTGGAAACAATTCTACACAAAACCATTCACATACACATATCTTGTTCAAACTCACACAATCCATAAAATAATAGATACTCGCGCATGGATATCTAATACATATAGAGACTTAATAGATCTAATACTAAGACTTAACCCTACACCATATTTTAACGGATAAACTGTTAACCACACATAACACCACACATATAATCTTCCTTGGACTGACAAGGCTGGGTCCTTAGTACACAATAACCCATTCTCGGGCAAGGTTTCGACTGCTAGGGCCGGATTCTTCAGTAAACACCCGGGATCTGACTATTAAGATCCTAGGTAACTAGAACGGCCAGCGGAGACAAGGTCCTTTGTGGATAAGATAAGCCAAAGAGTTTACTAAGAACCGCCGACAGTTCTGGGGCACAAATTTTAAGGACTATTACTGGTTTGCCATCCGGACCGGTTACTTTCTCACAGTCCAGTCCATGGAGAATGTGCTGAATAGCTCGTGAGCGGAACTTCACATCCGGCATTGAAGACTGCACCGATCATATGCGGCTTCAAGAGGCCGACATAGAGAGTTGAATTGGTGGAAATTAAATTCGTGAAAACATTTGCTTTATCTTTGAATTCGCGTCTAATGCACTGCTGCCCATCGCTATTACAGAAAAAGAGGAGGAAGCGAAGTTACGGCAGATATCCTTTGCCATTCACCAGATGGGACGCAAAACAGTTGGGCACTCAACCAGTTTGTTGGTCACATTGTGAAGTTTATTCGCGGTATTAACCGCCCAGTTGCACACGTTTCTCATTTTAAAAAATTCGTCCCGTTGACCTCTGTTGGGATTGGAGCACCATTGTGTAAAAGCTCTATTTTTTAACGCTGTAATCTGTGGCTATTTTTTATCAAACCCGGGTTTATCGGATGAATTTCGTTTGATGGATTGCGGAATGTAAATCGGCATCCTGAGAAAAATAATCTCCGGGACTGACTACGCACATGCGTTAACATCGGAGTCTCCAAAGCGCACCTCTGACCACGGAAAGGAGGCGAAGTAATCCCACAAATCGTCCCATTTAGCAGGCCGTGCTTGACTTTGTTTGAAATGCAAAAGATTGCGCAACCGGCATCAAGCAGTGATCTGAGTTTCCAAATGGCGCATTCGCTTCCTCGGTATAAATGCATGGTTTAGATATCAGAAACAAATTCAGGGTGTGCGCAAAATCATCTCGGTCATCCGACATTCGCGAGTGGAGTCATATTGTGGCTAACAACAGTTAGAATCTACTAACCACGATGTCCAAGTTATTGGGTTCTGATGGTACTTCCCTTTGGTAAGTTAAACAGAGTCGGTTTAAAACGCAGACAACATCTTTAAAACGAAATTTCGAATGTAAGTCGTATCCTGGGCAACGAAGATATGTTGCGTCAGTTGACGAGTCGACCTGGGTTTCTGATAAGGGTAAAATATCAGGTTCCACAGTTTACAAATATGGGTGAATAGCATTTACATTCGTATTGGTGAAGCCATTTTAACACCAATGAATATATTGGCATAAACATTTATTAATGTAACACCAATTGATAATCTATGTCAACATTAGTTATTTTAGTGTAACACCAAGGAATACGCACCGCGCGGGAAGCAGTAGCCTACGTATCCTGGCATCAGTATTAGGGGTTATTTTGGCACCAGCAGTATCCCGCTACCCGCGCCAAATGTAATACCGCCAAGGTATTACTTTTAATTATTTATCTGGCACCGGCACTATGTACGCCGTCCGTGCCAAAGAGCGAGGTTATTTGAATTAAAACCTTTCCTTACAGTTGTAGGGCGGTCCGCCCTTTCCGTCGCGGGTCCCCCTGGAGAGTCGAAATAAGTAGACTTATGTGGCTTGGTTTAATTAATTTACTATATTTAATTTAGTTAAACTATTACACCATTTTATTTCTGAGTAACAGGCCCGCTGTGCCGTGGCGAGGCTGCAACCCGTCACTCTTGTTATAGACTGCTCAAACTGCTCTTCGCAACCACTCTTTCATCATCATCGTCATCATCATCGGCACTATAACCGGGATCCGGTCTTGACCTTATTTAATAAGTCTCTCCACTGGACCCGATTTCGAGTCGATGTCTTCCAGTTTGACACACCCAGGCTCTGGGCATCCTGGTCTACGCCATCCCTCCATCGCAGACAAGGTCTGCCGCGCTGTCTCCTTCACTACATCCTGCCACAAAGGACTTTTCGGGCAGGCCCCTCTTCGCTCAATCGAGCTCGTTGTTGTCCTGCCCACCGGAGTCTACCGAGCTTGATTTTGCTTACAACATTAGCTTCAAGGAAGATCGCGTACAACTCGTGGTTGTAGCATCTCCGGAATCGTTCTCCCTCACATATGGGGCCAGCAATTCTCCTTAAGACCTTCCTCTCGAACGCGGCTAAGAATTCAGAGTGCCTTTTATTGAGAACCTAGGTCTCGGATCCATACATGAGTACTGGTAAGACCATGGTCTTGTAGAGTAGCAGCTTGGATGTTATGGATAAATTTCGGGATTTAAAGAGCCTTGATAGACAATAGTGGGCTTTGCTGGATTTATTCAGCCGTCAGCGTATTTATTCTTCCATATTGTTAGCGGCTAATACTAGTGACCCAAGGTACTTAAAGGAGTCCACTACTACAAATTCGTGCTCCGCTACCCTGATAGTTTGACCAACGTTAGGTCTTCTCTTCGCCGAGGTTGCCACCGTCTACTTAGTTTTCCCCTCATTAATTTGTTGTCCCAGTTTTTGTGCCGCCTGCTTGATCTGGCTGAAGGAATCCTGTACAGCCGAATCGGTTCTACCGATGATGTCGATGTCATTTGCGTAAGCAAGTATCTGGCTGGACTTAGTGACAATAGTCCCTCTAGTTGTAACGCCAGAGTCACAGATTGCTTTCTCTAATGCCAGGTTGAAGAGGTGGCAGGCCAGACCGTCCCCTTGTCGGAGTCCATTAAAGATGATTATTGGTTTGGACAGCAATCCCACTAGTTTTATTTGACTAGTTGGTCATGGTCAATCTACAAAGTCGTATCAATTTGTTTTGAAGACCGAATTCCCTCATGGCATGAATATCGGATCAATTGCTGATTTGCCTGAAATGAAGCCACATTGATATTGACCAATGATGACTTTAGCGTACGGGGCTATCCGATCCTGTAGGATAGTGGAGAATATATAATAGGCAGTAGTCAGCAATGTTATACCCCTATAGTTGCTTCACACTGTGATATCTCCCTTTTTATGTATGGGGCAAATTATTCCACTACGCCAATCTTCCGGAATCTCCACTTGCTCCCATACGTGCACCACGATTTCATGAATTGCGTGATGTAACGCTGTCCCTCCTTATTTGATCAGCTTAGCTGGTATGCCACCACTTGATTTGAGCTGTCTCATAACTTTTACTGTTTCGTCAATGCCTGGTGGCGGTAGCATTTGGTCTAGATTTTGCGTTGGTGGAGCCTCTAATTCTTCTGTGAGCTGACCATTTAGCAATTCATTGAAGTGCACTTCCCATCGCTCCAAAATGTCTTCAGGATCGGTGATCAGATTATCCTCTTTATCCTTGGAGTAAGTGCAGCGTCGTGGGTACCGCATCATACTGTGGATTATTTAGTAGAACTTCCGCGCTTGGTGCGGACCTCGCTCTCTACTTTTCTCTATTTCACAGACAAGATTTTTTTCCCAGGCACTATTCTTTTCTCTGTGAAGTCTTTTTTTTTCAGATCTTCTTAGCTCTTCGTATTTCTCCTCGCGTTCCCGCGTCCTATGACACTGCTGCATTGCTCGGTACGCAGCATTCTTACGTTCAGTCGCACGTTTGCACTCATCATCAAACCAGTCGCTCCGATCTCTACGGCTACTGCCTAAGATGGAGTTGGCAGTACTAATGACAGTATTCTTAACGCGTGTCCGTTTTTCTTCTACGCCTTGCATTCTGGCCCCAGGACTTACTCTCCCTTCATCGAGCTCTCCGAGGGCGAGTCCTAGCGCATGACCAAAGGTGTTACTGGTAGTCTGTTGCAACCACTTTTTATATACCCTAAAATCGGGTGTACAACAGCAAACGATGCATTTCGTTTAGCCTGGACTTTGGTCCAGAACGCACCACTTGCATTGATACTGATTTTCCCACATGACCTGTCGATATGGCTCAATTATCATTTAAACCCAATTCGCCTTCGCTAGGTGCATCAGCCTACGTTATTAAACGTTTGCCATACTAAATAATAAACGATTCCCCTGGCTCAGGTCATTCTCATCGCTTAGATGTTTGCTGCACCGAATCACAAACGATTTACCTAGTTCCGGTCATTCGCAAGTCTGGCATTTGGTTGTGCATTTGCTTTATTGCTCCTATTGCTACGGGTACGCGGCTGGTGTCATGTGTCCAGCGTAGGTCCCAGTGGTGGACATAAAGCCGCCTCTATGCAATTTGTTGCCGTGTGGCGTGTGGCATTAGGCGCCAGCTAATCGTCCGACACGACGAGCGTGTAACATGTGTAATTGATGTACCTGATGTTGCAAAATGTCCTTACAACACATTCTTCTTTATTTTTATATACCACTTGTACTAAGCGAAAGAAATGGGGTTCTGCCGTCACTTCATTCATTCATACAATTTGAACCTTGACTGTGTTTCGCGGTCGGCCCCAATTACCCTGTGATGCGTTCTTTACAGATCGTTTCTTTATCACAATATTTGTATGATGTTCCCACGACATAGTGCCCCACATAGTTTTCGAATAGTTTACCTACGGAATTAGTTATATTAGAAGGTCATCATCATCATTATCATAGGCACTACAACCGGGATCCAGTCTTGGCCTTATTTAACAAGTCTCGAGGGTTGTTAAACTTCCATAATAATTTATTTTTACGGGCAAGGTTATTAGCCTTGCGCCACATATTAGAAAGTCCACCCATAACTTATCCCGTTTTCAGACCGGTCATCACCCACACATCTGAAACATAGTCAAAAATATCTTCCGGCGACATCACGAGGTGGTATCTTACCTTGAAACCGATTTATAACCTAAACCAACTTTTTTACGGACCGGTCCCTCATCCAAACTCCGAAAGAGGGCCAAGAATTTCTCCCGACCATTTCACCCACCAGGCGATTTTATTTCTCTTCGGCAGTAAAATCTTCAATCATTCAATCCCAATGGTAATTCATACTTCCTATCCTTATCCGTTATCTAGTAGGCACTGTTCTTTGACATGTTAGGGTTTACGAAATTCCCTTTTACTCGTCTATTATGGAAAATAGAAACGACAACAAAATATGGGTCTGCTCTGTATTTCTTGTATTAAAAGATTTTTGATAATCCGAAAAGTACGCAAGTTGTTTAAGAAAATCTGGAAATTAAAAAAATTATAATAGTGTTTTAATAATCTTTATGTTCATTGGTGGTTCATGAGAAATTTCCTCGTAAAGAAAATTAAAGTAGATTTTTTAATCATCACTCAAACAGTTATCAAAATATATTTATTTACACTGTGACGAATAACATGTTCAAAATAAGAGTAAGGGTACAATAGATTTCCTGTAAATCGTAAATATTACATTTAATTAAGGTAACCATTGAAATCAATGTAAACGAATGAATGTCATGAGCCCTGGAGCACACTTTGTATAATCATTCTATACAAATCTACAATCAACTTCATGTTTCTTTCTTCTATTTGTTTTCGCTTCTTCTCGATATACTCAAATCTCAAAACTCGAACTAAAAACAAAATCATTTACTAAAATACACAACAATTTCGATATCTAAAATCATAAACAATTTTTTAGTCGGATGGTTCTCACACCACTGAATGAGTATGAAACTTTCTGAACAAACTTTTTACTAAATTTATACTTAATCATAATTTTCTACTTCGCTGATTTTCACATAATTATCTTAATTATTGGTTTTGTTATTTCCTGTCTAATTTTGGTTCGTACACACCGTTTACTCTTCTTTTATATTCCGTCGCTCATTAATGTTGTCTTGCTTACTATAAAATGATAACATGTCCGAATGTATCTAAATGTGTTTGTTGTTAATTTGTACGTATATGTAATAATTCTGATTAATTAACCCTCAGATACATCAAAAGTATATTGTAATTAATTAGAAAAAAAAATAACAACTAAATAAAAGAATATACGTTATATTTGGTTTAATAGTAACTCGTATGCATGCTAAATATGTATTGAAACACATTAAATATAACATAAAAACAATTGTTGGTAATGTACTTTGTAATAAAGTGTAGAGTAGTACTCAACGAGAGGCTTAAATTGGATTGTAGGGTAACCTTTAGAAAACCCTGTAAAGTCTTAATACTCAAATATTTCTTAGAACATCCAAGCACTTGTATAAAACCAAGCACTACGCAAATACCATATGCATTTGAAATATCGCTTAGATTTATATATTGACGCTTTGAAGGGTCTTTGAATGCACCGTGACAAGTTACGCAAAAATTTATTTAAAAAGAAAATTATTGACGTCATAAGCCGCCAGGCCCAAAAAATATTTACACTATCGGTATTTGCGCTCTTCGATTGCATTCTAAAGTAGATTCATTTTCATCGAAGATTTCCTGGCAAGTAAACGTTAGTTGGTGGTATATCTCTGCCGCAATTCTTCTTGGTGTTTAATCAATTGTCCTATGAGACTATTTATTTTGTTAGTTTAGACCTTGCCATTTGAACGTGGGCAAATAAATACTGAAAAGAAAAATTCGTATAGAACAGTGTGGGTTAGGGTCCTCATAAGTGTGTAACAAAACACACGTCGTTCGTTGGATTTCCAAGATCTTCGAGTAAGCTTGTTACACATCGTTGAGGTATTGTCCCGAAAAATGTCATCCATTGCCGTATCTTTGGATTTATTTCCCTGCTTATGTACCATTAATTTGTAATTATTCTTTAATGATTCATGTTCGTGTATTCGATTACTTGAGGCTCTTGAGGGATTCTATGGAAACTGCTAGACGAACATAAAACTTAAAGCAATCCCATTGTAGTCTTAAGGATACAATTTCTTTAAGAGCTTCCATGTAGTTTTTTATGCAGAGTTGTTGCGGCGTGAAAGCTTGGCAACATCTAATTCAACTTAATACATCGCAACATCAAACTTAATTTGAAGTACAATTTCTCTGGTATGGCTGACTATTTACCCACCCTTAGACCAGCAATTCTTGCACCAAATGAAAGCCAGTTAGATGTTGATACGAACACTTAATATAAGTTAGTGTATGTGTGGTTTTAACATGATGTTCCAGCTAGATATATAATAACTGCTATTACTTATTAGTTTATTGACACACAGTGCCCTTTATTCTTAGCTGGCATTTGACTTTTCGACGTTAAAACTTTTCATTTGTAAGCATAGCAACTATCCTTTTGTAGTATAGAGACGCTTGAACCTGAATAGTAATGTATCGCTAAACTAATTCGATATTCTATTTGAGTTTATTGGCACAATTCTAATTCACTACTGGCACACTGAAACCCTATTTAGGGCAATTTCAATGTGGTTTCCCTACATTTGACATTAATGACATTAAGTTTTTGAATAATTTAATTCAGCACGTAAATAAACCAAAACCGTCCACCGACTATGACGGTAATTTCACTAGTCAACTCGAACTGTTCTTCACCTCACACTTTAATAAAAGCATAACTGAGGAGACTCCACCCTCGATGAAACGATCGTATTGTTTACAAAAAATTGCCTTAATTATCAAACAAATTAACGAAAAAACTTCGAAGTAACGCAATAGCTCTACGAGAAATATAATCGGTAATTTCTTTTTATACATTTGAATAATGAACACACCAACCATACTATTAACATTTCTCAATATAGTCTTCTACATGGTGATCTACACACTTTTGCCGCCGATTTGGAAGCTTTAATATCCCTTGTTCGTAAAAAGATTTAAGGCTAGTTGTTACCCAATTGCACACGTGCTCTTCGACTTTTTCGTTACTTTCAAATTTTTTTCCTCCAAGTGATTTCTTCAAGGGTGCTAACAAAAAATAGTCACAGGGAGACAAGTCTGGGCTATAAAAAGGGCCGAAATCACTAATCTCCGACCTGACCTGTTTTTGGTGTACGGTCAATAACCTTGCAACCCATCAGGCGGTAATTTTTTTCTGACGCTAAGATGATCAGTGATAATGGATTAAACACTTCCATAGCTGACACCCACTTCTGATGAGATTTCTCCAACAGTTAAGCGGTGATCACTTTCAATAAGCTCTCGAACGGCAGGGATGTTGTCATCTGTGCGACTTGTCCTTGGGCGTCGATCATGACTTTCGTTTTCAATACGTTTTTACCCACTTTTAAATGCTTTGCCCCACGTATATATACGATTCTGCGACCGTGTATCATCTTGAATCCAGAAAAATTTCCAGGGCTTAACGCCTTCATTTGTTAAAAATTTTATAATAATCCGTTGCGCAACAGAAGTATGTACCTCTTGCTCGGTCATGGCTATAACGACTACAAAGTCGAGTGCGACCGCTATCCAAGCCGGTTCCCCTACTCTTCACAACCCAAACAGCACCCACGCACAAGATTACATAGCTCCCAACAATTACATGGACGGCTGATCATAACCAACAAAGCCTACTATGGTCCATCAAGGCTCTTTAAATCCCGAATTGTATCCAGCACATCCAAGCTACTACTGTACAAGACCATGGATCACTTTAGACGCAATAAATCCGAGTTTTGTCGACGATTAATTACTGACGATGAAACTTGGATACACCATCATACACCCGAAACAAAAATAAAATAAAAAACTGTTTTTTCGACTGCGAAAGTGGTGGCGAGTGTTTGTTGGGATAGTTGTGGAGATATCTTAATCGATTATCCTCAAAAAGGAAAAACCATTACAGGAGCATACAACGCATTATTACTTGACCAACTGAAGGCAGAAATTGGGGGAAAACGGCTATATTTGCAGAAAAAGAAAATCCTGTGTCACCAAGACAACGCCCCGTCGCACACCTCAGCGGTTGCCATGCCGAAAATCCACGAATTACGGTTTGAACTGCTTGACCATCCGCCTTATTCACCAGGTCTAGCCCCAGTTGCGTTCGGAGGAAAGAAATTTTCATCGAATGAGGAGGCAATCACCTTCGTGCACAGTTAGTTTGCGAAGAAAATCGCCGAGCACTATTTGGACGGGTTAGAGAGATGGGAGCATCGCTGGGAGAAGTGTGTAGAGCTACAAGGAGACTATATCGAAAAATAAAAATAAATTTTAAGACAAAATGTCTTGTATCTTTGTTAGGTCGGAAACTTTTCAGTCCACCCTCCTACATAGATATATATATATATATATATATATATACATATATACATATATATAGGTATATATTTAAATAAAAGTATATATATATATGTATATATATATATATAATTTCTTTCGAATTTCTCGAGTGACCACCTGTGCCAGAACGTTAAATTTTTTTCTTTTTATAAAGAAAAGTGGTACGTGTGCTTGACGTGTGGGAATTTTAGGGTTCATTACAAGTACCGGTTTTTTTCTAGGAATTGTTTACCATGTTGTCGGCAGTTCAAATTTGAACCCTCTTCCTTTATGAATTTAAAATGGGACTTATTGCGTCATGGCCAATGAAAAACATTAATGACGCATTTGAGGATGCAGCGGTAAACGAACGCACTATACGACGTGGTTTTGGAAAGTTCTGTTCGGGAGATTTCAGCATCGAAAATAAACCACGTGGGAAGCCGGAAACGTTAGTCTTTGTTTTATCGCTCTGTGATCATGTCGAGTTTTGTGCCTGGAAAAGAACATTAGCTGCACGCATTTGGTTTCTTATTTAATCAAAAGAAGAAGGCTGTTGAAAGTCATCGTTTTCTGGTAGAAACATATGGTGAACACGCTTCATCAATTAGAAAATGTGAGACATGGTTTCGACAATTTAAAAGTGGTGATTTTAATGTGAAAGACAGTGAGCGCTCTGGTAGACCACAAAAATATGAAGACCAGAAATTGCAGGAGATATTGGCCATGACCCAACTCAAACTCAACCGCATTAACAGAAGTATTACATGTGTCACAAGAAATAATCAGCAGACGTTTCCGAGCAATGGGGAAGATCAATAAACTCGGTAAATGAGTCCCACACGATTTAAATTAACATCAAATGAAATATCAGCATACGTTTACGAGCAATGAGGAAGATCAATACCATGTGTATGCATACGTTTTTTCCGGTTGAACCAATAGTTGGCAGCAGCGAAAAGTACCCAGCACACAGTGAAACTAGACAAAGGCACGTTGAAATCGCTTGGGTGGGATATCCTTCTGCACCCGCCGTACTCACCAAACTTAGCGCCATCTGGCTATCATCTCTTCGCATCAATGGGGCACGCGCTCGCAGTCTGCACTTTAGCGACTTCGAGAATGTTGGCAAAATGGCTTCACGGATGGTTTGCCACGAAAGACAAGCAGTTTTTCTGGCATGCTATTCATAAATTACCTGAAAGATGGGCGAAATGTGTAGAACCCGATAGCCAATATTTTGAAAAAAAAATATTAATTTCCCTAGAAAATTGCGTATTTCTTTTTACCAAAGAAACCGGAAAAAAATGTATGTATACACCTGGCCGAGTGGAATCACTTACTCAAACAACGACTGGTAGTTCTTACTCTGCGCGATATAGAGATCCTTTCATCTAGCAGAATCATTGCTGTTTTCGCGTTAGCCAAACCATTAACACTATTATTGAGGAAAATGAACCATCCGCTTAAGTCATGAAATGCTTAAGATGTCCTTTATCATCTGGCCATATTTTTGGAACTTTTCGACAATAGTTAACGAAAAATTGTCAGCCACATCCAAGAAGTCTAGTGACCACAATGGTGAAGAAATTTTGATTCCGTATTTAATAAAGTGAGAGGATGAGACTGGATCGAGTGTGTTCGTAGAATGATTTGAGTAAATGTGGGTACATTAGCAACATGAATTAAAATTACTAATTCCACGAGAAATTGAAAAGTTGCTCCTTCAGTGGAATTGTTTTATATGGAACTGTCTTCGTTACGATGAGTGGAAAACAAATGTTGAAATCAAAGACCTTGGAGCCCAAAGCATCAATATGAGTTATTATTTGGCTTTCACATGGCGCAACAATTTCTAGTATGTAAACAGGGCATGGGTGTATTCAATAGAACAATTTCCCACTAAACAAAACAATGTCATCCCAAGCTTTGGAAGTTGCATTGTTCCTATTACTATTCATTACTACTACTTATTGGCCTATAGGAACCCGGAAGTTCATGACCTCACCGACTCAGCTGCGCCATTGCTCCCTGTCCTGTGCACTCTCCCTTCACGCTTGGCTATCTGATCCGATCTCCTCCAGGTTAAACCCAACATTGTCCTTCCACCTCCGTCGCGTCCGTCATCTCGGTTTCTTTCTCGTTGGTCTTCCGTCAAGCATTCTACAGTCCTAACGTTGGCCTATCTCACCACGTGTCCGACCGATCTCAATATTATATATTAATATTCGTGACCTGATTACTTTCATATTGGAGGTTTGTGGAAGAGCTAATTTGCGGTTGTGAAGTTTCCTCCATTGTCCTGCCTCTTCATCATATTTGCCGCCAAAAATACTCCTTAAAACCTTATTCTCAAATATGCGGAATTTGTTTTCGTCCCATTTTGAGAGAGCCCATGTTTCGCATCCGTATAGAATAATCGGCATGATTTACGCGATAGCAGCTTGGATTTCAGCATTTTACTAACTCCGTCCCAACTAGCGTTGCCGGAATATAGTATTTTTTTAGTTTCCCTTGACATTTCGTTACTGTCCATCGGTATTGTTCCCAAATATATAAACTCTTTAACGTTCCCAAATATATTTCCCCTAACCTTGATGTGCGTTCCCTGAGGCCACCAATCCTCGCCATATATTCTGTTTTGCTTTCATTTATTTCTAGACCCGTCTTTTCTGCCACTTGCATGATGATTTCACAGTTTTAAATTACAGTTTCTAGATTACAGCTCAAAACGACGATGTCATCCGGATATGTGAGCACTTGTATGACCCCGTTTAGGGATGATCCGGGCATGTCGTCTTGTACCTTTTTGATGACATACTCGAGCACAAGATTCAATAGACATGGTAAGAGGCCGCCCCCTGTTTTAGTCCGTCGTGCATTTCAAATGGTTCTGAGAGGTGGCTTTCTATTCTAGCTCGCCCCTTATTTTCGTCCATGCAGAATTGAATGAGGACGGTATATTTTTTCGGGATTCCCAAGTCAACTACAATATGATAAAATCTCTAGGACGGAGTCGTAGACTTTTTTGAAGTCAACGAACAGTTGGTGCCCTATCTCTTCGTATTCCCAAATCTTTTTCTAACAATTGTCTTACTGTGAATATTTGGTCGGTCCTTGAGCGGTTTCTACGAATCCACGCTGGTAGTCTCCCATATCTTCTGCATACGGTGTTATTCTCGCCAGTATGACATTTGTTAGTATCTAGTTTGTACCTAGTTGGGAGCAATGATAATCCTCTGTAGTTTTCGAAGTCAGATCTGTCGCCGCTTTTGAAAATGCGGACGACTTTTGAGGTTTTCCATTCTTCCGGAGTGACTTTCTTATCCCATACTGTTTTAATCAATTGGCGGATCTTCCGAGCGGTTGCCTCTTCTCCATGCTTCATAAGCTCTGCCGGTATGCAGTCGACTCCGGGGGCTTGTCGTTTTTCAACCGATTTATTGTGTCTACAACTATATATTATTATAGTCGATAATATTTGTCATTTGTATTGTAAAATTTAATCTACAAACCATATAAGAAATAAAACTACCACTATTACTACTACTAACTTCGTTGAAAGAGGGCTCTTGGAGCTGAGGCTTGGCTGTATGTACGTCTGATGCGTTTGTTTGTGGTTGATGGGTGCGAATATTAAGCAGGTTTTCAAAGTGGTGCTTCCATCTTGTGCCGATATTGTTTGTTTCTGTAACCAGGCAGCCGTTTGCGTCTCGAATTTTGTTGGCTCTCTCTCAGTAGCCATTTCTTATTGAATTTATGGCGGCATACATACCTCTGATGTTCTTTGCTCTGGCATTTTCTAAAATTTCTTCGATTCGTTCGTTATCTCATTAGCGTTTTTCCGCTTGAAAAGTCTTGTTGTTTCTTTACGAATTTTCGTGTGGCTTTCTGTATTGGCTTCATTATAACTCTTTAAGAGGATCAGTTTACGTTACGTTATGTTATTGTCAAATCATGGTTTGGACTTCATTATTTTGTTAAATCCTAATAGCTTTTGGGCTGTTTGTTCGACTACGTCTCCGATTGATGCCAACTCAGGGTCCACATTATTGGTTTCCTCTTCATCCCACTCCTCTAGGATAGTAATTCTATTCGTCAATTCGTCTTGATATTTAGCCCGTTTGCATAATTCTTTTAATTTATCGATGCCTCTTGCTCGTCTTCCGTAACTGGCCACGTGGGCTTGCTGCGAGCCGACTCCTAATTTTATCCATCATTAGAGGATGATCGGAGTCGCAATCTGCTCTTCTATATGATCTTACGTCAAAGATGTTCGAATGGTGTCTTTTGTTTGTGTAAAAGTTCATTTGATGACGTTGTGGCGTTTCTAACAATATACAAGCAAATAATGAAGAACGCCGAAAGGAAATTTGAATAAGCAAAGCATCAGAGCCGTATACCATAGCGATAACATTACAATTCCACATCAGTTGAGTGTACTTTAGTTTTGAAATCGGATTCGTACACGGGATAGTGGCCTGATGTGTTAAGCATTGGTTACATTTTTAGTGATTCTAACCGTCATAGCGTCAGTTAGAATCACATATTCTTCACTATCGTCCCCATACGCAATAACATTTTACGCCGTCGATTGATATCAATGTGCACTTGTGAATTTTTTGGTGCTTGAACGTCTTCCTTTTACTACCACATCCTTTGACGCTGTGCACGTGATGTTGGAAGGTAGTTACGAACTTTAATTAATCTGAATTCGCAATAAACTTCAAAAGTCGTATCAATTCATTAAGTACATTCGCTCGACAACCGTTGCTTATTTGGCATCCCAGCGCACCTATTTAGTAAGACGTTTGCTAAGAAATACCAAGCTATCGGTATGTAAATGCAAGGATAGTCCTTCTTCATGAACGCAAAATCCTTTGCGGCATATACTATTTTTTGCGTTATTGAATTCTAGATACTTTTTCTTTTTTTCTTCTTGCCGAGTCGGTGTTTTCTTGATGATTTGTTCTCTTAAAGTAGTGTCGGCTCATCACACTTACGCCTACCGGGTTTTTCGTGAGATGGTTTTTTCTGTATTGATCATTCATTTCATGGGATCACTTTGGGGTTTCAAATAGTCCGCCATATCAGAACCCCTCTGTGATATGGTAAGGTCTGCTTACTGCTCTGATTCGACCCGGTGTCAGAGAGGCGCCGTTATAATACAGCCGGTATACCCCTGGCTGCAAACCATCCAATGGGTACGGTGACGCGTAACACCCTGGATTAGGGACGGTAGATCTTTGTGTATAACTCCTCGCTAGCCTGTCTGACATGGGTGACCCTACTGGAAGCGTATGCTTCCGCCAGCATAGCCTGAGTGATTCATCGTAGTTTAAGCCCCCGCACCGCGTCAAGATTTCTACTAAGCGAAACGTGAACGCCTCAGAGTGATCCACTTAGAAAGATATGATGAAGTCAATCCAGAAATATACGCGACGATTCGGAGAGCGACAATGAGACTCTTCAAACGCAAAAAAGGCGAATGGGAGAAGACTCGGATCGAAAAAATCCTAGAAAATGCCATAGCAAAGAACATCAGAGGTATGTATGCCGCCATAAATTCAATTAGAAATGGCTACCGAGGGAGAGCCAAAATAATCCGAGAAACAAACGGCTGTCTGGTCACAGAAACAAACAATATCGTGAAAAGATGGAAGCAGTACTTTGAAAACCTGCTCAATGTACGCACCCATCAACCACAAATAACGCACCAGGCGTATATACAGCCGATCCCAGAGCCCTTTTTTAATGCAATAAATCGATTGAAAAACAGCAAAGCTCCCGGAGTTGACTCCATACCGGCAGAGCTTGTGAAGCATGGAGGAAAGGCAACCGCTCGGAAGATCCACTAACTGACTAAAACAATATGGGATCAGGAAGTCATTCTGGAAGATTGTAAAACTCAAATAGTCGCCCGCATCTTCAGAAACGGCGACAGATCTGAGTGCGGAAACTACAGAGGAATATCATTGCCCCCACCACCGTGGGATAAATGTCATACTAGCGAGAAACACACCGTATGCAGAAGAAATACTAGGAGACTACCAATGCGGATTCCGTAGAAACCGTTCAAGGAGCGACCAAATATTCACAGTAAGCGAATTGCTGGAAAAGAAGTGGGAATACGGAGAGACGATTCACCAACTGTTCGTTGACTTCAAAAAAAGCCTACGACTCAGTCGCAAGGCAAAGACTCTACCATATTGTAGTTGAGCTGGGAATCCCAAAAAACTATACCGCGCTCATTCAAATTTGCATGAACGAAAACAAAGGCGAGTTAGAATAGAAAACCACCTTTCAGAACAATTTGAAATCCGGGACGGACTAAAACAGGGAGATGGTCTATCACCGTGTCTTTTTAACATTGTTCTCGAGTATGCCATCAGAAAGATAGAAGACGACAACACGGCCGTATCATATCGGAACGGGATCACACAAGTGCTCGCATATGCGGATAAAATCGCCGTTCTGTGCGATATTCTATAAACTGTGAGTAAAAACTGTGAAATCATCATGCAAGCAGCAGAAGAGATGGGCCTAGACATAAATGAGGACAAAACGAAATACATGATTACGGCGGGAGAAGGTGAACCCCAGGAGACACACATAAACGTCAGGGGCACGATATTTAAAAAGTTAAAGAGTTTAAATATTTGGGAACAATACTGACGGCCAGTAACGAAATGTCGAAGGAAATTAACAAAAGACTGCATTCCGGCATCACTAGTTGACACACAATCAGTAAACTGCTGAAAAACAAACTGTTATTACGTAATATAAAGCTCCGTGTCTATAGAACCATAATCATGTCGATTGTTCTATACGGATGCGAAACATGGGCTCTCACAAAACGGAAGGAAACAAATTCCGCGTATTCGAGAATAATGCCCTAAGGGGTATCTTTGGCGGTAAATATGACGAGGGGGCAGGACAATGGAGGAAATTCCATAACCACGAATTGGAAGAGCTATACCGCAAACCTACAATAGTGAGAGTAATCAGGTCGCGGAGATTAAGATGGTCCGCACATGTAGCGCGAATAGGCAACTATAGGACCGTGCGTAGAATTCTTGACGGTAGACCAACGGGAAATAGACCGGTGGGACGGCCGCGACGGAGATGGGAGGACAATGTTAGGTTTGACCTTGCGGAGATCGGATTGGATGGTCGGAAGGAGAGTGCACAGGACAGGCAACGATGGCGGAGTCGAGTCGGTGAGATCATGAACTTCCGGGTTCCTACAGACCAATAAATAATAATGGAAAATAATAACTGAAATCTAGATGAAGTAAATTTACCAGCACTTGCAAATGTGAGGATGAAGAGGTTGGGGTGACTTTAATATAAATTACGTCGCCATGCAAAGTATGTCAGCGTAAAATTGCAGATAACACTTTCCGAAAAGAGCGAGGAAGAGCGGAAAAACAACACCAAAGCCACACCAATTTTTACCGTTCTCAAGTTTCAATGGCGTCGATTTTTGGTGTTGTTCATGTCAGAGGATGAGTTAGTTGACAACGGTCATTCACGCGGAGTTCTGCAAAGGCGTTCAACTGGTTTTCATTGATTTTGTAAAATTTCAAGTAAATAATTTTAAGTTGAAATGAAGTCATTTTCATTCCAAATAATTATTAAATAAATATAGGGAATCAAACTCTGAGGAACTTTAAAACCACCAAAAGGTCACATAACGTGGAGGGATATTAGCGCATCAGCTCACTTTAACAATTTAACGGCATAATTTTACAATATAAACTGTTAGTGTTTTATATAAAAAAAACAAAAACATTTTTTTTTAACTTCTTATTTGCATACCCATCATAGACATAGTAATTATAAACCACTACGGTAGAAGTTAAGTTATGAGTAGGAGCACTGCCTACTCCAGGTGACGTATATAAGTGGGGGCCGCTTTCAAGTAGCTTGGCTCTCAAAAGAAGCCTGGGCTCCGATTCACAGTAGAATCTAGTATCACCCAATCAAGTAAGTAAGTAGGTAGCAATTGAGGACGTATACACAACTAAATTGTTTGAAAGTATTGTTATTTATCGGGTGGTATAGCAGTTATGACAGCAAGGAGGTTGCGCACACAAACAGTAGCGGATGAAGGAGTTGTTATTTTCAAGTACGAAAGGCTAGCGGTTTTAGTCGCACTAATCTCATACTACTTGGCGCAAGGCCAATAACCTTGCCCGGAAAAACAAATTATTATGGAAAATTTAACAAGCCTCGGGACTTGCTAAATAAGGTCAAGACCGAATCCCGGTTGTAATGCCGATGTTGATGATGGTGATGAATCTCATACTACCATAATTCGGTCTCCAAGTTTGGATTTCCTCTACCCCTAAAAGAACGTATTATTGTCCGATCTATCTACACAGGAGGCAGCCAAGAATGATCTTCTTGCGAATGTGACGCTTTAGAGCTTCAATTCACAGTAGGAAATGTTGTGATTTGTCTGGCTGGAAATGATACTGAAGAGATTGCGATATGCGTGGAGTTGTGCGTAAGAAGGTGCCTGATCAGTCTCCGCTATTTTTTGTTTTTCCCTTTTTCTATTACTTATCTCGGAAGAACGGAAACTATAGCATATGTATAGGTAAATGTTAGAATTGCTTTCTGAGTAGTTACAGCGCCAGAAGAGAGTTTTTGTAGCAGGTGTACATCCGGTTACCCCTTAAGCACTCTCTGCTCTCTCAGTGGTATCTTATTATCATTATTTATTTGTTATTTTAATCAAATTATTAGCGGTGTTTTGTGTTATCATCAAACAAAGCATATAGTCACGTATTGTGTATTTAGTTTTGGCAAGCAACTAATCTCAGAACTTGGCTTTTATGGTTTTGTCTTTTTAATGTCCGTTTTTATACTTTATGCAGTAATTTTATGACAACCAAATTAGCAGGAAAATGCACAATTTAGTGAAGTTGATGAATCTAAAACTTAGACTTGAATAAGTTTCCGATAACATGATATGCAATTAGTATTTAAACAATAGGTCAAGAAAAATCTAAGCGAATATTATCCTTTACTTCTACAATACTAAATAGACTGAAATTCACACTTGTATTTTTAAAGTGAAAGGTGTAAGCTCTAATGATCTGTGCGCATAGTATATATATATACTAAAAATATTTTACATCTCTCATCTCTATGCTCTAATTTATCCGCCCATTATTCATGTTATAAAATTTGGAACAGTCTGTCAAAATTTCTTATTAGTTACTAGTATATTTCGTGTTGTCTTCAGTATCGCAGCATTTTCACTGCCTAGATCCATGTATTGTACATTTCTTGTTATTATTATCATAAACTATTATTATTATAATTATTACTATTCGTTTTTTTTTTCCAACTCAAATTATAAGTGGTGTTTTGTGTTACCATCCAACAAAGCATATTCAATTGGCACAAACAAAACTGGCATAATGGCCTCTTCACCAAATCATGCTTTTGTCGTTCTTCCATTAAAACAATATATCAACAGCTACAACAGATTCCATAACAATAATATACAATTTCGTATTTTCTTTATTGTCCACTAGAAATTAGCTACACATTTTCTTATACATACAATATAAGTTCTATAATACAAGAGTTTTGTATTCTTTAACACAACAGCAACACATTTCTTTTCTATTATCCTTTTTGTTAACCGGCATACAATTAAGAACAAATGCAAATATCTTCCAATGCAATCGTATCGAATTAAAATCCTTGAGAGGTCCTTGTTGTTTGTTTTTATTTTTTATTTTTAAAGCAGAGTTGGTGAATGTCATATGTCGAGTGGTTTTTTAAAATGAAAATAAAGCAAACCTAAGAAATAATAAAAGGAAAACAATAAATAATTTTGTGCGAATCGAACTTTAGCCTTCGAAGAAAGCCATCTAAAACAATGCACTAAGTCTGAAGTCCTTCGTCTAATCTATGACTTATATACTACACATGCTTGTACACTTGGGTTGGGGGACTTTCACATGAATGCAAAAACGTTCACAGGGTTGCCGTGCGTGTCAAGAACACCCACATGGGGGAATTGGATTGATTAATAAAAACCAAAAAATGCTTAAAAGGGGCAGCAATAAAGAAGTAGACTAAATTCTTAAGAGGTACTTAGGCTTAGTCCTTGACAATACTTGCTTTCTACTTTGCCATAAAGCACTTGTATAGTGGTACAGTTAAGTGTACACACATGTGGAAGGAATTGAACGGTCGATAAGGAAAGGCTTTACCAGCGGTAGAACAATCGGCCATCGGATGTTGCGCATTTACAGACAACATGTGTAGTGCTAGTGTATTAAGGAACAAATCCTTGGGTCATGTTACGCTTGTCATAGAAATAACCCAGATATGTTGATGGTAGTTGTAAGTGGCTTGTGATTACATTTTTTATTAATTTTATTGTGGTTGGTATTGGGACCACCGTCAAGTTTTGTTTTTGTTTTATTTTTTTATGAATATTCGATGAAGGACATTTTACAAAATTGGTGCCACGGCTGGACTGGGGATTATTGGTTGCAGTTAAGAGGATGTCAAGGATGAATGTGACTTCAGGTAATGTTCAATTAGGTACTTGTTGTGGGCACCTTATATTTAATGGCGTGGAATATCTCATTTTGCAACCATTTGAAAAAATTTGCAAATTATACACCACTATGGGATGAACAAACGTGGCGGTGGGCGTGAATTGGCCTTAACGTTAATAGTTTACTTAGATTTTTAAGATAGTGAAACAGATTGTGTAGCACAAGCTGATTACCGACGATCCTGTCGACTATTAACACTCGATTTTGTTAAGGGGGAACCTCATGTAAATAGCCTGTTTTTCAGGATTTTTTTTTTGAAAAATGTAATGCGTAGATTAATTTGCAATTTAAGGCACAATTTATTTACGTTATAATATTTAAAGAAAATATTTTTTAAGACTAATCGTTAACAATAAAATGGTGCAATGGCGGCTTGAAAACAGCGTCTTGAAAATGCGCCGTGCAGCATACAGGTCACAAAAATGATCTGAAGCAAAAAATACACAATGGGTTCTTTAGTTTATGCAAAAACGCTCAGCATGACGTTCCCCTTTTATTAAAATTTGCAAATTTGCAAAAATGGCGAAGTTTTGAAAAAAAGGGTTATTTTTTATGAACAATTGTTAATAACAATGTTTTAAATAAAAAAATAAAAATTGGAGATAAGGCCAAATATCTATAGAATTTCTATACCAAACTTCATAAAGATCGAAAGATTAGTTTTTGAGCTACGTTGCACTGCGTGCGAAATTTTGCGTTTCGAGAAAAACGCGTTTAAAGTTTGAGTAATAGAAAAATCGTAAACAAATTCGTAATTCGTTCTAACTTACCGCCGTTTTTTGTTAATCTACGATTCCAGGGCCATAGGGTAGACCTTCCTCTTCTTCAAACTGTTCTAATTGAGCCGTTTTTTCCTGTTGTCGAAAAGTACGAGCCTCTTTGGTGGCATCCGCCCAATTAGACTGTTTACTTTCTTTTGAAAACAAAGTACAAGGAAGTCTCGGTTCACATTCTAACTTTTTTTCTCGTATTTTTGAGGAAATTTCATATCAATTTAGGCAAAAACAAAAAATGGCTGAAAAGTTTCATTTTACATGAGGTTCCCCCCTGTACAGATTTGTCAAATTTTAAATTTGTTAATAGTCTTGTTAAGAAGTAACTCGCTTACCTAAGAAGTCGTTGTGATTGGAAATCACTGGCAAACGGTTGGGAGTTGGTGGATTTGAAGAAACTGATGCCGGCTGAGGATACAATGACGAACGTTGATACCAGTTCAAAGATAATGATCCGGGATCCCAATCCTGACGCTCAATCCTTACTAAGGAGCGAGGCGATCGTGGGAGGCACTGCCCTGACGCCGTAGTAAAGGCAAACACGCCCACTGGCCCGAATGGACCAACGTCCGACTTACTGTTGTTGCCGTGAAATGAAAGTCCACTGTCTCTAGTGAGGCAATAGATGACTGTCTGTCATCGTTGTAAAATGAACAGGCCACTGCCTCTAGTAGCGACGGACGACCGGCTGTCGTTATTGGGAACTGAACAGGCCACTGCCTTTAGTGGACCAACGGACGACTGGCTATCGTCGTTAGGAACTGAATAGGTCACTGTGGGGGTTTCTCTAAACTACACGGAGAACCACCCACCACTTCCGGCTAATCCCATCCAATTTCGACCGCCTTACAGCGCGTCAAACCAACCCCCCCCCCCCCCCCCCTACTTACCTGTTCACCTGCAAAGCATGTTACCTCCAAGAGCGCATAGCTAAACTCATTGTTCCATGCGGACAACGCATAAAAGAGTTTAGCTTCCCTTCTTTGCCATACGGCAACTCTTGTTCATGTTGATTAGCGACAACCAAATCCAGCCGGACGAAGTTGTCGCATCATTGCAGAACCGCTGGGGAAAATTATCAAAACATTCGATTGAATCACACGATAATATTTCCCTATCGTTACTTGGCCTTTTCCCAGTTCCTCCATCCGCTGGGGATCAAACATCTCTTTACCCAGATGACCAGACCCAGATGACCAGACCCTTTCTTCCTTACTATAGCCATACGCCCCCGGGATAACCACCACACCACACTACCCCAGTGTGGAACACCTCGGAGGCCACATTGCCACACTCACACTAAGCCAGGTCAACCCCGAATTATTGCGCTCCTCGCTTTGCGTTTTCCGTCCACTCTGCACACATCGGCGTGCAATAAATATCCACCCCGATGCGCATGGGGAAATGAAGAGCGCACAAGAGAGAGCGCAATCGCATCGGCTGGCTAGTGCGCAAAAGCAATAAATTTTCCTTTTTGAACCAGAGTCAGTCAGTCAGATTTTAACACCCGAATACAATTCATGTGCCGTGTCTTTGCGTGCGAGGAGACAGTCGCTCAGTTAACGTCAATTCAATTCGTGAACAATTAAGAATAAAGTGTGTCGAGGAATTTTCCGATTCCATTCATGAACAATTAAGAATAAAGTGTGCCGAGTAATTTTCCAATACAAGTCACGAACAACTAGAACAAGTGTATCGAGTAATTTTCCAATACAATTCATGAAGAATTAGAACAAAGTTTTAAACCAGTAAGGACCCAAAATGTAATCAAATGCATCATCTAATACAATTAAATCCGTCGACAATAAAAACCTCGTACACTTAACAACTTTCGGTGCATTTTATTTCCGTGGTTCAGTGTCCGCTCCATTTTTTATTCAACTGCCGATACCTTCTTCTCCGTGGTGCATGTGGAGAAAGCGATTGATGAGGAAGGAAGTGAATCAGCGTTGGACGCCGGCGCAACATACTTCATCCCCACATAACTACCTCTAGTGGAACAACGCCCAACTGGCTGTCATCGTTGTGAAATGAACAGGCCACTGCCTCTAGTAGCGACGGATGACTGGCTGTCGCCGTTGGGAACTGAATAGGCTACTGCCTCTAGTGGGCCTGTGGCGGTTCTACTAGCGCCACTGCCACCTTTTCAACTTACCTCCAAATCTTTCCGCCCTAAAGCTTTAGTAACCTTACCATTTGTCGCTTATGCAAGCACATTAACTCCCCCAAACATTCTCCCACCGATTTCATCATCTTTCGATTATGGAAATCGCATCCAACACCGCAGGCATTTTCCTCACAAATGACATTCGCGCATTTAATGCGTAATATCGTTTTCCCTGGAAAAATTCGGTAGGCCAGTACCGCATACATCAATGCATCTCAGCATTGTTCTAAAAAGAAAACATCTCGGTTGCCATGCTAAATAACCGAAGTGGATTATAGAAACAATCAGCAGAACCCCTGTCTGCCTGCATTTACTGTCCCACACGCGCGCGACAGATTTTCAAGTTGTACCAGTACTCAGGGCGGCTTTTATGCAACCTTCAAAGCACCAGCGCAACTCGCGCCTAGCTGCCAAGAGTCGAATTCATTGCCAGTGTAAATACTCACACTGAAATTCGACCCGTGAGGCCTTATGAATGCAATACGCAATTAACAATGCTGTAAACACAACCATCATTGTGTAATCATCCCAAACGCATCCTAATCCCCAGCGCAATATTTAGATAGCTGCAAACACTTCTTCCAAAGATGCTCTTTCACTAATTTTCATTCCCACGGTTCGATCATCCATGAGCTCGCATCATGAGCAAACAAAGTGATCCGCGCGAAAATGGACACACCCTCAATAGGATCTATGTACTGGAGATCCACTCCCATTGGTCGAACCAACAGGAAAATGTCATTGCCTTTCTCATCACAGACCCCAACTCACCCCAACCGAAGAGAAAGTAGTTTAGTCGATGCGATAGTTGTAAAGGGGACGGATGACCACTGATTCTAGGAGAGTAGTATTCCTAACTTTAAATCACAGCCAAGTTTATTACCGAGTTGGTCCGAATGTCCTGGTGCCCAAACAATTAAACCTTTGTTAAGCATTCAATAAATTGTTCCGTGTATAAGGTATACCGAGTGTCACAAACAATTAAACCTCACCAAGTGTAACAAACAATAAAACTTTCCATATAACATGAACCAGTGCCTGGAGTTTTATTTTCTTTGCTGGGACAGTGGACATCTGGTTTCTTCTGTAAGGAACCTGAGTGCGTCGTAAAATGAACTCGTCGGGAAATCTTAGTCAACCCGTGCCAATATCAGCACATAACTAAGATAAATACTACAGACCAACGTACGACTGGCTGTTGTCGTTTAGAAATGAAAGGCCACTGTCTCTAGTGTTGCAACGAACGACTGGCTATCGCCGTTGGGAACTGAATATGCCACTGCATCTAGTGGAGCAACGCACAACTGGCTGTCATCGTTGTGAAATGAACAGGCCACCGCCTCTAGTAGCGACGGACGATCGCCTATCGTCGTTGGGAACTGAATATGCCACTGCCTCTAGTGGAGCAACGCACAACTAGCTGTCTTCGTTGTGAAATGAACAGGCCACTTGGACTGGAGTAAAATATTCTTTGGCTCTCAAATAATAACTCAGTTTTCCAGAGTCGGACCCGGCGATGTTCGACACGTATACCCACGTACGACTACAATACATTCCCACAGACCGTGACGCCAAGCAAATTTATGCTTTTATGCAGTTCTCCCAGACTCGAGCGCCTGGCCCTTCATCATCAGCTCTGAACCCGATGATCCACTTGTATTTGTGAATGTTGTATATTGTGTTTTCGTTGCATTGAGGTCGACGGGATTTGTATTTTTATACTGCAGGACCTTATCCAGATCCCAATTCAGAGAGTCGATCTGGCTACATCTCAGCTCGTGCGATGTTGATGCACTAATCGGCCGGCCACTCGAAAAAGAGGAAATAAGTGTGCTATCACCCACACAACTGAACACTTTATAATCCGTTGACACCCACAAATCATTTATGTGAAGCAAAAAAAAAGATTGGAGCCAAAATAAAACGATGGCGCACCCCTGGATTAACAGGATACAGATCCGAGCACTCGCTATCCACAACAAGCTCTTCGACCAGTCACGAAGCTGTTGGGAATGCCCGTATGAACGAAGTTTGCTCAGCAATGCCCCGTGCCAGACGCGGAGAAAACCCTTGTAGATATCCAATACGACCGCCATTCACTCACCATGCCGCTCAATCGCAGATGTCCATATACCGGTTATAAGGGCCAAAAGGTCTACCATGGACCGCCAGCCACGGAATCCGTATTGACGTCATTCAGAAGTCCATTGCACCGCAAATATTTAATTAAGTCGGGGTTGAGGACCTTTTCCATCACCTTAGATAACATAGACAGTAATGCTATCAGCCGGTAGTTTTGTGGGAGACACATTTTTACCCTATTAGGGATTGGCTGATCTCGAGCGATTTACGAACAGATAGGAAACGTCTTCCGTGGATAAGATAAGCGGAAGAGCCTGACAAGAACCGGCGACAATACTGGAGCACAGTTCTTAAAGATAACTGCTGGTATTCCGCTCGGGACAAAAAGCGCTTTCTTGCAGTCCAGATCACGTAGAATGCGTTGAATGTTACGCGAGCGGATACTTACACCCTGCATTGAAGACCGTACCGGCGCGATGACAGGGGGCCCAAAAGACCGGCATCGAGGTGTAATTTCGCGGAAAATAAATTCGCGAACACATTAGCTTTATCTTTTGAAATTGTGGCTAACGTCCCGCTGTCTGTCACTAACGGAGGAACAGAGGAGGAAGCGAAGTTACTGCTGACAGCCCCTGCCATTGACCAGAAGGGACGCGAACCATATGGGCACTCAAGGAGCTAATTGATCACTCTATCGTTGTAAGCCTTCTTCGCGCTATCAATCGTCTGGTTGCACGCCTTTCTGATTCCAACAAAATTCGTTATGTTAACATCGGTGGAATTGGAGCACCACAGTGTAAAAGATTTATTTTTGCCGCTGTAATCTGCTCGCATTTTTTATGGAACCAAGGCTTATCAGATGAACTTCGCTTGATGAAATGTAAGTCTCCATCCCGAGAAGAATAATCTATGTGCCCGACTCCGCGCATGTGTTAACATCGGAGTCTCCTCACCACATCTCCGACCACACAAAGGATGCAAAGAAATCTCGCAAATCCCAGATGGCAGCCCCATACTTCCATAGATGGTGAAGCTGCTTAGATCGGTTATTCGTTTGAAATGTAACTGGTTGTGCAACCGATACCAAGCAGTGATCTGAGTTTCCCAGTGGCATAGCAACTTCCACGCTATAAACGCTCGGCTCGGATGTAAGAAACAGTCGGGTTATCACCTCGGGTACCCGGCACTCCGACACTGGTTCCTTCACAAGTTGAGTCAAATTACGACTAACGGTTCTGTGAGAATGTACCAACCAGCCGGAATTGTGTACATTAAAATTGTCAAGGACGACGGGTTCAGAGGCCGGATAACTGATCTGTATCCAGTCGACGGTAGGTTCGAAAATTGTCGCCGATCGATCGTCATTCGGGGAGCGGTAAAAGCAACAACGAAATTTAACAAAAGTCCTCAGCACGACCTTCAATCACGCCTTTAATCACATCATCATCATCACCATCGGCACTACAACCGGGAACCGGTCTTGGCCTTATTTAGCAAGTCCTGAGGCTTGTTAAATTTTCCACAATGATCTGCCTTTTTCCGGGCAATGTCATTAGTCTTGCGCCGGAGGCTCCCCGACGGGGAATCGAACCCCGGTCCTCCGTGTGACAGGCGGGTATACTAACCACTATACTATCGAGGAGCCCAACTTCAATCACATGATGTGTGGGGGTTGTAAGTAGGTGTGCCAGGACAGGGGCACGGATTCACTTGACTCCCCAACACTTGCTTCACCGAATTCACAGGAAGAAAAGAAATGCAGAAATAATAACTCGTACTGGTGTTAGTTTGATATTAAAGTTCCTTTTTATTCTTAATCGCTATACACATTCATTTACATTGGTTCGTATAAAATTTTATTTACACAGGTTGGTTACACTACATCTGCTTAGTTCTTGAGTTTTTATTGAATCTATAGGATTTATTATTCTGCAGATCCTATCAACATTTGCTTCCAATAAACAACCGCAATAAATTATGTCTTGAACGTTTAACTATTTCTACGACTTAAACCACTTTGGTTTCATTTAATAACGACAACGAATTATGTCTCGAACACTTAACTATTTCTAGGACTTAAAACACTTTGGTTTCGTTGAATAACGACAACGAATTATGTCTCGGACATTTAACTATCTCTAGGAATTAAAACGCTTTTCTTTATGTGCATATATCCAAGGTAATGCAAAGAGAACAATACGACGGTGGGGAGTCGACTTTATTTAATGGACACTCGACGTAGCGTGACCGGCCTCTATCGTGTTTGAGTACTGACTGATTAATTAAGGGTGAAATTCTGTATATCACTTTACACACGCCTATGCTCTCTCAGCTTCGCTCGTTGAAGTGTGGTAACTTCACTCAATTGGGTAATTGACGGACATGGAGAATGAGAGAACAGAAACATGATGTGCTGTGATCTCGGGGTAGCTTTGGTTGTGTGTGTTGGTATCAAATGCAGCTACTGATATGACCTACTAACCCAGTGGTACGGCTATGGTGTAGTCAGAGCGCATTGAACCGTGGAAAGACAGAATTTCAGAGGAGAGGAAAATTTAGATGGTGGAATTCACCTGCAAAAAGAGATCATTGATCCCAAGCGAATGGATGATCTGATGAAAAGCCGAAGTGACGCCAAATTGGCTAGGGTAATTTATCATGACAACTAATTAGATATTTTGATAAATTCCCCAGCGGTTTCGCTATGATGCGACGGCGTCGTTTGCTTCGACTTGTTGTTGCTACCCGAAATGACTTTGAAATTTCCGGTGGAATTCTCATGGGGTAATGCCATAGTGTTGCCGTATGGCAAGAAAACACTGAATGCAATTGTGCATTAACCGAATAGATTAATGACTTCCGGCCAGTCTTCTTTTATGGATTTAGCTATTGCAGGTGAAATAGCCGACGGTAGGAATTGGGATTGGGTTGACGCGCTGTTAGCGGTCGAAATAAAGCGGACATTGGGCTTGGAATTGTGGGTTGGTTCTCCATGTAATATAGAGAAACCCCACAGATGTCCAAATTATCAATGCCTCTATCCTCTGGCTAGCCAGATCGGACCGCGCGAAGTCACAGACTCCACCCTTAAAACGGAATCTCGAATGTAAGTCGTGTCCTGAGCAACGAAGATATGTCGAATCAGTTGACGAATCTTCCTGGGTCTCAGTTAGGGCAAGGATATCAAGGATATTGGAGTTTTCAAAGTGTTAGATATGCTGTGAAACTTAATTCAATGGTGAGTAGTTAAAAATTATTCCAATACCTACGCATAGTGGGTTTTTCGAATAGTGATGAACCAAGTATTCGCTAACGAAGCCCCATTTGGTAATTTTTGTCATATACATTATACTGTATGATCATGGATAGGGATCCCAGGGACTGATTTTTCTTTTTAATGTATTTTTCTCACGATCGCGAAACATAGGGTGGTTCAGCGCCATGATGTGCTGTTAGATAAATGTTAGAGTTGTTTTGAACTGTTGTGAAGTGTATCACCCCGCAACCACTCGCACCAGAAAATTGGGTAAAGACCTTCATAGCTTTGGTGGAACATACGCACTCTTTTCTCGATGACAGCTTTATATAAAAGTGGCTGAATTCTATGGATGCACCGCACGATTCTTTTAACTCGTGGGGAGTCTCGGGCGTATTAGCATTAGCCTTAGAGTTCTAATTATCCCAAAGAAAAGAGTCCAACCACGTTAGAACGCATAATCTGATCGATCGGTTCTCGTCACTAAAACGAAAATTTATACAATGTAGAAATAAATCATGTAGTAATTCTATTGCTTTTTGCGCTGTATGATGTCTTGCTAAAACCACATATTGTTCACATCAAAGTTGTTATTGGCTGACCAGCTGGATCTTCAAAGAATGATGGTCCAATAACAGCACAAACTCAGCACCAAACAATGAAACGATGTGGATAACTTTGTTTCTCAACAAACACTTCCGTATTTTTGGACACTCAAATTTCACAATCCCATCGATTAAGAAAGCCAAAAAGATGAAATGGGGCTTTGATGGAGACGATTTCGTTTTTGTTGTTCCATGATCCATTCAACGAGCTTTTTTCATTATGCGTACGCAGTAGACTGAAGTTCTTGACTTAATTGTAATTTTTTGGTTTTGAATATACAATTTAGGGAATTTGCCGTAGAGCAGCGTTGGCCAACTCCGCCCAATTTTCATGAACATTTTTAATTGCATCTATGCTTCCAAAAGGACAGGGAACAATGGCGGGGTCGTGTCGGTGAGGTCATGAACTTTCGGGTTCCTACAGGCCAATAAATGGAAATAGAATAGAATCTTTGCCTCTGTTAAATATGATTGCTGTTAAATATTAGTTGCTAAATATATATATGATTGGTTAATATAATTACTTAGAATCAGTGGCTGCGCCAGTGGTTACAAAATGCCAGTGGTAATATATGATATTTAATTGATAATTAATTGCTCCAGTTGTTATATTTTACATATTGCATACATAATAATTAATTAGAATTAGAAACTCCTTTTCTTCTGTTGGTAACTCAAATTTTATATAGTCTTTCGGGACGTTTATGAGCTTTCAATATCGCAATTTCAAAGGCAGTGCTATGGGTATATTTCACTGAGGGATAATTGTGATTTGCTGACGTGACAGTTTTGATATGTGTTAGATTCTTGTATTCGCAATTTTCTTTACTTAAATCAACTTTCTACTCATATGAATTTTATTTTCTTATATGTTGTATATTTTCTTGAATGAGAAAGATGGCATAAATCAGTGTAGGAGATCGGAGTTGAAGACTTCTTAGTCCCTTAGTTCGTATAAAAATGCCGGTAACCTGGCGCCAATCAATCGCAACGTTGTTCCGCGAAACTGTTGTGGCGGCGACTCGACGTTCATACTTAACGGCCCCTAATCACCACCCAACAGTCACCGAATAGCCTTTTAATTTCTGTGGATGGAAAGTTAGAGATATTCGCCGTTTACCTGGGTACAGCTGCATCGCCTGGTAAACTGCTGCCGAGCCAAGATTCACCGGCTCCCGGCTCCAATCTTGTTGGTAGTTGGTACAGAGATAACACTTCCGACATGCACCAATATTTAATTTATTAAAAAGGATCTTTACATATAACGTTTTTCACTCCAACAAAGAGTTAACATATTTTAATACTTTCTACAAAACGTTTTTTTTTTTCCTTACTGCTTTAGGGATTTATTAATTTAAGACTTTTTTTTACCGTAACCTTCTCGTACCGTTTTCTTCTTTTAATTTTTCCTTTTCCTTCTTAACTAGCGCGGTCCAGGTCATCGACTCTACTTCTACACCTTGAACAAGATTCAACTGCTCACTCTCCCCATTTCTCGCCACCTCTCCGAAGAAAAATGCGCCGAAGCTGTTTCCGCGGAATCCACAACCTAACGGATGTAGGTTCGTGCATTTGCTTGCAACGAATGCCAATCCAAAATGTGAATCGTAGGCTATATGTTTTCCCTTACCTTTGCACATCTTTAATGGTAGATTAATTTCACTAAAATGTATTCCCTCTCCCCGCTCGGTGGTATAATGGGGATGGGGGAGGTAACCACGTAACACTTCCAAAAAGGTTGGCCACCCCTGCTGTAGAGTGTCGTCTTAAAATGTCTGGCCTTTTCCCATTGTGTTAAATTGATATAACTGGACAATCAGCATCACTCTTACAAACCAATTTCCAGTCTCTCTAAATCTCAGATTTATTCTTTTCATCATCATCATCATCATCGGCACTACAACCGGGGGTCGGTCTTGGCCTTATTTAGCAAGGCTTGTTAAATTTTCCATAATGATTTGATTTTTTTCTGGGCAAGGTCATTAGTCTTGGGCCAGAGACTCCTCTTTTCACAGTTCTTAAAATGTAGGTACTCAATGATCTTCAATAATGAAAACGGTGTGTGGCGTTTAATTGTGCCACGTTTTTTTTTTTTTTTTTTTTTAAATGCAACACTTTACCATATAAATGACACTAAATACATCGCTTTTCATATATGATTTTTTATTTCTACCTTTACATAAATATATGAGTATCAATAAAGCAACTAGTATTTATAAATGTTGCACTTTCCAATTGTTTCTGCAAATACGCACCAAATTGCGCTGCACGAACACTATTCCAGATGTTCTGGTAAATGAAAAATTTATATAATTCTGTATTTCATCAATCACCATCAATGTATGTATTACGTCCTCAATTGCCCAATATTCGCTTTCGAATATGCAGAATGTGTATTCAACTCCAAATGATTCTATAAATTATTTAAAGGACATAACTCGTTATCAACATATAAATGTCATCAAATATACATACCAAAATACCTTCAATAAATGCACCTGTGTACTTAAAATAAAAAATTCTATCACCTACATGTTCCTGCTGAAATACTATCCATCAAAAATAATCAAGTAAAAAAAGTAAAACAGAAAAAAAAAACACAAAAACAGGAAAATACGCTTAACCACAGTGTTCACACCGAACGTGTTTTTTTTCCAATGAAATATTTCAACATCAAGGAGACATATCTAAACTGCATTCCTGACTCTGCTCATGCATTTCTGGTATCTCGAGCTATTGAATTTATGGCTTCAAACAACGAGCAATACACAGGACAAAACATACTTGGAAACTAAGAGAAAAAACGTCACATACATTTTTAGTAAATTTATCTGTGCTACCACAATTGTCCAACAGCATCCTTACAACTTCTAACACTATTTCGAATTGCCACCCAACTCCTACTGTTTGCGCCAGCATACACCCGACATGCATGACACGGGAAAGCAAAATAATAAATTTTGCGAGAATACATCACATGCTCACTGTTTCGTCCTTGTTTTGTTTCTGGCAAACCTTCTGAGTTGAAGGAGAGTCATATTTTGAAGGCAACTACTGTAAGCAACGTAGTTTGTACCAGATATATGAGTAGATAAATAAAACGGATAACAGCGGTGAAAACAGAAAATCGTAAAAACTAATTCAAATAATCTAAACATCCCTACTGTATGCAAACCACATAAAGATGTTAAGATTCTCATATGGTTCTTCTTCGTCCTTTCGTGATTGTTTTGTAAAAGCAGACTTATATTCAACCTTGAATCAGATTTTCATACATCCGTAAATCTGAAAATCTAGCAGTTGTATCGGATGCTGTGTACTTCTGGGAAACATGTCACAAGGGCGATGCAATCCGAATTGTTTAAAGGTAGCGGTTCAAGAATCAAAAGATAAAACCGCTTAATTTCTTAGATAAAATTAATTAGTACAGCAAATAATGTATAAGATACGTATTCGGCAAATATGAATATTCTGACTGAGTTGATATACGTGAACACGAGCATTCTCTGTTAGTTGTACAATCCCAATGTTAGATTTATATTCCCCCCGGCATTCTGTTGTGAAACTGTTGAGTTAATTTAGACTAATTATAATACTTTGATGGGAACAACTTTGCAGAAAAAATAAATTCTATTGTTTAGTTAACTATTGTATTTAGGTGCGGGCTTTAAATACTGCATTTAATTAAATGCATCAGATAAGTGTTATCGTTTACATGAAAAATAATATTGTGGTATTCGAGTTTCCACTTTAGTGGGGCTACCACACCATTTAATGTGTTAATACAAGCAACATAATTACCTACATCTGAAGTATATGTATGTTACAAACTAGAGAGCTTAAGAACTATCTTAACTACGCTTAACCTATGGTAACCAGGTCAAATTAAGAAGACAGGAGTAAGGGTGCGAGGTGTGGGGCAGGTTATAGTAAAGTGTAGAAGCGCCGCTTAAGATTGGTGGTGAGAATGGTTTAAGGACGGTGCTTAAGGATATTGGTAGAGAGGTCGCAGTCAAACAAGGTGGAATTGGAGTTTACATATCTCAGCATACGCGGAAGAGGTTCGTTGAGACCATAAGAGGTCCAGTAAGGAGGAATGTAGAGAAGGCGGGGATTACGCGTATTTCGAGGGTTTGTGTTCAGAGGAATTAAGTTAACGAGGTAGGCGCAGTTGACCGAGCCGGAGAGGACCCGATGAATGAACATTATGTCAGGCACGGCCCTGCGCTCCTCAAGGGTTCTGAAGTTGGCTAATTTCATGGGGTTAATGTACGGGGGAAGGCTTAATGGATTTTCCCATCCTAGCCCTCGGAGAGCGAACCGAAGGAAGCGACGTTGAATACCTTAGATTCTACGGATATGGGTTTTGTGATAAGGAGACAATACCTGGCTATCAGACTCTAGCAGTGGACGGACGAAGGTAAAGTAAAGGGATCGAGTTACGTAGGGGTCGAAGAATTCCTTAGACCATCGTTTCACGAATCCGAGGGCAGAATTGGCTTTCCGGATCGTCTTATTAATGTGAGAGACGAAGTTAAGCTCCCTGTTGCAAAGGATGACGAGGCCTCGAATAGATTGGACAATGATTAAGCCAAAGTATTGTTGTTGGTTGGTTGTGAAGGTTATAGGAATGTGAGGATTCTTGAATACCCTTACGGGAAAAGGTTATAGATTGGCATTTGGCGATGTTAAGCTCACTGTCGTAAAGGATGCCAAGATCTCGAATACATTGGACAAAGGTCAGGTTGGTTATGAAGAGTATAGAAACGTGAGGATGAGGTTTTTCTTCTTTTTTTTTACACTTCTCTCCGGAGATGCGGATCTATAGCGCCGACTGGGCGCCCCGAGATGCCACCAAATAACTGTTGCAGTTATTTTTGAACAATTGCAGTTTGTAGCGCTCCTGGAAAAGATTGTATATTGGCGTTTGGTGATGTTAAGTACAAAATAATGTTTGTCACACTAAGTCGAGAAGCTGTCATGGTCAGATTGCAGCGGTGCAGAAACAAGTGGTGACTCGATGCTCTTGTATAACTTGGTATCATCAGCGTATAGTAACTATATATAATAATTAATAACATGCTCGATGTCAATAGTGGCCAGTATAAATAGGAGAGGATCCAGGAGCCTACCTTGAGAGACCCCAGATGCGGCAAGGGAGGGCTTGGTTGTCCTGGACCTGAACCGAACGGAATAAAGTCTATCCTTTAGATATGAAGAAATCCATTTCAGCAATCCAGGTTCGAAGCCGAGTGCGGATAATTTGAAGAGGATTCGATTGTGGAAGATTTTGTCAAATGCTTTACTGAGGTCGGTCGAGACCATATCGACCTTGTAACCGTCCTCGAGTGTTGAGAGTGTAAAGGAAGTGAACTCTACGAGGTTGGTTGTAGTTGATCTGTGGCGGTTTCATATGGCGCCACCGCCACGTCGCACCTATTGTTTGGTAATACCCCACCAGAGAAGCATAACTAAGGTAAACGGGCATTGTCCAAATTCATCGGGCATACAGAAAATGCACCTATGAACGTAGATTTCATGACATCGTCATGGTAGCGGAAACAATCAGAAACCTGGTTTTCGCATAGCATTGTATTTCTAGTGGACAAGACAAAAATTATCCCTATAACGACGAATCGACTGTCTGTGCGTTGCATAATAGTATTTCTCGAGGGAGATTGCTCAACATGCAACGCACACCAAGGAATTCCAACCGGCGCCAAAAGCCAACGAACATATTCCAATCAGTTGGCTTCCACCAACATGCACCATCTTCTCGTGTGCAAGAAACGGTCGCATCTTTAACCAACCGATAAATCACACCCATATCTTCGGTCCGGTATCATTACACACGCGAAAGCTGCGTCCTTTTACCATCTCGTTACGGCGAGTATTTCGGTTGCAAAACGAATCTGCGCGCAATGTAGGAGTTAAGCTTGTCTACTCAATGAAGTAGACCAAAGCAACACCACCTGCATCAAGCTACACTACGAACGATGCGACCGGCGGGATGCTGTGTGCGGTCGACGATCGCATGGATATTCATCATCCACTTACTTCGTATGGCCAGATCGCAACCCTTTTCAGCAATAGGTTCGAAATAATAAAAAATAAAGTAAACACCCTCAGGTATGGTGAGCTGCTGAAAATTGCAGACGACGCAGTTTGAGTCCCATATATTCCGTCTTCCTTTTTGTTTTAGCATGTGCAAAAAGAAAATGATGGTGTGAGTTTTTCTGATGTTCGTGGTGTGGAGCCATGGATCCGGTTGGACGAAATCTGGAGTCAGAAATTCAGTCTGAATTAGGTGTACGAACGGAGCCCAAGAGAATTCTTATTCGGGTATTAATTTAAACATCAAGATAAATACAAGAACAAGTGTAACCTTTGCAAATCCTTGTGTAACAAGTGAAGTAGTCAACCTAAGTTATTTTATGCTTCTTATTTATACTCCGTAAATTAACCGTAAGATAAATACACGGACAATCGTAGCATTTGCAAACCATTGTAACGAGTGAAACATTCGTCTTAAGTTCATCATTTCTGTACAATAACTTCAAGATAAGTACCAGCACAATTTCAGGAAAATATATATTATCTTTTGTTTCCTTTCTGAGAGTGCAGTTTTCTTGTGTGTACGGACAGGGGGTAAAACCGATCGCCAGAGGAAGCTGTCTCGTTCGTGTTTAAGAGTTTATGGGACAGGACGACCGAGTTGGGTTCTGGTCGTGAACCTGTGCAAGGCGACACATTACTACGAGCGAAAATCATATAAAAACCCACAGATCGGCCATTTAGAAAACCATGTTGCCTTGATAAAACAAAAGATTTGCAACGCAAACTAAGAGATTCGTATAGAATGCTTTCGACAATCGTGGGTAAGTGGGATAATTTGGCAATGGGGCGGTAGTTCGCGACATCGTTTTTGGGACCCTTCTTCTGGATGGGGGTGATAAAGGAGATTTTCCAAATGTGGGGGAATACGCATTGAGAGAGTAAGGGATTGATGATCACTGAGAGGGGAGCAGAGAGAATGGATGAGCATATCTTGAGGAGGATAGCAGGGATTCCATCAAAATCCGGTGTAAACTCGTGTTTGAGTTGCAGTTGGTTGGATTCATTTAAGTTCGGATCAAAGCAGTTGCGGAGAAGGGGCCTGAGGGAAAAGTTAGGTAGGTAGATGAAGTGTGACGGATCGGGAACAAAGGGGTCATTAGTGAATGACTGATTGCAGTGAGTGGTCAAGAAGTTACCAATAGTGACAAGATCAGATGAAGTATGAGAGTTTAAGGTAAGCGATATGGGGTAACTACGTTTATGATTCGGATCTACGGTTATGATTTGTGAACTGGAAAAAGGTTTTGGGGTCATTTTTGAGATTGCTCTGAGTTTTGGTAAGATAGTTGCGATAAAGGGTGTTGAAAAGTTCCGTGAATTTTCGGTAACAGCCAAGTAAGTTGGAGTAGCCAGCTATGGTTTGAGTCCGAGAGAAGATGACCAATAACTTATTCCTTTTATTATACAGAGACCGAAGCTTATGATTGTACCATGGAGGATAAGAGGTTGATGTCCTTTGTCTAGAGTAGGGAACGAACATGGAAATAGACTGTGACAGTATTTTTGTTGTTTTGTATCGAAGAAAATTAATTAGTGTCTACTTTTACCTTTGGTCCGGGAAAACGATGATCAGGATTGTTTTCGCTGTGTGCCGCCTTGCGAGATTTCCATTCCCAGTCAATTGTTTGTATGCTTTTCGAATATTCCGAGCAGTTGCATGACGAGTCTCTCCAAGACTTTTATGTGGGTCACTCTGCCTCAGTTTGGGATCGATGTATAATTCCGAAAATTTGTTTTTTTTTTTTTTCTACGAAAATTTATACACCATAATGTTCTTTTTGTCTGACAGTTCTTAGATTTATTACAACTTCTTTAATATAATTTTAATGTTAACAATTTTAACTTTTCCCTTTTTGGGTCTTTGAAAAATCTCCGGGACAAAAAAAACGAAAACGAATTTTTTCTTACTGCTTTTCTTGTCTTTTACTGCTTTTTTCTGCCCATCGAAAACGGAATGTCAATCACCGTACATCAAGAAAAACATTAACCCTTTCTCTCTCTCGCTCCCCATTCACGTCCACTTCGAAAACCGAATTCGAACTCGAAGAACTGCACGATCCACACCCGAATCGGGGCGTGTTCGAAAACTCACTTCTGGATCGTGCAACTCCTCCACCACCTTACCATCATAGCACCTCAAAACAAATTATATTAAAATTACTAAATGATTAATTGATGGGGTGGCGGACGCACGTAACAAGACTAAAGGATTTCGGTATATGTAAGTACGTAGGGCCTGGGTGAGACAGGCGTATTGATAGGGTCTGTTGTAAAGATGAGGTCAAGCTGCCCACGCCAAAGATTTCGAACGTTGCTGATCTGACACAGACAAGAGTCATCTAGTCGGTCAATAAAGAGGCATTCCTTGGCCGAAGTGGGGTGGGAGATGAAGTGTGAATGATCGTCAGATATAACCCAATTGAGTTGTGGAAGATTAAAGTCTCCAAAGATCATCATGGCGTCCTCGCAATTACTCAGCTTGTTTGTATGGTCGATAGCATTAAGAGCTAGGTCGTAAACTTCAATAGGCTGGGATGGCAAGATATAGAAACACATGACAAAGATTGATTTCCGAGGAAGAGTGATTTTGACAGTCACAAAGTCCAGCTTAAAGGAGGTAGGAAAAGCGGCAAGTGACGACTTGGGGCTGTTGTGGACAGCGATGAGCACTCGTCGGCTGGGGGAAAAGTCAGTAGTATTATTGAGGAGGTCACCGCGGAAGATGGTGAACCAGGGGGGGGGGGCAGTTCCAGGTTATGAATGTTGGGGATTAAGGTCGTTTCACTTAACCCGAAAATGTCGTCGAGGTAGGGCATAGGAGTTTTTCAGAATGGATTGTCTTTGAGCGAAGATCTCTTACGTTCTGATAATAGAGGGCAAGGGGTGTTATACTGTCGGTTCTGTGGTAGGGGGATTTAGGAACGAAAAAACTTTTTAAGGATGACTTTACTACGTTAAAGGTATGATAACGTTCTGGAGTGAATGAACTGGTCGAAAGCTTTTAGGTATTTTTACAAATAATTTGTGGAGACTGGGGACGTCAGTGGGTAAACCTTCCTGTTGAATAGAGAGTTGGACAGCGGTTTTGGTTTTCCCTTCATAGCAGACAGAATCAGATTTGTCATGAAGATACGCTAGGAAGAGTCAAATATTTTCATATGTCTTTCGGTCTCTAAGTTTGGACAGTGCGTACCGGCAATCAGATGTTTGGGAGGTAAGCTTTGTGATTTTTACTGCGGGAAGGAAGGCAGGATCAAAAACGGATTGAGAATGAAGCCTGGAGTCGGTGGGGAGGGGGGGGGATCCAAGAAGGGGGAATGCTACTACGTTAAAGGTATGATAACGTTCTGGGGTGAATGAACTGGTCGAAAGCTTTTAGGTATTTTTACAAATAATTTGTGGAGACTGGGGACGTCAGTGGGTAAACCTTCCTGTTGAATAGAGAGTTGGACAGCGGTTTTGGTTTTCCCTTCATAGCAGACAGAATCAGATTTGTCATGAAGATACGCTAGGAAGAGTCAAATATTTTCATATGTCTTTCGGTCTCTAAGTTTGGACAGTGCGTACCGGCAATCAGATGTTTGGGAGGTAAGCTTTGTGATTTTTACTGCGGGAAGGAAGGCAGGATCAAAAACGGATTGAGAATGAAGCCTGGAGTCGGTGGGGAGGGGGGGGGGGTCCAAGAAGGGGGAATGCGATGGGTGGCTAGAATTAAATGGTACGGTAGATAGTTGGGTAGAGCCGAGAGAGTAAAGGGACTTGGAAAATGACTGATGTGATGGGTTAATAGAATGAGCTTGTTAAAATTGATATATTTGTTTGATGTTGTTGAGGCGAGGGTGATGTCGGGTGAGCAGGGAGAGTGTGGCCTAGGGGTTTTGAGGGGTTGGAAAGGGTGGGGTTAGGGTAAAGAAACTCTATTAGCGGGAAGTTTGAAGGAAAAATTCTTTTTATGAGAGATTATCGGTTTTTCGTTTATTGGGGCAAAGTGTGGGTTTGGAGCGGGTTGTACAAAGAGTGCCGTCGTGAATGGGGCATTGGCCGGTTAATAGATTAGTGGGAGTGGGGTATGCCGTGACAGCAGGTTTGGCGGATCGCCTGTGGCGTGGCAGAAATCTATGTTGGTAAGAAGCGTTGGGTGAGGATCTTGTTGAATTACCGCGGGGGGGGTGCGGACGTTTACGAGTAGGGCTATTTTTATGAATAACGAAGTGTTAATATTGGTATCAATATATATTCAAACCTTTTGGGTTCCGCACGTCCGTGAACACGGGGAAATATGTACCCTTTCGTGGGTCTAAGGCCAAGCTTCTTTGGGCTTGTAGAGTCACTACAGTGGTATTAAAAGGCTGAAGATTGGGTTCCACTGAGTTTAATAGTTTTATAGAAGTTGAATTTTACTTAAGCACAAATATAAGCCTTATAGCTTGTAATTGGGTTGGATAGGGTAAATATACTGTCAAAAAAGTACCGTGAATTTATCATTTCCAAAGCTCGCTTAAAGAGATTGTGCTGAATTGGCACAAGTCTCCTCGATCCTGACATGAAGTTCGAGCGCGATCTGTCACTAATATTGTTTACAGTGCGCATTTTTCAGAATCAACTTCAGTTCTCGTCGCGAATTCTCTTTTATGAGTTGAGATTTGGAAAGATATATAAGTCAGCCGGAACCATATCATGTGAATATGGTGATTGTTCGATGATATACGAGGGTGAATCAATTATAAACAGTAATCTTACCTTTTTGCTTAGCGACTAGGTGCGAGTTAGATAATCTTGTGTGTGGCTGTTGTTTAGTTTATGAAGAGCAGGGGAATCGCCTTACTATCGAGGAGCAACGGTTAGTTATGAGAGAAGCATATATATATATAGGCTCCTCGATAGTATAGTGGTTAGTATACCCACCTGTTACGCAGGAGACCGGGGTTCGATTCCCCGTCGGGGAGCCTCTGGCGCAAGACTAATGACCTTGCCCGGAAAAAAAAAACGACAACTCATTATGGAAAATTTAACAAGCCTCAGGACTTGCTAAATAAGGCCAAGACCGGTTCCCGGTTGTAGTGCCGATGATGATGATGGTGAGGGGAATCGGCTTGGCTAGCGGTCGCCCTCGACTTTGTAGCCAGTACAGCCATGAGCGAGCAAGAGATACATACGTTTGTTGCGTAACGGGGTTATTATAAAAAAATTTACAAATGAAGGCGTTAAACCCTCGGAAATTTTTTCTCGATTGTAGGCACAGTTTGGTGATGATGGATTGTCTCAAAATCGTGTGTATACGTGGGCCGGAGAATTTAAAAATGTATCGAAGACGAAAGTCATGATTGATCCCAAGGCCAAGTCATACAGATTACATCCGTGCTGTTCGAGGGAAGGTGATCGCCATTTAACTCTTGGAGAAATCTCATCATCATCAGCGGGTATCAGCTATGGAAAAAGCCGAGTATCGAAACAAAAGACGAGGAATGCCCATTTGAGATGTCTTCCTTCTTCATAACAACGCCAGACCTCACACCGCGTCCTTGATAAGGGATACATTCGAAGAAATGGGCTGGGAAACCCTCGAACACCCCCCTTATAGCCCAGACTAGTGTCCCTGTGACTATATTTTATTCCCACCCTTGGAGGATTCACTTGGAGGAAGAAAAAATCGAAAGTAACGAAGAAGTCGAAGAGCATATATATATATATATATATATATATATATATATATATATATATATATATATATATATATATATATATATATATATATATATATATATATATATATATATATATGTAAAAAGGGGTCGTTCGGTCGGGATGATACAATTTTCTTCACACCAGTTTATCAACTCTATGTATAATTTGCTACAATACCTTTCTCATGTTTGGTAGTAAACTAATCGAGTGAAGATTGGCTGGATTGCTCCTATCCTTGCCCCTTTTCGGGATGGGATGAACTACTGCACTTTTCCATTGGGTTGGATAATATGCATTATTTAGAGCATTGTTGAAAAAAATTGTGTAAACTTTCACTACAAGAGGTAAATGGTTTAGAACAATGATTGGAATACTATCTATTCGAAAGGATTTCTATTTCTTAATGTTTCTAAGGATGTCCGTAAACTCATCCTTGTGCACAAATAAACTCGGGTTTAGATTTTTAAGCGGGAAATCCGCCCTATTGTTTTCACCAAAAGTCGTGAAAGATCGACTTTCGAAACGCCAACTATTAAGTTCTTTGCGTAGCCAAATATGGTTTTGGAGAGCCCTATTTTCCAGGTCAATATTAGGATGAATGGGTTCGTTGACTCTATACACTGCCTCGAAACAAGCTCCAATTAAGTTCGCTTTCTTTTGCGGATCCTCGACTATTATAAACACTTCGTTGAAATTGATGTGTTCCAGGGTAAGTCCTGCGTTCAGCAGAGTTTAACAGTTCTCGGGACTCCGTGTGACTCGTAGACATGGAATATCATTATAATATTTCCTTCGGAAGACTTTATTTATTATATTTGTGAGAACACATTCGGTCCACTAGCTTTAACGGCATGAACTCTGTTGTTCTAGTCCTCGTTAGTTACTGATGTATAGTTGTCACGGATCAGTTTTTGAAGATTTTTAATTAGTTACTTAGTTGTTTTATATCCTGGCTATTTGGATCGCGGAACTGTCTATATATAAGTTTTAATTTAGAGAGCAAAATGCTCGTTTGCTTATACAGAACGCTGATCGTCGAGTTTCTGTATGGGTTTGTATGACCCTCGGAGTGGGGCATTTTCTGAATAGAGCGATTCATTGTATTAGTAACAATGGTGTTCATCGTCAAGAGATAACGATCAATTTCATCATTCTGAAGATTTCTGTCAGTTGGTCGATCTATGCTATTGGAGCGTAATTCTTTTTTTATTATCCGATCAAATCGCGGCCGGTGAGCTTTTCCGAAATTAAAAGAATGTATCTGTTTATATTGCTCAAGTAATGAGTGTTCGTTTGGGACATGTATTACAGCACCAAGTCCTTAATGATCGCTATCGTTATCGATTGTCCGAACACAATTTCCAGTAGTTAGGTGCATATCTAGTAATTCTATTCCCTCGTCCAACATAAGTAAATCCAAGAAGGAATTTCCTCTTGGATAAGACGGCGTACTTGTAACGTACAATTCTAGTTTATGCTCGATGGCATTTGTTTGCAACCAGTCGAAAGACGCATTGCCTCTTGTATTTGTGGATAAAGTTACCCCAAGAACTGTGCTCGGGATTGAAATCGCCTGGTATAAAGGAATAATTATTTTCCGAGTCAAACTTGAGACTTCGGAAAAGGGTATCAAGTTCATTGATAAATTGTGTAAACTGGGGAGCTATAGATACCTTTGACTTTTCAACGGAATATTTATAATGCAGGCTTCTAGCACCGGGAACTTGTATACATCTGTGCAGTAAACGATTTTGTGTGGTAGACCTTTTTTAACTAAGGTAGCGACCCCACCCCCTTGAGTGGAGTTTGGACGATCTCGTCTAATTACTTTATAATTTGTGTAGCCCAATTTGTGCCTTTCGTTTAGCTTAGTTTCGCTAGCCAAAAGCAAAGCTGGGCGTTCGGCTTCCAGCAGATTTTTCAGATTATCTCTTCTTTCCATTCAGATTAGTGAATTGGCATTCCCAGCAATCATTTTAAGGGTTAACTCAGACGAAGACAACATTGTGTCTATGGTGTGGAATTATCTAGAAACAGTGACGACTAGATAGTATCCAGTCGGGCCGCATTTTTTTACTAACCCGGAATACTATGCATCCATGGACAGTAAAATTGCTGTTATGTCTGCTTGTGCCTCTGCAGCTGACATGTTTTACGTGGTTGTTCCACGATTGGTGCATTTTTTACACCACCTGTCATTTGAGCGTATGGTAAAAATGGTGTTGTCTGTTTGTGCCTCTGGAGCCGACATTTTTATGTTTTTACGTGGTTGATCCACGATTGGTGCATTTTTTACACCACCTGTCATTTGAGCGTATGGTACACTAGGTGCCACGAAATTGTTGTAAGAACGACTTTTCATTCGTTTTTCTTCTCCAACTTATGTGTTTATGTCTACCAACTTTACACTCAGCTTTTGGTATAAAGGGCAACCCCTAAAGTTAGCCACATGACCTGTACTTTTACAGAGGACACAGCATAACTTGTTCTTAACCGGGAGCTGTTCTTTGCCCAGTGGAATACTCTATCTGATCATGTGTTTCCTCGTCGTTGTAATGTCCAGGCATTTAAGACCAATATACTTCGATACCCCCTTTCCCAATCCACTTCCTCTCCTTCCGCTCGCACTGTGCTCTGACACTTAAGGGTTCTCCGAAATCCCCTTTTGTGCGCGCGTTTGTGTAAAAAAAAAAAAAAATTGACATTCCGCAAAGATGTTTATTTTGACATTTGACGTATCAAAAATTCATATTGTTGTTCGACGCAACATGACCAAAGCGTTGGCAGCGCATACACTGCAATATGCGGTCGGACATCTTTATTTTCTCCCAACTTATTGTTTGGTGACTAATATATTTAATATACCTAATCCAGCAATTCTTCAACCGTGAAGAAGGGCAACTTGCACTTGGGTTTCTAGAATTTGCGGTGGAAAACGGTTTCACACCTGTAAATTTTAAGCTATCGTTTTCGAAGGTTTTTAGTGTTTCAAGCATCTCTTTGGGAGTAAAGGAATGATCAACTTCTTTAAGGAGATGATTTAATTTTGCGATGACCTTCTAAATCATCGCACATTATACTAGTTTTTACATTATTAATTCGCCCAATTTTATGAGATCCTTTGTCTCCACATAGCTGATGGCAATAGACGGTGCTTTCTGCTGACTGGGTGCTGTTGATGCGATTCCTGCTGTTGGTGTGTTTCTTGCTGTTGATGTGGTACCTGCTGTTGAGATTCTTTTACTTGTCCTGTTTTATTAACCTTCGATTGTAGCTGTTTTTCTTGTTGCCTTTGTTCTTGCCGCTGTTGTTGTCTTTATGGCTCGACATCTTTTTTAAGGGGACATTCCGGTTTGTCGGGTCAAAAAATAGGTTATTTTCAGGATTTTTTTAAAGAGAAAGTATTAAAGATATAACAACAATTTTTTTTAAACATTTTACTCATTTTTCGACTACGTTTGTAAATTTTGTCGAGTCACTCCGGAACCGGAAACCCTCCCCTCCAGGTGTTCAAAGTTAGCCATCCGTTCTGCTCGTGTAAAGGTTATTTTCGTCCCCGGTGAAAAAATACGAAAAATGCAAAAAGTGTATTGAACTTAAATACATTTAGCCGAAAAACAATAAAATAGCAGACTATTGAAAAAAAATTTGATTTTTCGGCCATTTTTTACTCTATTTTTTAGTTATAACTAAGAAAATAAATAAATAAATAAAAAAGTAATTCGGTCACAATTTGCGTGTGCTTGTTAAAAATATTTGTGCGAACTTTCATAAGAATCGCATGCACCGTTTTCATATTATCGCTTACACCGCACTGAAAAAAGTCCTTTCGAGAAAAACGCATTTAAAGTTTGGAGATAAATTAGAGCGATTGTCTCCGTGGGGGCTCGGGCGCTGCTCCATGCATCAGGACATGGTTCGCGTCGATCTCTGGGCAGGCGGCAAGTCGGTCAGCGTCTTGCCGATGCTCCCTCACTGGGGAGTGGTGCGGCTCCGTTTCCGCTGCCTTGGTGGTGACTGCTCGAAGCTGCATTCGCCAATCATTGGCGAAGCCGTTGATTCCAGCCCACGGAACCAACGTCGCTGCACGCCAAGAGACCACCGTGTTCCTGACGCAAGCACCCCGCCCACAAAACAACAAGAACCCGGTGTTAGTGGAAGGTGTGTTCAACGCTTGTTGTACCCACAATTTGGTCCTTCGAGCTGGAGGGGGGCTGCATTCAGAGCAGCGATAATTGTAGCGTTGGGGCAGCTGGTTACTGGGCAGTATTATCGCTCCCATGTGGGCAGTTCATGTTGCTCTGAACTGGCGGCGGTATATAGCTGCACTAATGGTATGCCGCGAACTGGGCGGCGTTCTGATAATTGTGAAGAAATAATTAAGCGCAATGAAATTCCCTCAGATCGAATTGAACGACGTCCCTGGTTGCGCCGTGAACCTGGCAGTGTTAAGGTAACTGCAGTTGGGAACTACTCGAACAAGCGTTGAATACACCTAGAAAAAAGATAAAAGTGATTTTTTTCATGAAATCATCGGGATTTTTTATACTAACAGCTAGACATCTATTCCTGGACCATAACCAATTCCTTCCACGACTTCGAATTGGTCCTCCAGTTGCATTTTTGCATTTTTCCTCGCTGTTCGTGCCTTGCGCGAGCTGTATACTAGGCTGCGGTCAGCGTCTTGCAGCCGATCTCTGTCCCTCTCGTTCACAAACGCTCTCGCAGCGTCCCCATTTTGATGCCCATGACTTGCATTATTAGCAATACGGGTAAAAACCCCTCATTAAACATACAAGCTGCGGTAGGAGCCGCAACTTCAATAATTTTCTTACCACTGTATGTGTGTTTTGGCGCCATTTGCCAGATAGTAGCATTGAAACGTTCGTTGTTATTTTGCGTGAAACCTCCCTCGCCTTTTCGGGATCTGTCAGTTTTACGTAAACTGGGTAAAAAACTGTTCGTACTTTAGGATCCAAGGGAGGTTTGTCCCGGTGGAACTTTGACAGCTCATTCGCTGCTTCCGCGCGTTTTCATTTGGACCATGACTCCGGGCCCTCTGGACAGTTTTGATGTTGCGGATTTTCATCGGTTGATATTTTGTGGTAGTATGTTGCCCAAATTTCATTCGCCATCTCTTCAGCAGAGTGAGCATAAAGAAAAAACCACCAGCGCCGTGCAACGGGCAAGTTAGTTTCATATATATGAAACTAACTAAAACTCAGGCAATCGCAGGTCACCCGCAGTACGCCCGAATGTAAAAACAACATACACAGGAGCAGTTGGCCCAAGCCAACAGCGAAGCAAATTAATGCCCATAAATGGATAGTCTGCATCTTTCTAAATACACGGTAGTTGCCACCTATGATACGAATTTGTATCCGCGGGAGACCCGACGCTTTAATGACCTATAACTTTGGAACCGCCTAAGATTTCGTTTCCAAATTTTAACATATTATTTTTGAAGGATAAAACTATCGATTAAGCAAAAAAAAATTGATTTTTTTGAACCGAACAAACCGGAATGTCCCCTTAATTCTATACCTTCCTCCATTTGTTTTTCCAGTTCTTATTTATTTATTAATGTATGTCAATTTGGGCAATGAGTTTGTGGCGTTTCCGCCAAACCCCACGGTTCGCCTTCCTAAAAAACACCCATAACTCTATCTAATCGTATAATTTCGCTAATGCAATCGCATTAGCACCATACATGCTTTACGCATCTAGGATTATCTAAGGTATAATCTAAAAATTCCCTGTGAAAGAAAACTTACCTTCATGCATCTCTTCGCATATAATTTCTTGTAAAATTTCTACCTATTCGGTACCTTTGGTGCCCAGGCAAATTTCAATTTCCCACACCTGCACCGTAATCTCCACCCAGCATACCTGAAACATTTCCTTTTGCAAGGACATTACGCGTTAGATAAGGTTCCTGGAAATAAATCTTTAAAGTGCATATGGCATCATGAATCCCAAGCCAGTCGGCACCCTTTGTCTGTGTTAACCCTTTGCACTCGGGGCCTTTTTCGCGCGGCGCACCAGCAACTCGAGACGTTTCGCAGCCTTTTTGACGCATTTCTTACCAGTAACTTAAAATCATTACACACAAATTAATGTATAAAATTTTTATATTTTAACATTTTATATATCTTTACACCTTTATAAACATAATTTCTTAAATATTAGTCTCTGTAATTTTTCTGTGTATGATATTTCATGTAACAATTCCCAAGATGCATGGCCGGCTTATCGGGGCAAGTATTACAATAATATGTCGTTTGATGCCTTTTTCCGGGTTTATTTCTCTGAGAACAGACTTTGCAGTCCTTCCTAACTCCTGTTAGAATATTGTGTAGCTTTCCATTCAAGCGGATATCTTTGGAATCGGAGGTTGAAGTCGAGGCTCGATCGCGTGGCTGGCGAAAATCTCCAGTCAATTGTTGGACTAATGTTTTTAAATATCGCAAGTGATTAAGCGGCTGTTCGCTTTTCTGCTGTTTAGTGGCTTTATATAAAATATATGAATTTATTGAACAAATTTCTAAACCCCAAAAAAACAGTTTACGCCACCATTTTAGCGATTTTCTTAAGAAACAGTACGTTGATGCATACTGATCTGCACGATCGACACCGCCCATATGTTTGATATAATCTATTACTACGTTAGGTTTCTTGACGGTCACTTCTACTCCACCTCGTAAAATTCGTTTCACAGGCGTCATTCCTGCATTGTTCCAGTTAGTCAAGCATGTGACAACCCTCTTGTCCTTCCATGCTAAAACTAATGTATTTCTTTTCCGGTATGCTACTGTTGATTTTTTTCCGAATTTCTGATCTTTCGCCTTCTTACACCTCTTACTTCGTCACTATCGTCACTACTGCTGTTATTCGCTGTATCGTCAAGCTCTCTGTGTAGAGACGCAATTTCCTCGTCAAGCACCGTGAAATTGAACTCATCTTCACTTGAACTTATTTCAGTATTACGTTCCATGTTTTTAGGGATCAAAAACTTTAACTTTAGTAGTCTCTCTGCCACGACTGTCAGGTTCGAACTAATGCCGAAAACGCAGTCCGAGTCCTGGTTGCGGACTAATTTCAGATAAGAAAGTCTTATCTTCATTTGAAGGGGTGTCATCTTACACTTCATAAGATTATACAGAAAGAGCGTAGGAACACGCGTCGAAGAAACTAAACGTAAACAGTTACTGCCGCGCATCGAGTTACCGCAGCAAACCAAGTGGTGAGCGAGAGTCACCTCTCGAGTTGCGGCATCAAACCACATGGTGAGTGAGAGTCACCTCTCGAGTGCAAAGGGTTAAAATCCTATGTCGGACAGCTTGTTTTTACAGATGCCATAAACCATATTTCTACGCATGTAAACATGCATAAGATTCAACTCATTGTTTGTTTTCCCACTAACAAATAATCTTCAATTTCTTTCCCTCCGCAACTAATTACCCGGCATATACCAATGTAAGCAAGGGATTCGTTTTGGACACCGACCTAAGATACGATATACAATTCTCATTGTATAAAGTATTGTAATACATTAGCACCTCTTTCGAATGGCCATTCGTATATTTACACAAGGGCACCACTCATCTAAGAGTTTTATGATGCCCTCGTCCCATATTTGCTTTTAGCACATCTCTTCGATGCCCTACGTCGCTTCTCCCTTTTTTCTTTTTTTTTTTGTCGTTTCGGGTTTATCCTTGGCTAAACGCATCGATAAACATGGTGATGTGTACAAACGCACACATACACCACCGCGTCCCAGAGATCGCCTTCCATTGGTCACTGGTCAAAGGAAATTTCAGTTCCTTTTCACCACACCACCAAAAACTCACCCCATACGCGAATCATCTCTGCACGAGATGATCATCGCTGAGTCAATTTCCATTCGCCGGCCGCCATGGTCGTTGTCGCTCCCGCTCTCCGCCGGTACACACGGGGACGCGAATATACCGCGAGTAGAGTAATCGCGCTAAAAAAAAAGTAAAAAGTCGGTTATCTACAGTACAGTGTTTGCAACCGTCATGTCGAATATTATATATGCTGCAGTCTTCGAAGATTGTTTTTTTATTGACTTCACATTGTAACTTTCACGCAGTGCTACCGTAAAATGCTAGTATCCAATAAAAAAATGAAACGGAACAATAATCCATGGATTCAAACAAGTTATTTCAATAATAGTGTTTTTCTTTAAAATAAAAATACAACTAAACAAGGAGATGGTGTGTTTCATATTTTTACTTGTCCTGTGCTGGTGTTTGGCTTTTCCTTTTGTGTCGGCGGAACAACGGATGAACCTTTGCGCGTGAACAATTTATGATGGAGGAGGAAGTGAACGGAGTGCCCGTGTATTGGCTCAATACTTCCCCCTACAAGATTATCGAAGACCTCGGCCCGATTGCTGGTGTTTACTATTGTTTTGCTGATGGCCAATTCCTTGAATTGGTTTCCAGCTCCCGAATACTGAATATCTTCGCTGCCACTATTGTCGCCCATAGTGTCTATGTCCCTGATTTTGTAAGTTTTGCGACGTCTAGCTCTCGGATTCGGCCATGGAATCTGCCTCCTCCTTAGCACCTTTTTGAAATTAGTTTGTTATTCGTCCATATTATGGATCCCTTGTTTTCGACATTAAATATTCGTTATTTGTTTATTAAACACGTACACTCGCGCACCCTCCAATACACTCAAACTCTTTTCTTTTTCTTTTGCGATTAATGTGTATACAACTTCCGTACTTTACTGTTATTTCCTCTGTCAGGAGGACACACACACACACATGCACACCAAAAGATTTGAACCTATTACAATTTGTTCTTAATAGACATTAAGCGCTGTAACACATTTGTAATATTTTCCATGCATCAGGGCAAGCAATTTTTTTTTGTGAAATTCTATGCACATTTTTTGTTTGACATATTTGTTTAATAGGTGTGCAACTTCTCTTCGGTCGCCTTTTTCCAGAAATTCGAGGCTTGATTGTAAGACTCGTTATACATTTATGATTTCATCGCTAGCCAAAACCTTCTGAGTCAATCCAGGACTCCCATATCATAGTCATTCATTCAGTCACTCAAAAAATAGTTCCAATTCATCTTGATTTTCACATGAATCCCGATAATAACACAAAAGACGCTGAATTTTCTAGCCGACCAAATCAGACGTCATCTGTTCTCATTAGTACCAACTTACCGATGAAATATACACACCGATATTCATTGAAAACGTATTTTATATTATTTCACCCAATTTTCTCACAGTAGTATACTAGATGATTACATTCCACACTTAACCAGTCATTACAAAAATAAATATGGAATCCTTTGCCCAATCTTCTGCATTACATATATATCACGCAATTCTATGCACTTCCGTTCATTCGGAGATATATAAGACTATTCCATAACCTTGCAATGTAATTTTTTTTTCTTCGTTTATTTACCAAGTCATAGAACTATCCTTAAGATGGCAAGTTCAGTTAATTTATAAGTTAAGTTTCGTCAACTCACACGCCATAGATACATCTGCATTATACGTAAATTTATATCTTTATAAGGATATAACGGCAAAATTGTAGTGTCCTTCATTATTCTGCACAACGTACGCTTGAGTATACGTTGCACATCCATAAACATACTCAGATCCAAGTTATTATAAACTATTCAACAGACCCCTTGAGAAACATATGAAACACACTCGCCCCTTCCAGCAATGACAACGTAAGCCACTATCTGTGAAGCGGTCTTTAAGTTTCGGCCGTCTTTCCCTATCTATCGTTAAAGTTATACACAGCGTTTCAGGCGTCATGGGCGAGCAATTTATTATGTACGGCATCTCTCAACATACCCATGTATCTCTCCAGCTGTTAGTTTACATATACGTATGCCCGTGAAACATACTTACCAGATGCAATCTGTTATATATGATCAAGATATCTTTGACATCACTAACCAACCATAAAATCACTACATTTTTTACCACCAAACCAAGTTTTCCTTCCTTCATTCAAGTCCACAACTATAAGAAGGCGAAGAAGCACTACAGAGCATCGTATCGTCTGCAATCACCCATTGGGTGAATGCCTGAAAAGATCCTTTTAGCAAGTCAACTTCATTCTCTAAGAAGGCTTTTCAAGTTTTTATAAAGCAATTTTTACACGCTAGCATTTGCATTTGCACTGGTACTCTCACTCGCACCCTCACACTCACTAGCATTGGCGTTTGTGGGGTCAGAGGCATTCGCAAACCAATAGGACATGCAAGGGTACGAGCCGCGAATCCTTTTTCATGTATTTTTATTTTACATTCTCATTCAAAAACACATATTTGTCATTGTGATTATTGCTCCTTGAAGCAAGAATGCTAAGCTGTGTCCTACCATCGTGTGTACAACAACACTACCTCACTCGTACATAGATTTGAGATGGCCTTCTCCTATCATCTCGAATAGTTCTAGAATATCTCTGTATAGCTGACTATGAATCTGATTTCTTGAGGACGTATGGTTTTATTCTTGCCGTCCTTTTTGAAGTACTATGAACATACGTCCCTTTGTACCGATTTTACACTCACACACTTCTCTATCGGAATATTCACTCGTAATCAATCAGGCAACGCATTTAATTATGCGACATATTAGACCGCCCTTTGCCGTGGCAAGTCTTAGACATTTCATATTTTAGCACGAGGTTAAGATTCGAAGTAACATTTCGTAATAGAAATGACAAAGCACTTTTTTCTTCTTCTCTCCGAGCCATTTGCATTTATTTTATTTACAGATAAAAAGAACTCATTCTCCTTTGAGTGATTACATAACAACAGTGTTTGTTTGGAAATAGGATGTCCAATAAAGATGTTCGTGGTTTACCTCATCCACCCTATACTGTAGTCCGAATGTAGCTTGGAATGACTTTTATCCCCTGGCTTAAAAACAGTTTAACGGTCACCATTTCCCTAGTGTAGGTACGGCTGTAAGGGGTTTAGCGTGAAATTTTACGAGGGTGGGCTGAAAAGTTTCCGACCTAACAAAGATACAAGACATTTTTTCCTAAAATTTATTTTTATTTTTCTACACAGTCTCCTTGTAACTCTACACACATCTCCCAGCGTTGTTCCACTGTTTTGACCGTATTTTTGTTTCAGGGGTATAATGGTGTATCCAAGTTTCATGGACAGTAATTAATCGGCGCCAAAACTCGGATTTATTGCGTCTAAACTGCGCCAATTTGGAAATGTTCATTCGAACACGGTTTTGGTCTAACGTGAGCAAAAGCAGCACCCAGCGCGCGGTCAGCTTTCTCATGGCTAAATCTTGATTTAATATGTGACAAACATGTTCTTTGGACATTTTTATAGCCTCTACTATCTCTCTCACTTTAATTCGCCGGTCGTCTAGCACCATTTGGTGAACTTTAGCGGTGTTATTGTCAGTAGTTGCAGTTTTTGGACGTCCTGAACGTTTATCGTCTCCCAAGCTCTCACGGCCACGTTTAAATTGAGCTGCCCAAAATTTCACTGTGGTAACTGATGGTGCAGAGTGCCCATATACAGAGTCCAAGTCATCTTTGATTTGCGTAGGCGTATTGCCTTTCAAAAACAAAAATTTAATGACAATCCGATACTCAATTTTGGCCATTTTCACAGAAACACTCACATCGACTCACTCGAACGACTATCAAATAAAAACTACGCGTCCAAAATGGCTGAAATGCACAACTACATTCACTAGCTTTTATTGACGAGTGCTGCTATCTTCACATTGAGGTCAGCAAATTTTCCGTCCACTCATGTACACGTACACTTAACTACGCCGTTTACTTAATCGATTTACACTAAACTCTTCGTCGACAATGAGTACGAACAATTCGCCTTAGACTACATCACGTTTCATGTAGATGGAGAATAAAGATCTAGTAGAACCAACAACACGAATTTCTTTACTTCACCACTGTTGCAGTATCGGATTCACCTGTTAGATACGCAGATCCAAAAACTTAAAAGTAATTATTCATTGGAAACATTTATTGAATTCATATTTTTCCTATACGTAGAATTACCCTAAAATAATTTAAAACATTATTTTCTAACGGAAATATCCGTTGAATTCCGAGGATCCTTTTCAAACATCAGCGGAGAAAATTGCCCCCGATATCTACGCAAAATGCCTATTAAAAGACATGTGATGTGATGAGGATCTACAGACCGTTTTGAGGGGGGATCAATATTAATGTTGAAGACAACGACCTCGACAAGAGGAGTAGAAAATTGCCCCACACACCCATTCACACAGCCATCATCCAAAGTTCATCAACAACAATCGTCCCAACATGCACAACCACCAGGGCCACAACAACAAGGTCTCTATATCAAAAGCAGACCCAATATTATGGAATGGAAATGACGGAGGTGAATTTGAGATAAACTTATAGTTCACAGTCACCTCGTGACAATGAAGAAAAGTTGAATTTGGTTTAGTCTTATAATTCACAGTCAATCAGATGGAGTACTCTTGATAGGGTGAGCAAAAGAATAAAGTCATGAAAAGTTTAATAAAGTGTATATTCTTATGCCACAATTAATCACGCCTTAAGCGAGCGGTTTCACAGTAAGTGAATTCCGACCAAGGCTAAGATGTGTGGATTATCCATTGGCGGTACGAAAGCCGAGATAAAAGCGCGACTGGTTGAACATTCCAACAGGCAATTGGCCGAGAATTACCAAAAAGGAGGATAACCAGGACACCGCATCTGACACAGGACTCTGCAATTGCGAAGAATACAGAAGACAAGGATCACAGCCAAGGATCTCAATCCAATGCACCGCTAACAAACCGCGAAAGAGAACTTCATATGTGCGAAATGGAACTAATGCAGCGTGAACTCGAACTGACTCAACGTACGTCATTAGTACTGCCAACTACATCTTAGGCAGTAGTCGTAGAGATCGGAGCGACTGGTTTGGTGATGAGTGCAAAATAGCCACTGAACCTAAGAATGCTACATACCGAAAAATGTAGCAGACTCATAGGACGCGGATCGCGAGGAGAAATACAAAGAGCTCAGATGATCTGAAAAAAGACTCCACAGACAAAAGAAAAGTGCATGGGAAAAAAATCTTGTCTGTGAAATAGAAAAAAGTAGAGAGCGAGGTCCGCGCCGGGCGCGGAAGTTCTACCAAATAATCTGCAGTACACACCTCGCTGGATTTACTGCAAGGATAAAGGGGCTAATGTGATCACCGATCCTGAAGGGATTCTGGGGCGATGGGAAGTGCACTTCAATGAATTGCTACATGGTCAGCTCACAGAAGAGTTGGAGGCTCCACCAATGGAAAATCAAGACCAAATGCTGCCGCCACCAAATATTGAGGAAACATTAAAAGTCATAAGACACGTCATCAAATAAAGCCACCGGAGCTGATGGCATACCAGTTGAGCTGATCAAGCAAAGGGGAACAGCGTTACATCACGCAATTCATGAGATCGTGGTGCACGTATGGGAGCAAAAGAAGATGCCGGAAGATTGGCGTCGTGGAATAATTTGCCCTATATATAAGAAGGGAGATATCACACAGTGCAGCAACCATAGGGGTATAACATTGCTGAGTACCGCCTATAAAATACTCTCCACTATCCTACAAGATCGGATAGCGATATACGCTAAACTCATCATTGGTCAATATCAGTGTGGCTTTATCTCATGCAAATCAGCGGTTGATAAGATATTCACTCTTAGGCAGGCGATGGAAAAATGTCTGGAATTTAAGATCCCATTATATCCCACTTTAAGGCCGGCTACGAGCGGGATGTTCGCGTCGTCGGGAGATGAACCGCAAACAGGTGCATTTTGTCGGATTGTCTTGTGGATCGCATATAAGCCGAATTGCGTGGAACAATACCACGAATCTCCGAAGAACAGTACCCGTGATAATATCTGTAAAACAGACAGAGATCGGCTACGCGCCTTCGATGTGATAGCGGTTGTAGTCCCGACGTCAGCACCGAGTCCCCGATCAGACGGATCGCTTGTCTCTGTATGCTCTCAAGTAGGTCGAGGATATGTTTAGGAGCCGAGCTCCAAAAATGAGAGCAATATTCGAGCGAGGGTCTAAATTGGGATCTATGTAAGAGAAAAAGTTGGGCCGGAGTAAAATATTTCTTGGCTCTAAAAAGATAGCTCCGCTTTCCTGAGACTGACCTGGCGATGCTCGATACGTGTTTATGCTATGATACATTCCCACAGACCGTGACGCCGAACAATTTCAAACTTTCCCCAGCTTCGAGGGCCCGGCCATTCATCGTTAGCTGTGGAACCGATGAACCACTTTTTTGTAAATGTTGTATATTGTGTCTTCCGTGCATTGAAGTCGACGAGATTGGCCGTTGATTCACTATGCCGTTCAATCGCAGATGTCCATATATCGGTCATAAGTGTCAAGAGGTCTCCTGTGGATCGCCTGCCACGGAATCCGCATTGACGGTCATTCAGAAGTCCGTTGCACTCCAAATACTTAACTAAGTCAGTATTGATGACCTTTTCCATCACCTTAGATAAAATAGACAGTAATGCTATCGGACGGTAATTTTGTGGGAGACACTTTTTTCCCGTCTTTAGGATTGGCTGAACTCGAGCGATTTTCCAGCAGGCAGGAAAGGACCTCCGTTCATAAGATAACCGGAAGAGTCTGCCAAGATCCGGTGATAGTTCTGGAGCACAGTTCTTAAGGACTATTGCTGGTATTCCACCCGGGCCGGTTGCCTTCCTACAATCCAGTTCACGTAGAATGCGTTGAATAGTGCGCGGACGAAATCTCACATACCGCGTGGAAGACCGTACCGGCGCGATCACAGGTTCGAGGTTTGAATTCGCGGAAAATAAATTCGCGAACACATTAGCTTTATCCTTTGAATTCGGGACTAGTGTCCCGCTGTTGTCGCCGGCGGGGGGAAAGAGTAGGATGCGAAGTTACTGCTGACAGCTTTTGCCATTGACCAGAAGGAGCATGATAGTATAGTGGTTAGTATACCCGCCTGTTACACCGGAGACCGGGGTTCGATGCCCCGTCAGGGAGCCTCTGACGCAAGACTAATAACCTTGCCCGGAAAAAAAAATCATTATGGACAATTTAACAAGCCTCAGGACTTGCTAAATAAGGCCAAGACCGGCTCCCGGTTGTAGTGCCGATGGTGATGATGAGAAGGAGCACGTACCAGTTGGGCACCGAAGAAGTTTATTGATCACCCTGTCGTTGTGAGCTTTCTTCGCGGTATCAATCACCTGGTTGCACGCGTTTCTGATTTTCAACAAAATTCGTTCTGTCAACATCGGTGGAATTGGAGCGCCATTGCTTAAAAGCTCTATTTTTTGCCGCTGTAATCTGCTCGCATTTTTTGTCAAACCAAGGTTTATCAGATGAACTTCGTTTGATGGAATGTGGAATATACATCTTCATCCCCAGAAGAATAATCTCTGATACCGACTCCGCGCAAGCGTTAACATCGGAGTCTCCGAAGCACACCTCCGGCCATGGAAAGGATGCGAAGAAATCTCGCGTTTCCAGTCTAGGGTACGTGATGTTCTAAAAATGTCGGTGGTCGATCGTCGTTGGGGAAGCCATAAATATAACAAAGAAATTTAACAGAATTTCCCAGCTCGACATTCAACCACATGATGTCCAAGTTATTGAGTTCTAACGTCTCTATCCTTTGGCAAACCGGATCGGAGCGCGTGAAGGCGCAGACTCCACCCTTTGAACGGAATCTCGAATGCAAGTCGTATCCTGAGCAACAAAGATATGTCGAATCAGTTGACGAATGGACCTGGGTCTCAGTTAGGGGAAGGAGATCAGGTTTCGTTGTTTGCAAATATTGGTGGACGGCGTTTGCATTCGTATTAGTGAAACCAATCCCCCTGATGTTAAAAAATGCCGTCACCAGTCGAACGTGGATAGAGTCTCGGGAGCGAGCCCGGTTATGCAATGACGAACCTCTTAAAGTCTTCTACATGAATCAACACAGACTTGACCACATCACAGGTGACTTGCCAGTCATGGGATCACATAGCATTTCACCTCACCATATGATTAATTTATTCATTCCTATAAAGTTTTCTGTAAAGTTATTACCCATTGATATTGTCACTAAAAGGAACCCTACCCTTTCCAGCATGACCATAAGTTGAACTTTGTGTTCGCTGGTACATTTTAGATATTGCTGCCGAACTTGCATCCGCTAGATATCAAATCACTTAATCATTCATTGCATCATCCATCCCAAATTTTTAATGATTTGCATGTCTTTTTTTGTCGCCTCATTTCGTATTGTGCATCCTCTCATGCATACGTATCCATACACTAGCTCTTAACTCTTAGAAGGACTGTTGTTTTAACTGATATACCTTGCTAGATAAATAGTGGCAGATTTATGCCGGCCTTGGATTTTCCCCAATACTGCGAGCAACTGGATTTTATTTATTCATGTACCTATTTATTTTTCCATATTTCGCATAAGGCTCGTTTTTGCCAGTAGCATCGGATCAGACTTCTCTTCGTGCACCCATCCTTCCGTTTAGAAAAAAGGATTTCAAAGTAGATTGAATTTGAATTTGAATCAGTTTTTTTTACGTTTCGGTAAGCTTTCTTTGTTTGGTTAGAAGAGGTGAAACCCTCAGGAACAATCAATATACATTTATTCATCTCTTTTTTTGTTTTGTATAAGTTGCGATGAATATTACTAGAGTATTTAGTTAGTAAAATATTTGAAAATTTGTTGCTAATGAAACGTGTTGGTATAATTGGATATTTGTATTTATTTTAAATAATCGTCGTGTGCTCATGTGATTTGAACTCGCTTTGTGGATAGTCTACAAAAGCAAGTTAGCGTGATGAGTATGAATTTATCAGCGAAACTAGATGAGCTACAGAGAGGTGATAGACACCTGGAGACTACAGTTGCCTTGTGTGAAATACGAACTCAATTACAAGAGCTAACGAAATCTGTTGAAAGCTGCCAAAGTGAAGTTTCCGAGGTAAGAACATTATTAATTCGTAATATTTTACATTATGAACCAATTGTTGGTATTAAAAAGTATGAGGTGCATCGAATAATCGATACTATTAAACTTTTAGGTTAAACGTGATATGGTAGCTATTAAACATGAACTGGACACTGTGCAGCAAGTGAAAGAGGAAATTGAGGAACTTCGCGAATATGTGGATCGTTTGGAGGAGCACACACATCGACGGAAGCTAAGACTTTTAGAACAAGTTTGTAGCTTAAGTTATTTGCCATGTTGTGTAATTAAATACATTTAACATTTTTTCTCTATACAATTCCAATCACATATAAACTAAACGCACTTCAAACTCACTAAATTCAAAATTTCATGTTCCTTTTTAAAAATGTTCTTTGTTTTCCATATAGAACTACACTCCTGATTTGTTTCAAATATTTTTTTATATAATAATTTTTATTTATATTATATATGATATATTTAATTTGTTAAGTAAAAATATTTTCTTCTAATTTCTTTGCAAATTGTAATTTTTTTCTTTGTGTTTTTATAAAGCACAGCTATTTATTTGCATTTGCTGCCACATTTATTTTTATTATGTCAATGCAACTTTCGTGCCAATAATGTTGCCCCTTTCCTCGTTATTTTTATATATTTATTTGTTTGTTTATGTGGTTATAAGCTTTTCTAAAATTTATTTTTTATTATAAGACTCTTAAAATCATGTTCATTTTCTCCTGCAAACATATATAAAAATAAATATTCTACATAGACAATTTGAGTTGTTTTCACTTATTTAAAATTACATTTTTTTTTTGTTTCTGTTACAATTTAATCTTTATTTGTGATTCTTTGGAATTATTTTAACAGACTATTGTGTAAAAGTGTATTCGTGTTAGAAAACAAGCCAATTTCATGTCACGCCATTGCTTCCTAATGTTTAAAAACCTGACATTCAAATGATGTTTGTGCTAAATCCTGACAATCTGTAAAGTGTTCATACATTTTTTCAAAAACATATCGGGAATTGTCGAATCAAACTTCCCATTACCCACGATTTTTGGTTCAGGTATACACATGGCGTCGGGAGATGTACCCCAAATTTGTGGGATTGCCGAGTGGGGCGCAAATAAACCGAATTCCGGGGATTAATACCACGAATCTGCGAGGAACAGCGTCCATTATAATATATGTAAAGCAGACAAAGATCCGCTACGCGCGTTCATTGAGATAGCACCGCAGTTCCCATGTCAGCACTGCGTTTTCGATCAGGCGGATTATCCGTCTTTGTATGACATTGCGTAGGTCGAGTATAAACTTAGAGAACTCCAAAAATGGGAACAGTACTCGAGTATGGGTTTCATTTGAGATTTGGGGAGAGTAAGACACTGGGGTGAGATATAATATTTTTCTACAAAGACAACTCAATTCTCCGAAGGGGAATCTGTCAATATTCCATACGTGTTCATGGTACAACACAACACATTCCCACATACCATAACGTTGAGCAAACGTACGCTTTCCTTAGATATAGTGATTTGGCCATTTATCATCAGTTGTCGAACCGACGATCGATTTATCCTCACGAAGGTTGTATATCGCGTCTTCGTTGCATTGAAATTGTAGAATTTCGCATTCCCCATCGTAGAAGTTTATTCATATCCCGATTCAGAAAGTCGACCTGGCTACATCTCAGCGGGTGTGTAACGTTTCTAACAGATACATACACAATACACAAGCAAATAGTGAAGAACACCGAACGAAAATCGAATAAGAAAATGCATCAGAGCCGTATACCATAGCGATAACATAACAAATCCACATCAGTCGAATGTACTTGAGTTTAGAAATCGAATTCGTACACACGGCGGTGGCCTGATGGGTTGCGCTTTGGTTCAATTTTTGGTGATTCTAACTGTCATAGCGTCAGTTCGAATCACACGTTCTGAGGTCAAGTACCTTGGCTATTGCATAAACGGCCAAGGCGTCCGCCCATTACAAGACAGGGGGGATGTATTAATGCAATTTCCTCGCCCCACGAATGTGCGAGAACTTAGGCGTTATCTGGGCATGTTAAACTTCTATCGCCCAACTCTTCGAAACGCCGCACAGGTCCAGGCTCCTCTGAACGAATACCTAGTAGGAGCTAAGTGCAACGATAAATGGCCGATTCAATGGACCGAGTCCGTCGATCGAGCATTTCGCTTATCGAAAAAACAACTTTGCTTCGACATCCCATCGAAGGAGCCTCATTGGCCATACAGTGTGACGCTTCCGACACTGTAATTGGGGCCGTACTCGAACAAGAGTGCAACGGTAAATGGGAACCTCTGGGTTTCTTCTCCAAGAAATTGAACCCGACCCAGCGACGTTACAGTGCCTACGACAGGGAGTTACTACCGATTTACTGCGCAGTGAAGTACTTCCGGCACATGGTTGAAGGACACCATCTTACGATCAAAACCGATCATAAACCATTGGTGTACGCCTTCCAGAAGAAAGCGGGAAACTCATCCACACGAGAAGAACGGCAGCTCGATTTCATCGGGGAATTTAGCACCCGAATCGAATACGTTCCAGGAGCTCAGAACGTAATTGCAGACGCTTTTGCGCATATTGATGCAATTAAACTCCGTGCGCAATTCGACGATGCCGACCTGGCACAAGCGCAACGAGAAGACCGTCAACTCGAATCCCTACTGAAAGCGAAGGCAGCACTAGTTTTGCGTAAACTCCCTTTCAATGACTCAAAAGACGAAGTCTGATGCTATGTTTCGACAGGAGTAGCTCGCCCCTACACCCCAGAAAACCTCCGAAGGGACGTGTACGAAACATTCCATAACCCGGCCCATCCAGGCGGACGCGCAACTGCAGCAGCCGTCCGACGCAAATTCGTCTGGCCACATATGGCCAAAGACATAACGAAATGTCAACGTTGCAAAGTCGATCGACACAACGTGCTACAACCAGCACAGCTCAAGCTCCCCGAGGCACGTTTCGCCCATGTACATATCGACATTGTGGGACCGCTTACACCGTCGAGTCACCAATTATAGCGTTTGGAATGATAGTGAAGAATGTGTAATTCGAACTCACGCTATGACAGTTAGAATCACCAAAAATTCGACCAATGCGTAACACATCAGGCTACTGGCCGTGCTTAGAATTCGATTTTTAAACTCAAGTATATTCCACTGATGTGAATTGTTATGTTATCGCTATGGTATACGGCTCTGATGCATTTTCTTATTCAATTTTCGTTCGGTGTTCTTCACTATCTGCTTGTGTATTGTGTGTGTATCTGTTAGAGACGCCACAGGTGCGACGTTAATGCTTTAATCAACCGGTACTTCGAAAATGAGGAAAAAGTGCACTATCTTCCACAAAACTGAATATTTTGTTACTCGTTGATTATAATAAATGATTAATATGAAACAGAAATAAGGTAGAAGCCAAAATAGAACCGCAGAATTAGTAGAATAGAGATTCGACAACACGCTGTTTGTATCCAGCCGATGGCGCGTGAAAGATGTTCAAAAAGTATGGCTAGTTGTTCGTCATTCGTGAAGCAGCAGAGACAACAAGAAAATTTGACACAGCTCTTTAGCACGGTTTTCATCCAAATGATGTCGAAGTTATTGGGTCCTAAAGCTTCTTACCTTTGGCAAGCCGATCAGGCGAAGACGCAGACTTTGCCCTTTAAACGAAATTTCGAATGTAGTTTAGTTTTTAGTTTTAGTTTAGTGAGGACAGAACCCTCATTTATTAGGCTTAATCCAAGTTTAAATTAAATTAATATAATACCATACATCATCATCATCGGCACTACAACCGGGATCCGGTCTTGGCCTTATTTAACAAGTCTGAGGCTTGTTAAATTTTCCATAATAATTTGTTTTTCCGGGCAAGGATATTGGCCTTGCACCATAATACCTTACAGACTAACTTAAAATCTAGAGTAGTAATTCAGACATTATTAAAACACGAAAAAAAGGAGAAAAAACCAGGATGGTGAAGAGGGCTATAGGGGAGGTAGGGGGCTAGGGAAGAGGGAGTGTATGTTGGGGTGGTAAATGGGGCGTTTGGGAGACAGCGACAGTGAAAGGCATGTGTACGGCTGGTAGGGTGGCGGGGTTAGTGAGCTGGAGGGGAGAGGCTGAAATTGTGTGTGAGGGTGGGAAGGTGTAGGGGGGAACTAGTTGGAGAGCGGGAGAGGAGAGGTAGGATTGCAAGGTAGAGTGGCTATTGAAGGGAGGGGGTGGGGCTAGGGCGGGTATCTTCTGAGACGTCGTTTGAGACCGGGAGTGGAGAGGTTGAAATCGAAGGAGGCGACGAAAGAGTTGGCCCGTCGTAGCATACGCGAGATAGATTAGTTAACGCCGTAAGAACTCTGATGAGCGGGCAAGTAAAAGAGTCGAGGGTTACGTACGTCACGGGGGTTTGTGTATATTGTTATAGTGGAGAGCAGGCGGGCAATTGATTGAGCCTGACAGAAGGCGATGGACGAAGATGATGTCGGTATGGATTCTGCGCCCTTCAAGTGTGTTAAGATTGATTAAAGGGAGCCGGCTTGTGTATGGTGGTAGAGTCAGCGGATTTTCAAAGATTAGTCCACCGAATGCAAAAGGCAAGAAACCACGTTGAACGCTCTCGATCCTGCGAATGTGAGACAATTGATACGGGGACTAGACCTGACTAGCATATTCGAGTAGTGGGCGGACACAAGTTATGTAGAGTGATCGGCTGACGTGGGAGTTTAGGAATTCCTTCGACCAGCGTTTGACAAAACCAAGGGCGGCGTTGGCCTTATTATATAGGATTATATCTTCAATATGTGCGGTAAATTTGAGCTCCTTGTCGCATAGGATGCCCAGGTCGCGAATCAATTCAACCGATGTTGTCGGTTGATTCAGTAAGAGATAGGAACGTGGCTGGGTGGGGAAGCGCTTCCGAGAAAAGGTGATTGTATGATATTTGGCAATATTCAGTTCTAGGTAGGGTTCAAAACCGAGGGAAGATAACTTAGAGAGAATGAGGTTGTGGGAGATTTTATCGAAGGCCTTGCTAAAGTCGGTAGTGATTACATCGTGTTCTAGGGCAAGGAGTGTGTGGGGTGTGAATTTGACAAGGTTGGTAGTAGTCGACCTGCTGGAGACGAAACCGTGCTGGTTGGAAGAGATGATGGGTGTGCAGCGCAAACATAATGCATCATATAGAATGCTCTCGAACAGTTTAGAAATGTGCGAAAGCTTAGCAATGGGACGATAATTTGATATATTGTTTTTTGGCCCCCTTTTATGTATGGGGGTTATCTAAGAGGATTTCCAAATGTCAGGGAATAGACCTTGTGCAAGGGATAGAATGAAGATTGAAGCGAGCGGGAGAGAGAGAGAGAGAAGTGGGACATTTTTTTAGGAGGATAGCAGGGAGTCCGTCTGGGCCGGGACTGGGATCGTCATTCAGTTTTTCAAGTTTTTCTATAACTTGGTATTGTGGAATGTGTAGTGGGCTGAGGGGGCCGAGGGAGAAATCAGACAGGCCAGTGAAGTAAGAGGAGTTAGGCTCGAAAGAGTCGTCCGTAAAGGATAGTTTGAAGAATGGCGTGAAATGATTGGCAATGGTATGGGAGTCAGTTGTAGTAGTTGAGCCATAGAAAAGAGAGGTGGGATAGGTATCAGATTTCCGTGTGTAGTTGATGAAGTGGAAGAAAGATTTGGGGTCGTTGATCGGGTTTAATTGAGCTTTGGTGAGGTAATTGTGGTAGAGGGAGCTGTAAAGCTCAGTGAATTGATAAAACTAACCGAGATAGTTGGAGTAGTCCAGGGGAGAACATGTATTTAGTAAAGTGCTCTACAACTTATTCCTCTTGTTACGAAGGGTGCAGAGTTTGCGGTTATACCAAGGTGGCGATGAGAATGATAAACTGTGTCGGGAATATGGGACATATAGGGATATACCATTGTAGATTTCTGTGTAGAGCGAGGCTGTACCACATATCCTGGGCAACGATAATATGTCGAGTCTGTTGACGAGTCAACCTAGGGAATCAGGTTTGGCTGTTTGCAAATATTGATGGACTGCGTTTACACTTATATTGGTGAAGCCGATGCGTCTGATGTTTAAACGAGATCTCGAATGTACCGAGTTATCCTGGGCAACGATGATATGTCGAGTCAACCTAGGGCTTCAGATTTCGCTGTTTGCAAATATTGATGTACTGCGTTTACACTTATATTGGTGAAGCCGATGGTCTGATGTTTAAACGAAATCTCGAATGTATTTTGAAATTGATGATTCAACCTAGGGTATCAGGTTTCCCTGTTTGCAAATAATAATGGAGTGCGTTCAAATTTTTATTCGCGAAACCCACGCGTCTGATGTTTTGAAATTCCGTTACTAGTTGCACGTTGACAGAGTTTTGCGGCCGGACGCGATTTCGCGGAGATGAATTATTTACATTTCGATTTCTTATCAAAACCTTTGCATGATGTTTCTCTCCCCGGAGACCCGAATGGGGAAGTAGTTTACCTTCATAATTTTGTATCTCGAGAGGTACCCTCATGTCTTATCTCAACTTTAGTTCGGGCCATCACCCAAACGTCCGGAACATGGTCGAAGATTTCTCCCGACCGTATGGCGGAACATACAGCGTGACGAGGTAGTATCTCACCTTGGAACCGACTTACCATTTATACCAAATATTTTTCATATCGGTCCATCAGCCAAGCTCCAAAAGATGGCCCAGGATTTCTTTCGACTATTTCACGGAACCCATAGCTTGATGGGATGGTGTTTCAATAAGAAACAGGGCAGTTACCCTGCCAATCGACTGCTAGTTGCCTTTTATGACAATCTGGCCTAGCTGTGAGTCTATTTTAAAGCTCTACTCACAAGATCCAAAGTATCCTCAGCCTGTCAAAGTACAATACGTACAACGTCTTTACAAAGAACATTTGCTTGTTTGTTATGTCTTCCCAATTGTCCCGCTCGATATTATTTACATTAACAATATTTTCAATTTTATTTTACAATGAATGTGGTGATTTAAATTTTAAATATATATTTTAATATGATATATTGTGTTTGATTTTATGTTGGTATGTCGATCGGTCCAATTCGATTGGTAATACCTAATCTCTCCCGATAACTTTCAATTTCACCCAAATTAAATTTAAATTAAGAACCCAATGACCAGCTTTTTATTGTTATTTTTTTCTCTTGCTTTTTATGTGAACAGGGTCTTACATTTTTCCTCACATATTCGATATTCTCGGCTGTCCTGGGAATGCTTCAGTTTGGCTACAACACAGGCGTGATAAATGCACCAGAGAAAAATATTGAAAATTTTATGAAGGATGTATATAAAGATCGATATGGAGAGGATATCAGCGAGGAATTCATACAGCAATTATACTCGGTAGCTGTATCCATATTTGCCATTGGTGGTATGTTGGGCGGATTCAGTGGCGGTTGGATGGCAAATCGGTTTGGGCGGTAAGTTTGCTTTGCGTTTATAATTATGAAATCATTAATGAGCGAATAAAATGTACCTAATTTCCTATGCCCGATAACAACATTTTCCATCAAGCACTTGACGAAAACTCTTCCCATAGGTTGTATTTTTATACGAGCGTAGATCAATAAGTCCTTAGAAACGCCTACGCTGGCGCTCGTAGCATCGCTAATTGTCTGTTTTTAGTAAGCATCATTCCTCACTAGATGTTTGTCAATTTTCTATTAGTTTCATGATTCAATTTTTACCAATAAATTGGGTATGAAAAAAATATCTGGGAGATGGATGCCGTGTTTCCTTTCAGCTGAGAACTTTCGGAGGGCATGCAGATGAGTTTCTGCGCAGAATGAAAGATGAAAGATGGATACACCACTACACTCTCGAGATGAAAGAACTGTCACAACAGTGAATTGTTAAAGGCGAACGGGCTTCAAAGAAGACAAAGACGATGAAATCAGCTGGAAAGGTTATGGCTACTGTGTTTTGGTATGCACGTGGAATTATCTTCATTGACTATTTGGAAAAGAAACAGACGATAACTGGACAGTATTATGCGTCATTATTAGGTCAGCTAAATGGGAAAATAAAAGAAAGTCGTCCTCATTTTCTAAAGACTTATTGACCTGCCGCCGTAGTAACAAGTTATTTACAAAATGTTTTTATCCAAGTTACGGATATGTCAACTGGCCATCACAAAGTGATAGGAGTGACGAGTCTCTTCGAGGACGAGTCTTAACGCATGACCAACGGTGTTGTTGGTGTTCTCATTACGTAAGGCAGCCATGTTGATTCGAACCTAATCCGCGGATGCAATACGTCTCCGTAAGGCAATCCGCGCTCGGAAAACTATACCAACAAGATTGTGATCTGAGTCGACGTTGGCAGATCGGTACGTTCGAGGAGTGGCGGCGATCTATCAACACGTGGTCAATTTGATTGCGAGTGGCTTCATCAGTTGATACCCAGGTGGCTCTGTGGATATCTTTACGCGGAAACCTGGTACTCGCAACGACCAAGTTTTTCTATGCTACTAGGTCGATGACTCGTAGTCCATTGTCATTAGTGTTCTCATGCAAACTATGGGAACGTGTGTAGTGCCTGAAAACCGGCTCCCGACCTATTTTTGCATTCAAATCACCAAGAAAGATTTTCACATCGTATTTTGGGCAGTCATTGAGGGTTCTAGTAGAAGTTCTAGTTCGACGTTCTAGTAGAATTCTTCCTTTCCGTCGTCAGGGGACTCCTCTGTAGGTCCGTGCACGTTTCTGAGGTTTATGTTTTTAAACTTGCCTCGCACGCGAAGGGTGCATAGCCTTTCGTTTATTGCATTAAACCCGATAATGGCCGGCTTTATTTTTTGGAAAGCCTACCCCGAGCACATGGTGTTTTGCATGACAGCTATAATAAGTGTCATAGTCGTTTCTTTGAATAACACCACACCCCGCCCATCTTACTTCTTGTAATGCTGTTATGTCAGCCTTATATTCGGACAGGGCATCAGCTAGCTGCTGTGCAGGTCGAGCTCTGCATAGTGAGCGGACGATCCATGAGAAAATTCTCATATCGTTTAGCCATTTTCGTTTCCGTGGTCGTCGTCGTGTATCCGGTTTATATCCGAGGCTTGATAAATTTGCCATAATAGTTTGTCTTTCCGGGCAAGATTATTAGCCTTGCGCCAACCTTTCTCAGGATGTCGCTGCATGCATTGGTTCACTGCTTGGCGGGTGCCAAAGTAACTATCCAGGGGTGTCGCGTGGAAACTGCGTGTTAACTTGGATTGAACAGGGACAAGGATCGTCCTGGCTTTCGTCGGGTTGAAAGCAATCAGTGACTTTGCCCTGTATGTTCGCTCCCACCCCCTCGCTATTCACCCATGTTTCTTCGAAAATTATGTAGTACAGAGCGTTCCCGTCAATTGAGAGCGCTATAGATCTATAATTATGTTCCAACAATGGTGCAACATGACATACAGCGGGCGACATAATCACTATTAATGTCGCCGAATGAGACACTGAACTGGACTTCACGTTCTTTTGTATCACACATATTGATTTTTTCTCTTGCGGGATGTAAAGTTAGTAACCTATGATAATAAGCCACGGACTTTGGACCATTTGTATTAACCACGTTGTTGCCGATATACGGCTTGAAAAAGTGGTCAAATATTAGACTTCTAGAATGCGCTTGTGGGTAGTGTTTTTACCTTACGCCTGCATGGGCGTGAGTTCGTAGAATCACCCACCCAGGAAAAGTCAAAACACCAATAAGTTCTTTAATTAGCGGGCCCAAGCAAGACTCCACTGCACGTCGCTGAAAATTGTTCTCCAAAAGCAAACAACACGAACGAAAGAAAACTCAGATAAACGTTCCTTCTTTTACTTCTTGAATTTTATTGTTCTCTTCCTGTAGGCTCTACACTTTTTAAGTTTTAGTTCACTTATTTTCAATTACCGCTTCGGCATATACATAAAGTTCCCTTAGTGTTCTACGGGATTTCCTCTGGATTTAATTTAACTAAATACACACAACACCAGCAACTGATTTCACCACATACATATATTAGTGTTCGACTGGATAGCCTCTGAATTTAATTTAGCAAAAATACACACAGCAATACTCCGCCACAGTCTAGCGCCCGGTTAACTGAAGGTGAAAACTTCGGCTTAGGTAGAGCGATCAATTTTGCCACTGAAGAACCACGACTAGACCAGTGCGTACGCTTAGGATGTTAAAATCTGACTCTTGTGAGCTGGGCGACGCTGAGCCAACCTCGGTGAGTGGGATGTGTTTCCACGCATGTCATCGAAGGGGAAAGCAATTTTTCCTTCGCCCCAACGACCAATGGGAAACCGGTTCGCATCCCATTGGAAGGTTCCCATAGACATCGTCCAGATAAGTTGAATGTCTTTACCTCGGACAGAAAGACAAACGAAACATGCGTTGGGCGAAGGAAAGGAAAAACAAACATGCAGTTGGTCAAATATGGTGATCGGTGTACGGGCTGGGTGTATTGCCACCGTACGATAGAAGATCGATTTTTTGTTGTTGACGTTAAGTCACCAGAAACTTTGCCCACGATGGCTAGGGACTAGAATGGATGGGAGTATGTTTGTTTTAGAAGAAAGTAACGAGGGACATGATCATGGGTATGATTGTTTGAATACAATCATGATCGTGTCCAATCCCCTGATCGGTTAGTGGTCAATCATGGGAAATTTGGTTGCAGCTGTTGAAAACCTAATGAACATGGGAACATTGTTTGTTTACTCATGGTTGCTGCGTATAGTATCGCTTCGATTGTGCTCAAATTGCTAACGTCTCATCGGTCGATGTGTCGAGTGTGTGTTTATATTAAACAACACTTGCATTCTCTGTAGGTAGCCAGCAATGGCTGTGCTATAGATTGTCGGTCGAACGATCGACCGATGAGGCAAGGGTGAACATCCCATGCACGTGTATGGGAATATGCTTCTCAGCTATGCGCATTGACACGTTCGGGTGTTAATGTCGGTTACATGATGAGAAAACCGAATTAGATTTCAGATCGTGATGGGTTGGATGCAAGCATGCTCGGGGGTGAAAGTTTGATGCCACGAGAAGATGGTAATCTTGCGGTGGGCTTATGTTTTCAGGTAAAACTGATGAAGGGGAGCTTTGCACGACTCATATGCAGGTAAGCTGCTTATGATCGGTACTGGTATTTGCAGGTTGGGAAAGGGGAGTTAGGTTAGGACGATGGGTGGTTCTTCGGGAGCCTTAAAGAACCCCCACACGCTTTACTCGAGCCAGACGCGGCGGCTATATGTCAGAATTATATTTGCGAATTAATGATATAAAATTATCATTTTTCAATGAAGCTAACATCACATAGCTTTTTAATGTATTTTATTTCTTAGGTATATGTATTTAATTTAACACGTACGTTACGGTGTATACTTCTTTATCTACTTTGTAAAACAAATGGTTTATCGTTAATTTTATACGAAATCATTTTTATGATTAGTAAATTTTTATTATTTATTACAGGAAGGGGGGTCTACTGTTAAATAATGTTCTTGGCATATCCGGCGCCTGTCTAATGGGATTCACAAAAGTGAGCCATTCCTATGAAATGTTATTCCTCGGAAGATTTATTATTGGAGTTAATTGCGGTAAGTTATTTCAAACAAATAGGTGTATATGTTATTATCTTAATGAGCATTTCCAATTATAGGTTTAAACACGTCTTTGGTGCCAATGTACGTCTCTGAAATAGCGCCACTTAATCTACGCGGTGGCTTAGGAACTGTAAATCAATTGGCTGTGACTGTAGGTTTACTTTTATCTCAAGTGCTGGGAATAGAACAAATTTTAGGAACCAATGAAGGCTGGCCGGTTTTACTTGGCTTAGCTATATGTCCAGCAATATTACAATTAATATTATTACCGGTATGCCCGGAATCTCCAAGATACCTTCTAATTACAAAGCAGTGGGAAGAGGAGGCACGAAAAGGTAATCTTCAAATAGATAATGAGAATTATCTTAATTTCACGTCAAATTATTATCTCCTGTTTTCTTTTATTTTCTTATTTACGTTTATTGGTTGTATGTGTGGAATATACTACGTGGCGATTACTAAAAATTCTTTTAGTTTACTGGATACCAAAAGTTTTAATTCAGCGCGTTTAACCAATATGTTCTGCACATGATTGTAAATGATGTCAGTAATTTTTTTCTAGGATGAAAAATTGATATTCCAGACAATTGCCTGTTTTAAAAGCGTTAAGAGTTCGATTTGTTTAATTGTTTGCTATTGTGTTGAGCTCTCAAAGGATCATATTAAAAATGTGTTGTAAATTGTAATTAGGTATCGCCATTCACAGCCGTCGGGGTCAACCAGATAAAAACTCTTCGAGTTCTGCTACGTGTCGATTTCAAAAACATGGTTTCGAGAAAACGCATTTAAAGTTTAAAAACGCTATAACTTTTCGAAATCATAATAATATAGTCCACAACAATTGTTGTATCTTTACTTGGCTATCATCATCATCGGCACTACAACCGGGATCTGGTCTTGACCTTATTTAACAAATCTCTCCACCGGTCCCGATTTCAAGCCGATGTCATCCAGTTTGGCACTCCCAGGGTCTGGGCGTCCTAGTCTACGCCATCCCTTCATCGCAAACAAGATCTGCCACGCTGTCTCCTTCCATACATCCCGCCACAAAGGGATTTCCGGGCAGGATCCTCTTCGCACAATCGAGCTAGGTGTCCCGCCCACCGGAGTCTACCGAGCTTGATTTTTCTTACAACATTCTTCAAGGTAGATTGCATCCAACTCATGGTTGTAACGTCTGCGGAATCGTCCTCCCTCACATACGAGGCCAACGATTCTCCTTAAGACCTTCATCTCTAACGCGGCTAAGAGCGCAGAGTGCCTTTTATTAAGCACCCAGGTCTCGGATCAATACATGAGTAGTGGTAAGACCATGGTCTTTTACAGAAGTAGCTTGGATGTTATGCTACTTGACGATATTTCCAATTTAACGGTAGAGAGGGGAAATCCGTGGCTTATAGTGTGTTGGGCGAGGGCATGGACACGAGGTCCGTAACATAATAAAGAAAAAATAACAAACCACGTAACTATAGCCCGAATTGCAGCGTACAGGTGATTGACGGAACAGGTGTTCTAAGAAAAGATTCATAACAGAGTCGCTAAGCGTTAAAATTTAGGACCACGACTTCATGAAAAGGTTTACATCACGATATGCATCTCACGATTCAATTGACACAAGACTTGAAGACGAAAAACATTTATAATTATTTTAATTTTACCAATGTGATGGTGGACCATTTCGACTCTTTTTCCAACATTATGTTCAACGATGAGACCGGTTTTCATGCCAACGGCCATTTCAACAAATAAAATTGTCAGTTTCGGTCTCAGATTAATCCACTAGAGAAATACCGATGCCCGTTCAACGGTCTCAAGATTGTTGAAGGGGGTGGAATATCACCTAGAAGAACATTGGACACCACTTTTTTAAAAAATGAAAGTGGTGATACTTTGGTGAAAACTGAGAATTATTGCCGTATGCTTCATTAGTTATTGATCCCATTCCAAAAGCGTGCTTTAAAGAATTTCCGAATCCGACTTGAACAATGTCAAGAATCTGTGGGGGTCTTTAGAACAACTTTTTTTTTTAAATTAGTAGTTTGCTTCTTCTAGTTTTTAAAAACATATATAAAACACTTCCAAATTTCGTAATTCGTTATTTATTGTATACTGAAACTAGTTATAGAGTTAAGGCCCACACTGTACATACTGTGATATCATATTTGGGTTTTCCTCCCTCAATCTGCTTATACGACGTGTACCGAAGTGAAGTCAGCGTCAAGATACAAATGTATCGATAGGGAACGTTTGTTGTGAACGAGCCCTTATATTTTTTTTTATTTGGTTGCTATGACGTCTGTCAAACATATTTAGCATGCATCAAGTCATTATAGAAACAACATCATTTTTTAATCCTGTTAAAAATGTCGAATTTTGTACCAGCAAATTATGATTTGGGGAAAGAATTTTTTTTTTGTTTTCATTTGAAGAAAAGTACTGCAGAGTCGCATCGAATGCTTGTCGAGTCTTATGGTGATCATGCTTTATCGGAAGCAACATGCAAAAGATCGCTCAAGCGGTTCAGAGATAATGATTTTGAGTTCCTCTGGATTTAATTTAACTAAATACACACAACACCAGCAACTGATTTCACCACATACATATATTAGTGTTCGACTGGATAGCCTCTGAATTTAGTTTAGCAAAAATACACACAACAATACTCCACCACAGTCTAGCGCCCGGTTAACTGAAGGTGAAAACTTCGGCTTAGGTAGCGCGATCAATTTTGCCACTGAAGAACCACGACTAGACCAGTGCGTACGCTTAGGATGTTAAAATCTGACTCTTGTGAGCTGGGCGACGCTGAAACAATCTCGGTGAGTGGGATGGGTTTCCACGCATGTCATCGGAGGGGAAAGCAATTTTTCCTTCGCCCCAACGGCCAATGGGAAACCGGTTCGCATCCCATTGGAAGGTTCCCATAGACATCGTCCAGAGATAATGATTTTAATGTGCGAAATGCAGAACGAAGACCACCAAAGAAGTTTGAAGATAGCGAATTGCAACCAATATTGGATCAAGATGATACTTTAAGTCAAAAACAAATCGCACAAATGTTAAATGTTGCACAACAAATAATTTGTGACCGTTTAAAAGCTATCGGAAAGATCCAAAAGCGTGGAAACTGGGTGCCACATAAATTGAATGACAGGCAGTTGGAAAAGCGAAACGTTGCTTCTACGACACGAAAGGAAGTCAGTATTGCATCTAATTGTGACTGGTAATGAAAAATGGATTTATTTTAAAAATCTTAAATGCAAAAAATCATGGGTAGATCCAGAAGAAGCGTCAACATCGACTGCAAAGCCTGATCGGTTCGGAAAAAAGGCAATGCCCTGTGTTTGGTGGGACCAGAAGGGAGTGGCGTATCATGAACTTCTAAAACCTGGCGAAACTGTTGATGCGCAACGGTACCGACAACAAATGATCAATTTGAACCATGTATTGGTCGAAAAACGACCAGAATCGACCACAAGACACGGAAAAGTAATTTTGTTCCATGATAATGCTCCGAGTCATACAGCAAAACCCGTCAAAGAAACAATAAAAGCTCTCGGCTGGTAGGTGTTACCCCACCCGCCGTATTCACCAGACTTGGCTCCTTCCGACTATTATTTGTTTTCATCGATGGGACACGCATCGGCTGAGCAGCATTTCAATTCCTACGAAGAAGCCGAAAATTGGGTCTCCGAATGGTTTGCCTCAAAAGGCGACCGGTTTTATTGGCATGGTATCCACAAATTGCCAGAAAGGTGGTCGAAATATGTAGAAAGCAATGGCCAATACTTCGAATAAAATGTTTTTTACTTTTTAAAAAAAATGTTTTTTACTTTTTAAAAAACCCAATGCCTAAGTTATACTCAATCCGTTTGAATTTCGAAATATTGGCATCAGGAAGTCAAGAATATTGTATGTTAACGCGAAACTCTCGTTACACTCTCATTGCACTGAGTCACCACAAGAACCCAATATTGGCCGAAAGTAGAATGTGTGTTAAGGTTAACATTGTTAAAGGATATTTTAACAATTAATATTTCAATTATTATTGTTTATGGGTCACAAAACTTACCCCGAATCTTCTTTAATTGACTTGATTGTTGGATATTCTTTTCCAATTACAACTTTTCGTGATGTACTCCAATCGATGTTTTGTTTTGACAGGCTTTGTAAATTAATTATTTATTATTTGTTAGAATGTTAATAAATACCACATGCACTTTTCACTATGATATTTGGGATTATTCAGAGGTCACACGCTCAATTCCGAGTGTTTATACCTTAAGTCCGTACACGATTAGATTACCTTTGCAATTGAGTGCAGCACTGGGATAATCTATTGCTACGCAAATTCTAGAATAAAACTCGAGTATACACAATACAAATCAATTTATTATTTGAGATTTACAACTAACAACTACACCACCGCACGCGTCGAATGCTTAAATCACAAGGAAAAAATCACGTGTCCTTCGTTTTCCATGTTCTTTTTTGTTCCGCTTCCGCGATTGTTATTTCTAGGAAGCGGAATTGGCTCATAGGGGCTGGACTATGGTTGATAGAGAAACTGTGGCTAATAGAAAGAATATGGCTATGTGCAATGTGATTGCGGTTTTTAAATAGGTGTTTTACTTTATTTAAATTATTTAACTATTGTATTTGGGAATATTCTATTGTAATGGGAAAGTGATGATGTGATGATTTGGAGGGAAGGAAAGGATACGCATGTGAAGACACCAGATGTTAATTATTCATAGGGGGGTGATAATTAAATGAACTTAATTATATAACAACATTGCGTGTGTGAAAGTTATCGCTATAGCAGTTGTATTAGTATTCCAATTGGTCCATGTTAGTTAACAAAGACTAATTTTCTATTGCTTAGCTTAGTAGTGCGAATGGCCAAGGAAAGCAAAGACATTTAGGAAAGAATATATTCCGGAAACCTATTATAATTGAATGTTTTAATATTGGAATATTCTAGGAGGGGACTGACAAACCTAAACCCCTGTTAGACCAACGGGATTACAACTCATGTACATCTCCTGCAATTAATTCAGGTCCCTTGCAACACTTTTATAGGAGTAAATAGTTATTTTCTTTTCCGACTATCAAAACAACCCAAAATCTTCAGTTGAATTCAAAATCCGCATGTCACAATCACATCAAAAGATAGGCGATCTATATATGTATATATATATATATATATATATATATATATATATATATATACATATATATATATATATAGATAGATATATATATATATATTTATATATATATATATCCGCTAGATATAGGTATACCAACGTTGTACGAGGGTTGCCTCTTATGTTTCGGGATTTGGCAACCCTAGTGTTGCAATCCGGCAATTGACAGCTATGTCGTAAAGTTGGAAATTTTTGAGGTTATACGCACTCAGAACGTTTTGACATACGAGCGCAATTTGTGTTGTCTACAGTAACTTAAAAGATTCATCTCGACCCAAAAATGGAATTAAATCGTCAACATTTTCGTGCGATTATTTTTTACAACTTTCGGCGTGGATTAACTCAGCAACAGTGCATGGATGAACTTAATTCAATTTTTGGCAATGAAGCTCTGATATTGGCAGATCGTCATGTGACCTATCGTGAGATTGAGACAACCTTAGGCGTTAGTGGGACCAGCATACATTCAATATTGCATAAACATTTGACTGTCAAAAAAATTTGTTCGCGTTTGATCCCACACAATTTGTCAATCACCCAAAAAAAGGCTCGTGTCAATTGGTCGAAAGAAATGCTCAAAAAATACGGTCGCGGTGCTTCGAAACACGTCTATGACATCGTGACAGATGATGAATCGTGTATTTACGCGTATGAGCTCGAAAGTAAACAGCAGTCGACTGTCTGGGTGTTTCAAGATGAGCCAAATCCAACAAAAGTTGTTCGCGCACGAAGCACTTCCAAGCAAATGGTCGCCTGTTTTTTCGGAAAAACTGGACATGCCCCAACCGTACCACTAGAGCAACGCAGAACAGTCAATTCTAAGTGGTACACAACCATTTGTTTGCCAGTTGTCTTCCAAGAAATCAGGAAAACCAACCGCCGAAGACGGATCACTCTTCACCACGACAATGCGAGCTCTCACACATCGGCTGCGACAACTGCATTTTTGAGCACCCAAAACATCGATTTGATGGGTCATCCGCCGTATAGTCCTGACTTGGCACCGAATGACTTCTTTTTATTCCCGTACGTAAAAAACAAACTGAGCGGTCAACGTTTTTCGACACCTGGAAAAGCGGTTGCTGCATTCAGAATGCATGTGTTGGAGATACCTCAATCAGAGTGGCAAAAGTGCTTCGACAATTGGTTCAAACGCATGCAAAAGTGTATAGATCTTCATGGGGAATATTTTGAAAAACAATAAAGTGATTTTCGATGACCAATATTTGTTTTTGTTCTCTAATCCCGAAATATAAAAGGCAACCCTCGTATGCCAATTTTTTAGGCAATATTTAAGTGCCTTGACTTTTTTTAAGCTTGTGCCAAGAGATATGTATGTTAGTTTTCTAAAAAAAAAAAAATAATGGACCTGAACCTCTTGCATGCCCGATTACCAAGTTGTATGCAAAAACCCTTCACCTACTTACTTAAACAGACTTTTACTGACAAAGAATTGTCATAGAATTGAGCTATTAGGTGCGATGTGTATTGGTTCTATTGCTTAGAAATTGAAAACCCATGCTGTCAACCACTTGTAAATGGCCTTTCGAAAATGCTGAATATTATTTTACAACAAAGTAAGAACATTGGATTAATCAGTTTTAAGTATATATGTATCTCTCAAATTAATTTAATCACAACGTAGCGACTTTTATTCGGGTGTATCGATATATTAATTCTATAGTGTTTTTTTATTATATTACAATTTTTATTGAATTGTTTCCAATGATTCATATATAACGTGCAATTTTTCTAGCTCTACGACGTTTACGAGCATCCAGTTCGGTGGAAGAAGATATTGAAGAAATGCGAGCCGAAGAGCGAGCGCAACAGGCCGAAAGTCATATATCAACTATGGAGCTAATTTGCTCACCGACCTTAAGACCACCGCTCGTCATTGGAATTGTTATGCAGCTCAGTCAACAATTTAGTGGAATCAATGCGGTATTTTATTACTCGACATCTTTATTCATGAGCTCTGGTTTGACAGAGGAAAGTGCTAAATTTGCCACCATCGGCATTGGTGCTATAATGGTAAGTGCTGAGAATCCATTATGTTGAATACCAAAAAGTAATATGTGATAGTCAAAAATACGCGGTGTGGCTATAAAATAACGAGACTAATGATGTAATACATTATATTTTGTAATAGGCGATCCGTCCTTACTCGCTTCGCTCGACAGCCTCACGCTCCATTTGCTAAGTTCGTATACGCTAACATAAATTATCACCGACAAATATATTTTGTAGTTACTAGTGAAACAATGCTCACGGACCCGAATAATATGGGCTCAATCGAGCGAAGTGATGCTATGTTCATCCATTATAAAATACGGATCAAAAAAGAATAAAATTAGGCCCACTTCATTTCATTATTATATAGGGGAGTGTACCCATATTCAATTGTTATCTTCTTCAATATATACTCCTCGTCTATCCCTACAATTTGCTAGGTAAAAGTTTCTCAATTGATTCGATATATAATGTTAAGGTTGCGCACCTTGCTGTTATCGTTAGGTTACGTATTGTAATATTAACATAAAAATATTATAGTTATTTGGCACCGGCAGTATCCTCCCGGCTGCGCAAATTTTAATGTTATCTGAGTAAATACTACCTGTTGGAGATGGGCCTGTGGGGATTAGGAGTATTGTGCCAGGCATGGGCACACGGTTCACTCCTATCCCCATCCGAATGTCACTAATTGTTCCGACACGTATCAAAGGAAACACCAACACAGTACAAGTAAAAATAGAAAACACACCATTTCCTTGTTTAGTTGTATATTTATTTTAAAGAAAAACACTGTTATTGGAATAACTTGTTTGAATCCATGGATTATTGTTCCGTTTCCTTCTCTTATTGGACACTAACATTTTACGGTGGCACTATTTAAAATACCTGAACTAATTCGAACACTGGTGGTATGGACTTGCTTTTGATTATAATTAATACTACTCGCCACGAATCGGGGTACAACACGAACACGACTCCGGTATATATGGATGGATGGATGGATGGAAAACGACTCACCGCGGATAGAATTCTGACATGATTCCATCCTAGGTTAGGGTTAAGAACAAAAGAAGAGAGAGAAAAACGTTTCTCTTAAGGGTGCGACCGCCAAGGAAATGCACTCTTTCGGTGCAATGGTATGCGTGTGTGACCGTACAGATCGGTGTTATTTACACGTGCTCGAAAGCAGTGGAAGAACGAAACAGGCAAGCGGCAAAGACATAGGAGATTTATGATCCGTGTCTATGATGTACATTGCAGCTATCATAGACAGCTTGATGCGTGCATCATTTACAGGTGATAATGCAATTGCATAAGCGAAGTTGAGAGATTGAATGGGAGTTATGGGGGGTTTTTTAGCCAAGTGTACCGTGGAGTTTGGTGGAACCGGCACGTACCCCCCCCCCCCCCCGGAGGGCCGTGCGCTTGGAAAACAAGGTGGCCCTGCGTACTTTGGGAGGTGCTGAAAATTTGGTTGGTGATTGTTGGAGGAACTGTCGTGATGACGGGTTCCTGGTATGGTTTGGGCCTTTGTCGATAAATGTGGTGGACGCGGATGTTACCGCTTGATACTGCCAGGGGCAAGGGTGTGCGGCGTGGTCCATTGGCATGTTGTGGGTTTGGACCAACAGGTTTATCGTCCGAGTAGGTTGGAACCTATCGGAAATCTGCTCGCGTCCGCAGTGAAGAAGTAGCGTATGCGGGAGTATGCAGATAGAGGCGCTGTGGGTGTCAACCTGGTGTTGGCGGTACCTGCCAACAGGTTGTACCTTTCTAATAGGTCACATCCCATTAGGGCTCGCTGACATCGTACAACGAAGTGTCAGGAGCTGTGACCTATTGAGACTCACTGACATCGTACAACGATGTGTCAGTGGATATAATTGAGGAAACCGAGTCCAGAGTCGGTGTCTTTCTTCCATACGTTTGTATGGCGAATTGTTTGCCGCTGGGACTGGTAAATGGGGGCGGACACTCCACTTGCGCGGCTTACCGATCGGGAGAAGACCCGGTATATTGGCACCAGTGTCTACGACGGCGCTCGATATACGGCAGCTGCGACCACGACCGAACGGCAACTTGTGAGGAGGTGCCGGCCTGTCGCGCTTGGTTGATAGTAGACGACTTAGGTTAGGGGGGGCTTCTGGTATGTGGTTCGTTGTGTCCAAAGGGACCCAAAGGCCATGGCTCAAATTACCGTCCCATCCCCACACTTTCCCAGATCCACAAACTTTTTGAAAGCATTCCGTATCAAAGGTTATGCTTCCACTGCAAATCACTAATTTCGCCCATGCAACGCGGCTTACTTGGTGTTAGATTTATCACCACTAACTTGGTTGAATTTACTCTACACACACACCTAGCCTTAGAGAACCACAAAGAAATCGACGTTGTTACTACTGATTTTAGTAAACCCTTCGATAAAATCTCGCACAAACTGAAACTTTTCAAACTATTCTCCTTGGGCTTCGAACCCGTATTGATAAAGTGGATTTCTTCATTTCTGAGCAGTCAGCTCTATAGAGTGCGTTTCAGATCTGTTCTCGGAAATCCTTTTCTTGCCACCGAGACAAGGAGACCCTCAGGGCAGTTATTTAGTTCCCCTTCTATTCATATTAACAAGAAACGATATCGATATGATTATCAAGCATTCATGTATCTCCTTTTACACCAACGATACCAAATTCTTCAAAACAATTTGTTCTCCGCTTGATACTTTCCTTCTCCAGATAGACCTTGACAACACTTCGTTATGGTGTCAGAAGAATTGTCTGGGGCTTAATGTCGACAAACGTCGGTCAATTGCGTTATCGCGGAACACTGACGTCCTCTTCATCCGCCGTCTTCTCTCGGGATCAATCGATTGTGCAAGCCTTCTTTCCTCTGACCCGTTCTACACCAATCTCCGTAATATAAGAAACCCTCGTTAATTTTATCTACCAGCCCATCACACCTCGTACGGCATTAACGAACCAATCTCAGGTATGCTACGCAACGTCAACTGTTACCTGACTTCAATTTCACCTCTCCTGCTGGCAAACGCCGTCTTCTTACCAGCTCCTCTTAGCCATGCCGCAGAATTTATTCATGTATATTATGAATTGTAAAAACCAAAAAATCATATTTCTGTATCCTAGTTTCAAAATTAGTTGGTAAGCGAATTTATAGCTTGTGTTAAACCGAATAAATGGGGAGTCTGCCCCCACCTAATTTCAATTAAATTAAATTAAAAGTGAATACCACTGAAATCTTTATTCCAAATGGGAATACTGAAAATATAATTTTATGGATATCCAGCCATTGCCTTGTAATTATTAAAAGTCCTTTTACTACACCTTTATAGTTTTATGATCGAAGATTTCCAAGAAAATTTAAGTCGATCCTTTAACAACCCTTAGGCTTTCATTCGAAAATTCTTTTATCATCATTTACTTGTCGTGGGGATCTACAAATATGCCTTCTTTAATCGTAGCATTCCTACAAATATAATATTAAAAGAAAGCACTATCTTGATCTCCCAAGTCTTCATATGTAGGAGTTTTCTAGGGATAGAAAAAGTACATTGTGGCAATTCTCACAGATGCACACACATTGCACAAGCAAGTAGTAAAAAACACTGAAAGAAATTCGAATAAGCAAAAGCATCGGAGCCCTATACCATAGAGATAACAACAATTCCACATCAATCGAGTGTACTTGAGTATAACGATGGAATTTGGAGACGCGAGCAGTGGCCTGGTGCGTTGAGTTTTGGTTCTATCTTTTACTGATTCTAACCGTTATAGCGTCGGTTCGAATCATACACTCTTCATTATCATCCCAAACACTATAACATTATTAGGTTATACGAGGGTTGCCTCTTATGTTTCGGGCTTTGGCAACCCTAGTGTTGCGATCCGGCAATTGACAGCTCTGTCGTAAATTTGGACATTTTTGAGGTTATACGCACTCAGAACGTTTTGACATACGAGCGCTATTTGTGTTGTTTACAGTAACTTAAAAGATTCATCTCGGCCCAAAAATGGAATTAAATTGTCAACATTTTCGTGCGATTATTTTTTACAACTTTCGGCGTGGATTAACTCAGCAACAGTGCATGGATGAACTTAATTCAATTTTTGGCGATGAAGCTCCATCAAGGACCAGTGTTTATCTATGGTATGGTGAATTCAATCGTGGTCGTAGTTCACTCCAAGATGAGTTTCGTGAAGGTCGTCCAAAATCAGTTGTTGTTCCGAAAACCATTGATGCTGTGCGCGAACTATTGGAAGATCGTCATGTGACCTATCGTGAGATTGAGACAACCTTAGGCGTTAGTGGGACCAGCATACATTAAATATTGCATAAACATTTGACCGTCAAAAAAATTTGTTCGCGTTGGATCCCACACAATTTGTCAATCGCCCAAAAAAAGGCTCGTGTCAATTGGTGGAAAGAAATGCTCAAAAAATACGGTCGCGGTGCTTCGAAACACGTCTATGACATCGGGACAGGTGATGAATCGTGGATTTACGCGTATGAGACCGAAAGTAAACAGCAGTCGACTGTCCGGGTGTTTCAAGATGAGCCAATTCCAACAAAAGCTGCATTCAGAATGCATGTGTTGGAGATACCTCAATCAGAGTGGCAAAAGTGCTTCGACAATTGGTTCAAACGCATGCAAAAGTGTATAGATCTTCACGGGGAATATTTTGAAAAACAATAAAGTGATTTTCGATAATCAATATTTGTTTTTGTTCTCTAATCCCGAAATATGAAAGGCAACCCTCGTAGTAGTAAGGTTTTCACAAATCATTCTGCCCGAGAATAAAAGATTCTCTTTTGCGATAGTAAGGTATTTTTTCCCCTTCTATCCTATACACATTTTGTATATCCACACCGTAAAACATGAGTGACAATTTTAAACGCTCTACAAGTAAACAATTTGTATTAAATTTGCTATTCAAATTAAAACGGGGACTTATTGCTCCATCCTTGTATAGTATAACATATCAGTTTTAGGTTTTTAAACATTTCATATCGGAGTTTTTATCGCTTACATTCTATTACAATAATTAACAAAACACCTTTTTTTCTTTTTAGGTTGTAATGACTTTAGTGTCAATCCCTCTAATGGATCGTACCGGTCGACGAACCCTTCACCTTTACGGCTTAGGTGGAATGTTCATATTCTCCATATTTATAACAATTTCGTTCTTAATCAAGGCAAGTACAATCTCCCACATGGCATTTATTTATTACGCCCTGGTAAGCGTAGGGAAGGACGTATGTGGTTTGTATTGTAAGACTATTATATACGATTTGTTCGGCTCGTTAAAACATTTTTGTTTAGTTATAATTTATAAATTGTATTCTAAAACAATATTGGCCTCTAAGGTATTAGCTTATATCTTAAGCAAAAACAACTATAGTATATATTTTGGGTTTATTTTTTCTTTTGGAAAATTTGAGTTGTTTTTTTTTTTTCGTCGGAATGCTAAAATAATTTGATGTGTTCCAATGGGTAAACGTGGAGCATTGCATGGAAATAAGACTCAGATGCCGTTGGAAAATGTGCAGACGAAAATGATCATAATTATCCTTCATGAGTTTGAGTCTGTTCTTTTTGGAATGATATTGCTTGAAAGTTTGACTTTATTCCAATTTTGTGATTTTGTTTAATATTTTGCTTTTTTTTTTTGATAAAACACACTGCGATTTTTGGTGTATTCTGTCTTAAAACTTTGTGCACAGAAATAGTTTAAATACAAACAATATTAACACAATGTGCTTATATGCTTATTAACGCTATAAGCTTCTGATTTCTTGCTAAATTCGTTTTTGATTCATTTTTGTTGTTAAGAAACAATTGCATAAATATTTATGTGATATTTAATAAGATGGCTTTTTTAGTTAATTGCGTTTATTTTTGTTTTAATTTTATAGTAGTTATTGGTGTTGTAATTAGATTTAAGACGCTGGATATATGAGTTTGATGGAGTAAGATAACCAACTTAAGAAACTGTCTGGTGATCTAGCAAATACTCTGTTTTATTTTTTGAAAATAAATCATCAACCACGAAGAAAAATTGTATCGACCATGTTTTTGTTACATTCGATAAAGTTTTGAATTTTTTAATGAACATATTTTTAATTTATTTACATATAATTTATAATCAAACTGGAAAGTCAATGTAATAAAATAATATATAAAATTTTTTGATAATAATTATATGTATACCAAATATCTTATAGAGATCATAAGTATATCAAATAAGAAATTACACCTACAAGATGTTATCTACTGACTTTAGGTAAGAGTTCATTTTGCTTTTACGATAAACTGGAGGAATTTTCAGTTTTTCTATAATCAATATGGACAACAGTTCTTAAAATAAAGGTATTCACTCTCGTAATTATTAGGAATATAATCATTCCCTAACAAAAATGTTAGAAACAAGTTAGTAAATAATAAAACGTAACTGCCTTTTTCAAATATAAACCAAGCAAAGTTTTATGTATTTTCGTGTATTATTATTACTACTTATTTTAATGAAATATAATTGTGTGGCAATTTAAGTAAAATATTACTCGTTTATAGTTATATATAATTTTTAGTCTGTCTGTAGTGGTCCTTCTCTCAGGGAGCTTGTCTGGTCCTGAAAAGGACGAGGGATCTCTTTAAGAAAGCTCCTGAGGGGACCCGTTGCGGTGCCGCCGTGCTTTCTCGAACCTCGAGGGAAGAGCAGCTTCCGATTGTTCTAGGGACGTCGTCTTGGAATTGCGTCCATGTGCCGTGGAACCAGGTGCCTTTGGGTGATGTCCGAAATCGTGGACGCTGTAAGGGTTTAGTTTGTGGGCTTGCCACCACTTTACTCACCGGTTCTTTTTGCTGGTTGGAAGTCTCCTCCTGTCCTAAAGCCGCCAACGTTCCTCAGTGAATGCACCAAACCAAATTAAATCAAAATACTTTTGGTTTCGTTCAAATAGTTTCATTTATTTTTGTAAATATTTTTGGTCCGGAAATTGATTGATCTTCTGCCGGGGACTATGAACAGGATGAGAACTGACTCTACTAGACCTCCAGCACTTTCGCCGGGGACTATGAACGTTGATTGTTTGCCTCCTCGAGATCACGATACATCACCTTTTAAACGAAATCAAATCGAGATTTCTATCTCAAAAATGTACATTTTCATGCAGCAATCTCGATTTTCGCTACATTTCGTGCGATGCTCAATGTTTGTTTTAGATAAGATTCAGTTTTCTGAATCTTCATCAATCTATTTGCATATGAGAATTGGAAATGGTATTTGGGTATTGTTTGCTTGTGGCAAATTCGGACATCTGGTGCGATTTGCCATGGATATGGTTTATTTAATTTTCTAGGGAAATTACCAGATTGAAATGTATTTCTGGGTTTTGAATTGAGATTATGCCGTGGGGCAAATGCAAAGCTATAAACGAATATTTGATTCGTTTATTGCGAATTTTGATTTTAGTTTAGGTTTTTTTGATTAAATTATGCCGTGGAGGCAAATGCAAAGCGATAAACGAATAATTTAATTCGTTTATTGCGAATTTTGGATTTAGTTTTGGTTTTTCAGGATTTTGATAGGATTTAATGTCTTAGCGTATTATAGCTAGGTTTTGGATGTAGGAATGGGGGAAAAAGGTAGTAGGGTTTTTTGGAGCACTACATCCTCCCCTCCTTGAAAGAAAGAAAATTTATCTTTATGAGATTAATTTTCTGGGAAATGGTGTGGTTGGGAATAAAGGATGATAGTATCGTGATTCCGTTACATTGGCGTGATATTTTCTAACATAGTAGTTTTATGTATACAATATTTATTTTTCTTAGGTTACGGTACACATTTTTTTTTTTTTTTGGTTTTGATATTTAAAATAATCAACGATTATGTTGTAGTTGCATATATTAAAAGTGTTATTTACAGTGTTTTTGTTATATTTTATTTTTTACATTTAGTAACAATTGTGAGTAATATATATATATGTTTTTTCTTCTTTTTATAGAAGAGGTTTTTTGTTTTTGTTTATAAAGTTCTATTATAGTTTGTAAAAAGATACATAGATAAGTAAGGTGTTTATGGTTTATTCTTACAATTTGTGTGTTATATAGATTTTTTTTTTTTATTATTTACATATATTATTTCGGTTTTTTTTTTTTTTTTTTTTTTGGAGGAGTTTTCATTGTCCTTATTTATTTATATAATTTTTTTTCATGTAGTTTGTACGTAAGATTAAATTCTAAAAATTTTTAAATTTGTTTTGAGTTACACCAAAAGATTTTTTTTTCTTATTTTCTTAAGATTTAATTCATGCAAAATGTCTTGTACTTATATAGATATTTGAAATTCTTACTTTAACGTTATTTCATATCGTACGTTTCGTTTGTGTATATTTGGTTTTTTTTTCATATGTAAATATAATGTGTTTTTTTTTTCTTATAACTTAAGATTATTTATTATTACAAACATTTTTTTTCATTTAAGTCAGTGGTAGTTGATTAACATATAAACTTATTTTATTAAGTGAGTTAGTATTTGTCTTCATATATAAATTTTTTGTTTTGTTTGTTTTCTGGTTATTAAAATGATGTATGATATTTACAAAATTATTTTATTCGTATACAATTATTTGGATAGAAATTTTTTTTTTTTTTGGCAAATTTTAAATACATTATCGTAGTATTTTGGTAGAGTATCACTTTATGATTTTCTCTAAGGTTTTACCATACGTATATACATTTATGTATATTTTTTTTTGTTATTTATACATCTATACATTTACTTTCCTTCAACCTTTATTTTATTTATTTTGGGCTTCTTATTTGTGATTGCCTAATCCACAAATGGTTTTATATTATTGATGTGGTCAAATCTTCGAGAAGAAGAGAATGTGCTTATTTACTTGTTTAAGTATATATTTGAATGCTAATCGGAAGTCAATTTGCTTCGTTTTAAATTTTTCCTTAAATTTGTGGAAGACTTCCCACGCTTTCTTCGGGTTTGGCTGTGTAACATAGTTCAAACTTCCGAGCGACAATATGTTAGAAGAATAATAAAGTTTCGAGATTAAGATTTGAAACTCCCTTTTATTAGTAAGTGGAGGTACGATTTTTTGGTCAGATTCTATTTGTAAAATCCATTTTAAAATTTGGATAACGAGAGAAACGAGGGAGACGATGTGGACAAACAAATTACTGAAACGAGGAATGTGTTCGACTGCAATTTTGATATGACTGTTATCTACAACCTTACTCTTTTCTAACGAGAAAATTAGTTGTTTTTCAATCTTACATTTTGCTGGGACTCTTAGTACCGCAGGCTTACTCTTTGCTGAAATTTCTTGTTTCTCGGGCTTACAATCTGCTGGGAGTTCTTGCTCCACAGGCTTACATTTTGCCGGAATTTTCTGTTTGTGCTCTATGAGCTTGCACGTGTTGTTGCTAGAAGTCGGAGCATTTAAGAATATAAAAGTAGATGGACGTGATAGAATAGTATGATCAGGGGTCTTTGTCGAATCATCAGATCCGGCCCGTAGACAAACGGATTCAAATGTTGACTGTTGGATAAGATCTTTGGTCGCTACTCCCTCTATTTGGGGGGCCTCTCGATCGTCCTGCCTCTGATTTTTATCCCTATTATCTCGAATGCCAATTTCATCCGTAGACGACACCTTGTAAGGTGAGGCATTTTCTACCTTCCTGTTTATATCCTTAGCTTCTAACGTCGCTTGTTCAATTTTTCCCGTATTTAATTTCTCGGAATCAATTTTTATTAATTGTACCCTGTTCGTTTTGGTTAATACTCCACTTCTCCAAACGTTTGCGGTAGAAGTGGGCCGAGCTCTAAAATCGTTTTTATTCGATGGAGAGTCGTTTAGACTTTTGAAATGAGACTGTATCCTACATTCTGCTTGAGAATGATCAAATCTTTTACAATAAGTGCATTCAATGCGTTGAACCTCTGTCTTCATTTGTTGGGGACCAACATTTAGAGAGTTTGTATTGCGATAACAAGTCCAGGAAGTATGTCCAGTCTTATTGCACGATTGGCAAATTTGTGGCTGGCTATATTTGGAATTATTATATAAATTAAGAGGGTTTCCATCGCCTAGTCGTGGGGCCTGCTCGAGAGCGTAATTGATTGCTGCTCTAAGACTTGGGGTACCTCGTGCTTTAACTAAGAGTTTTAAATGGGTATCCCTAAGACCATCTTCAAAAGTATGCAAGGCGAGCTTTTTATTTTCTTCGAGGAGATATGTTCGCACCGCAGGATCGACAGTGCTTTCGAACGTGGCTTTGTTCAGCAGATGCAGGAGGTGTGCGAGTCTGTTTCCAAACTCCTTCACATCTTCCTTGCTATCTTGCTTGGCTTTCACCAGACTGTTTTGTGCCGCTGACCTTGAGGTGAGAATTTTAAATTCTCCCTTTAATTCGGAAGCAAGATCATTCCAGGTTGAAATGACCTTGTACCGGATGTGGTCGTATGCTGGCCCTTTCAGTCTGGTTTTCACCACGCTTAGATAAAAAGCATGCCGACTGTCGTCCTGTGCCTGTGAAAAAATAATATCTCCGCAAGAAATGAAATCATCGAGTTCGTCCGGGTTACCGTTAAACACCGGCACGAAATCTAAGATATCCTTCAATCCGATTGTAATATTCATTATTGGCTACGTGATAATTTCGCGCGTTAAATATTCGAGTCGCGTGTTCATTTTAGATAAGATTTTTCCCATATGTGCGCAGCTTCCCAATCGCAAGTGCAACAAAGGCAAAGGGTAAGGAAAAGGGACTTCTCGAACCCAACTGGAACAATCGTAAAATGGAAGAATCCTGACTAAGGAAAGAAAATAAGAGATCCTTTTACACCTAAGTAGAGGGCAAGAAGAGAAACAGGTTTCAAGATAGATTCTATGGAAAACGCCAAAGGTAAGAAGAAGAAACCAACAAACTAACAAGTGGAGAACCCACAAATGATGCTAAGGACAGAGTCGAGGGTTTCCTGCCTAAGTTTTGCTAACGATATGAAGAGTCTTCCCCAAGTAATATAAGTTGATAGAAAAATATATGTATATTTATGTGTATGTAAAAAATGTTTAAATCGGTTACGTTATTGTACCTTTAAAATGAATACGTTTGTTTTTTCCTTAAAAAAATAAAATTTTCGAAAAATTTCACATCTCAATATCCCCTTTGATTTATTTTCCCATAATTTAATTTGTTTTGGGGGTTCTCTGGGTCCCCTTTTTTTAAATGAATTTTTAAATGTGTAAAAATGTGTATATAAATTTAAATTTATTTTGGGGTTCTCTTTGCCCACTTGCAAATTTTTTAATAACAAAAAATGTGTGTAAATACCTGAGATCTCTTTTTGTTGGGTTGTCCGCTGCCGTTGCAGGCTTCGTTGAGGGGTATTTGACCATTGCTTTGCTGGCCTGCTGAAGACATCGTTATGATTGCTGATCTTGGCTTATTTCGGAACTTATTATTGATGATGTTGGAAATACTTGCTCACGTTACTGATGTTATAGGTGAAATATGTTTTGTTGCTGATGTTGTTGACTACTACAGCAGTATCGACTGCTCGTACTGTTGCGATGCTGTGATATGGGCATGTAATTGTGTGTGTGTTGACGTACCTCAATGATTTAAGTATCCTGGTTTTAGTGGCGTTTGTGTGATTCTGTGGATATTGTCGTTTGACCAGACTGGCGGAGGACGTCTGTTTCGTTGCACTCTATTTTGTTTTGTCTGCGGAGCGAGATACGATGCTCGTCACTGAGGATCTCGGGGCTGCTCGGAGTTAATTGAAAATGTGTTTGCTGATTGATTTTAAATGCGTTTGGGTGTTGCCGATGATTCTCTGTAACCTTATGTGATGTTACTGTACCAGGCATTGATGTCATTCCTTTTTCTTTTCTTTTGTTTAATTGGATGTTGGTATTTTACCGCTGCCACCATTTTTGTAGTGGTCCTTCTCTCAGGGAGCTTGTCTGGTCCTGAAAAGGACGAGGGATCTCTTTAAGAAAGCTCCTGAGGGGACCCGTTGCGGTGCCGCCGTGCTTTCTCGAACCTCGAGGGAAGAGCAGCTTCCGATTGTTCTAGGGACGTCGTCTTGGAATTGCGTCCATGTGCCGTGGAACCAGGTGCCTTTGGGTGATGTCCGAAATCGTGGACGCTGTAAGGGTTTAGTTTGTGGGCTTGCCACCACTTTACTCACCGGTTCTTTTTGCTGGTTGGAAGTCTCCTCCTGTCCTAAAGCCGCCAACGTTCCTCAGTGAATGCACCAAACCAAATTAAATCAAAATACTTTTGGTTTCGTTCAAATAGTTTCATTTATTTTTGTAAATATTTTTGGTCCGGAAATTGATTGATCTTCTGCCGGGGACTATGAACAGGATGAGAACTGACTCTACTAGACCTCCAGCACTTTCGCCGGGGACTATGAACGTTGATTGTTTGCCTCCTCGAGATCACGATACATCACCTTTTAAACGAAATCAAATCGAGATTTCTATCTCAAAAATGTACATTTTCATGCAGCAATCTCGATTTTCGCTACATTTCGTGCGATGCTCAATGTTTGTTTTAGATAAGATTCAGTTTTCTGAATCTTCATCAATCTATTTGCATATGAGAATTGGAAATGGTATTTGGGTATTGTTTGCTTGTGGCAAATTCGGACATCTGGTGCGATTTGCCATGGATATGGTTTATTTAATTTTCTAGGGAAATTACCAGATTGAAATGTATTTCTGGGTTTTGAATTGAGATTATGCCGTGGGGCAAATGCAAAGCTATAAACGAATATTTGATTCGTTTATTGCGAATTTTGATTTTAGTTTAGGTTTTTTTGATTAAATTATGCCGTGGAGGCAAATGCAAAGCGATAAACGAATAATTTAATTCGTTTATTGCGAATTTTGGATTTAGTTTTGGTTTTTCAGGATTTTGATAGGATTTAATGTCTTAGCGTATTATAGCTAGGTTTTGGATGTAGGAATGGGGGAAAAAGGTAGTAGGGTTTTTTGGAGCACTACATGTCATCGATACAGCACATGTGGTCCCTCTATCTAAAAAAAAAAATTCACGTTTTCAAATCGACCTCAGATTGAACATAACATGGCTGTAAAATAAGCGTAAAAGATATACGACTAATTAGAAATACGATATATGTAAATATCAGTTAGCGATTTAAGTTATATACAATGCCATAGCTGTATGCAGCTTATAATATGATATAAATGTTATAAGCTATAACTCTAATTTTTGTATTGTATAGTAAATAGTTGGAAAGGATGGCGAAGAATTGTTAAATAAGTTTAATTATAATATACTCCAACTTGTGGAAGGTTTAATATGATTTATAGTTGTGATGTCCTATATCTCTATTAGCTTGTTACGTGGTAAATTGTGATATAATTTGCGCCACTTGATATCATTTTTTGTATACTACAGTACATAGTTGTGTAATTGGTTCTAGTCGTTATATATTCTTGTGTTCATGACTTATAAGGCTTACATCCCGCAAATGGTACTCACAGTTTGTTGCAGGGCTGATCTGGATTAATACAACCGTTTGCCGCTTCGCAGCCTCCGGGCTGGCAGGGCAGCTGTGGTCGCAGTCGCCGTGGCCCCGCCCGTCTCTGGATGCTGTTTCTCCCCTCTTCCGACCGAATGCTCGCCTCTGCCAAATGACCAAAAGTTTCGTGTGCCGTTTGTGTCTTCGACGCTGGCTGCTCGGGTATCCTTAGTTCTCTTCTATTGCTCAAAGCACCATATTCCTTATTACTGATGATGATGGTATACACTCAATGGCGATTTTGAGGTCGTTAAACTCTCGGTTAATTTAATTTGGTTACTTGGAAAAGCACACTTGGCTGTTGGTTGAATTAAAACCACTGAATCGTCTTTTCTTTTATGTTTCTTTACTCACAAATTATTTTCCAATCGTATTGCTTTTTTGTATACCCGGCTGTCACGCGGGAGACTGTGGTTCAATTCCCCGTCGGGGAGCCTCTGGCGCAAGACTAATGACCTTGCCCGGAAAAAAAACAACTCATTATGGAAAATTTAACAAGTCTCAGGACTTGCTAAATAAGGCCAAGACCGGTTCCCGGCTGTAGTGCCGATGATGATGATGATTGCTTTCTTGTAAGTACCGAGTTTAAAAACCAACGCTTCGTTTATTTATTCCTGCTTTTGTTCTTAAACATAACCTTCGACTCTCTCGACATAATATCGACTGAATAAAAAAAAAAAACGACTCTTCCGTAAGACCAACGTACAACAACAGTTTCATCCCTTTTTCCTCTTTTGACAAAAAAAAAAGACGTTACCGACAAAAAACCGTCGGAGAGAGGCTGGGCTTATACACCAGCTGTATTTAATTTGAAGTCCAACTCAGCTACATTTAATTGGCTTTCAACCCAAGCTTAATTGAAATATAACGTAATGCAATTCGATTATATTTTTGTATTGTGTGTTTATTTAGATTGGCGCAAGGCTTATAACCCTGCCCGGAAAAACAAATTATTATGGAAAATTTGACAAGCCTCAGACTTGTTAAATAAGGCCAAACGGAATCCCGGTTGTAGTGCCGATGATGATGATTTTTATTTAGATACACTTAAATTATTTAAATTTTCATCTGTAATGTAGCTGAGTTTATTTTTCGTCAGAACAAGGACGATGGAAGACTTACTCACGTAACAATAACAACAGTCAATGTTGTATATAGTGCGGAAAAATATTTCATCTGTTGGATTTTATTAATCAATAAAGAGAAGACACGGATAGTTACAATACAAATCGGTGTCTGCAGTTGAGTTGAATAGAAGAGTTGAATCGATTCGCCGAGGATGGCATGTGGCTGGACGTCCGTACTCCGTGGCGGCTGGTTGAGGAAAGAGGCTGATGATGTGCACGTGCGTCATCAGGAAAGCTATTGCAACTTGACGAAATACAAGATGGTGGATGTTCGTTGAGTTCGACCAACTTCGTTGTCGCCGGTGTGCGCATCGGATGTACACTCATGAAGAACATTTGATGTCCAATATCATCCTTGTTTTTTTTTTCCATAACATATTTCATTCTAATAACAAGCGTTATTCAAGATGGCATAAGTCGATGTTGTATATAGTGCGGAAAAGTATTCCATCCTTTTTTTATTACCAAAATATATTTCATTTATAATTATTGAAATTTGCAATAAGAAAGTTCATTTCCATCAAAGTGTGAAATGAGCTACTGCAGTTGGGCAACTCGATCACACATGCAGTTATTTATTGCGCAGCTTAGCACACATTACGGTGACGATCCATTGTGCCGAATAGTTCCCGTGGCGTGAGAGCTTAGCTTACTGCCCAAGTTATTTGACGTGTCTGCATATCCTACAAATTGCAGACTAATTCTTGTGCTATCGACATTCCGGATTTCAATTTGGGCGGAATAACTTACTGTCTCTGTTTTTCCGACTGTCTATCTCTGTTTTTACCTATCCGCCTCAATGGAGTTCGTATTTTCAACCCAGAAGTGAATTACATAAATGATATATATAATATATATATAGTATATCTCCACCGGTATCCGGCCCGTATCCGAGACTTGTTAAATTGGCCATCATAATTTGTTTTTCTGGGGAAGGTTATTAGCCTTGCGCCAACCTTTCTCGGGATGTCTCTGCATGCATTGGTTCACTACTTGGCGGGTGCCAAAGTAGCTGTCCAGGGGTATCACGTGGAGACGGCATGCCAACTTGGTTTGAACAGGGACAAGGATCGTCCTGGCCTTAGCCGGGTTGAAGCAGAGACTTTACCCTGTATGTTAGCTCCCACCCACTTATATATATATATATATATATATATATATATATGGTGTTTCTAGCAGATACACGCACGACTAGTGAAGAACAACACCACCTAAAGCACCTCCATTAAAGCCGTATACCATAGCAGTAATATAGGATTTCCACATCGGTCGAATGTACTTGAGTTTAGAAATCGAATTCGTACACGCGCCTTTGGCCTGATGCGTTAAGCTTTGGTATACGGCTTTAATGGATGTCCTTTTGGTGGTGTTGTTCTTCAATATTGATAGTGTGTATCTGCTAGAAGCGCCACATATATATATATACATATGTATATATATATATATATATATATATATATATATATATATATATATATATATATATATATCTGGCGCAAGACTAATGACCTTGCCCGGAAAAAACAAATCATTATGGAAAATTTAACAAGCCTCAGGACTTGCTAAATAAGGCCAAGACCGGTTCCTGGTTGTAGTGCCGATGATGATGATGATGATGATGATATATATATATATATATATATATATATATATATATATACATATACATATATACTTTCCTCAGGAGAGGCGAACCGCCCCGAGATACCACGAAATAACCGGTGCATTTCTTTTTGAAAAGTTGCTGGTTGTAACGCTCGGGAAGAACTCGTGTGGGGAGAGAGTTCCACAGTCTTCCCGCTCTGTAACTGAACGAGTTCTGATGCAGGGATGTTCGCGCCGTCAGGAAATCAACCCCACATTGATGCAATCAGTCGGACTGTCTTGTGGAGCGCATATAAATCGAATTCCGCAGAACAATAGCACGAATCTGCGAACTACAGTACCCGTGATAATATCTCTAAAACAGACAGAGGTCAGCTACGCTCCTTCGATGTGATAACAACTGTAGTCCCGACGTCAGCGTCGTGTCCCCGATAAGGCGAATCACTCGTCTTTGTATGCTCTCAAGTATGTCGAGGGTATGTTTAGGAGCAAAGCTCCAAATATGAGAGCAATATTCGAACACGGGCGCAAGGCTAATAACATTGCCCGAAAAACAAATTATTATGGAAAATTTAACAAGCCTCAGACTTGTTAAATAAGACCAAGTCTGGATCACGGTTGTAGTGCCGATGATGATGATTCGAACGCGGGTCTAGTTTAGAATTTCTGCAGGAGAATTATTATTGGCTCTAAAAAGATAACTCAGTTTTCCTGAGGCGGACCTGGCGGTGTTCAACACATATTTATGCCACGGTACATTCCCACAGACGGTGACGCATGCAATATCATGCTTACACCGGATTCTAGGGCCTGGCCATTCATCGTCGACTGTGGAGCCGATGAACCACTTTTCTCTGTGAATGTTGTATATTGTGTCTTTCTTGCATTGAATTTAACGAGATTGACATTTCCCCACTGCACGAGCTTAGCCAGATCCCGATTCAGAGAGTCGATCGAGCTACAACTCAGCTGATGCTATCATCCGCGAAACTGAACACACGGTTATACGTTGTCTCCAACAAATCAGTCGTCTGAACCAAAAACAAGATTGGAGCCAAAATAGAACCTTGAGGTACTCCGGAATTAACAGGATACAGATCGAAAGACTTGCGGTCCACAACAAGCCGAATTGATCGGGTTGCGGGTAAGCTCTTCATCCAGTCGCAAAGCTGCTGGGTTTTTTTTTTTTTTTTTTTTTTTTGGTTTCGGTAGGAAGGTGGAAATCTTCAAAAGATACCTCCTGGCCGATCCAGAGACATGCCGGGTTTTTACCGACTAAAACCGCCCCCCGCCAGACTCATATTCCCGTTGATCCCCGCGGAACGTTCTTTTAGATATTCCGTCGCGGGGCGGGGCGGAGTTTACCTGTTACTCCGCTCGTAGCGTCGCAATGCTGTATCATTTCACAGAGAATACCATATGGACGAACCCAGCAAAGCTGCTAGGTAAGTCCATATGAATCGAGTTTGTTCAGCAGCGCCCTGTGCCAGACGCGATAAAAATCCGTGGAAATATCCAATGCGACAGCCCTTGAATCAACATGCCCCTCAATCGTAGATGCCCATATATCGGTTATAAGGGTCAAAAGGTCACCTTTGGACCACGTGCCACGGAATCCGTATTGACGATCGTTCAGAAGTCCAGTGCATTCCAAATATTTGGTTAATTTGGCATTAATGACCTTTTCCATCAACTTAGATAATATAGACAGTAATTCTATCAGTCGGTAATTTTGTGGGAGACACATTTTCCCCATTCCTTGGCAATGGCTGGGCTCGAGCCACCTTCCGCCAGGTAGGAAAAGTCATGTGTACATAAGATAAGCGAAAGAGTGTGCCAAGAATAAGTGACAGTTTTGAAGTACAGCATGGTATTCCGTCCGAGCCGGTTGCCTTCCAACACTTCAGTCAACGTAGAATGCGTTGCATAGAACGTGTGCGAAACCTCACATCTTGCTTCGAAGATCGTAGCGGCGCGATCACAGGTGGTTCCAAAATACCGGCATTCAGGTTTGAATTCGTGAACATTTTATCTTTATGTTTTGAATATGTGACTAACGTTCCGCTACCCGTCACCAACAGAGGAAAAGAGGAGGAAGCGAAATTACTGCTGACATATCTTCCCATTGACCATAAGGAACACGAACCAGTTGGGAACCCAAGGGGTTTATTGCTCACTCTGTCGCTGTAATGAAAGTGAAGAACGTATGTTTCGAACCGACGCTATGACGGTAAGAATCACTAAAACTTGAACCAATGCTCAACACATCAGGCCACTGCCGTGTGTACGAATTCGATTTCTAAACTCAAGTACACTCAACTGATGTGGAACTGCTATGCTATTACTTGTTATATGGCTGATGCTTTTTCTTATTCGATCTTCTTTCGGCGTTCTTCACTATAGGCTTGTGTATTGCGTGTGTATCTGTTAGAAATGCCACAAGCCTTCTTCGCTATCAATCGCCTGAATGCAAGCGTTTCTGATCGTAACAAAATTCGTTTTGTTAACCGTGGTGGGTCACTGTTTTTTGCTGCTGTAATCCGCTCGCATTTTTTATCAAACCAAGGCTTATCAGATGAATTTCGTCTTATGGAATGAGGAATGTAGATCTCTATTACGAGAAGAATAATCTATGTGACCAACTCTGGGCATGCGTTAACATCGGAGTCTTCCAAGTACACCTCCGACCACGGGAAGGATGCGAGGAAATCTCGCAAATCGTCCGGTTGGCAGTCCCATACCGCCATACATGGCGAAGCTGCTTGAGCCGGTTATTATTTTGAAATGCAAATGCTTGCGCGACCGACACCAAGCAGTGATCTAAGTTTCCGAGTGGCACAACAACCTGCACGGTATAAATTCTCGGGTCGGGTGCCGAAAACAGACGTGTTCGCGTGATAAGGTCGGGTATCCGGCACTGGCGTAGGTTCCTCCACGAGTTAAGTCAAATTACGGCTTAACAATTAATTAATTGACAGCAAACATCCCCGCTAACCTCCCAGCCTCGTCGATTGTCTTAGAATACACCAACCAACCGGAATTATGTATAGTAAAATCGCAAACGACGACAACTTCAGAAGCGGGGTGGTTGGTCTGTGTCCAGTCGACGCACGTGAAGGACGTTCGAAAAATGCCGCCGGTCGATCATCATTCGGGGAGCGGCAATGACAACAAAGAAATAACAGAATTTCTCAGCACGACTTTCAACCTACGACGTCCATGCAATTGGGTTTGTGGCGTTTCTAACAGATACACACAATATGCAAGCAAATAGTGAAGAACACCGAAAGGAAATTCGAATAAGCAGACCATCAGAGCCGTATACCATAGCGATAAAATAAAAATAATTCACACCAGTGGAATATAGTCATAACATAACAATTCCACATCAGTTGAGTGTACTTGAGTTTAGAAATCGAATTCGTACACGCGGCAGTGGCCTGGTGTGTTGAGCATTGGTTATATTTTTAGTGATTCTGACCGTGATAGCGCCAGTTCGAATCACATGTTCGTCACTATCATTGCAAACGCTATAGGTTCCATCGCTTTCATCCTTTAGCAAGCCAGATCGGACCGCGGTCGAGACGCAGACTCCACCCTTAAAGGGGAATCTCTAATGTAAGTCGAATACTGAGCAACGAAGATATGTCGAATCAGTGGACGAATCCAAGTCTCAGTTAGGACAAGGATATCCAAATTAATTTCTTTTCAGTAAAATACTTTTAATTTCATAATAATTTAAATGTTCAAATAATGTGTTCTCAATGCCTCAAACAATTCACGATCAATTAATAAATAAGTAAAGGAGTTATGTATTGCAGATAATTAGTCCTGTTTACTGCCGGAATTATATATTATTGTATGTATCTGAGCGATCAAACCTTTATTATTAGAGAGATATTTGAGAATTGATAAGTTTTATTTATATTTTCACTGTTTCCACAATCAATTTAAAATTGGTTTAACAATAAAAGAAGATTATTGATAATTAAAATATTATTACAGTAAAGAAAATATTGAATTACTTGAAGTTTTTTTCACGTTTATATTTTTCTTTTCTTCGAAGAACATATTTATTTAATTATTGTATGTAGTAAGTATTAACTTTGTATAAAATAATGTGTAGGCTATTAAATATCTCATCATAAGAACTTTTAAATTTGTTCATTACAAAAATTGAAAAAAAAAAACAATACGGAAAAGAATGTATATATTATTAAACGAAAAGTAGAGGTGAACTCATATATCCAGTATTTCCCTTTCCCTACTAACAAAACTCATCTCGATTTGCCAGGCTTTTTGTCCAGTAACATGCAAAACAAAATGAAAATCAAAAACTAATTGAATCTCACATTTCACACTTTATTTAATTCGTATTTCAGTCGTCCCATAATTTAACTACTGAATTGGTGGTCCCTCCTCGTATTCTAATGGATTAACGCCTTTATATTTACCGTACTTCAAGTCATTTGTGTTGTCCATCATTTAATTTTAACTTTTAATTTCAAATTCACAATATTTTTCATATCACTATAATCGATTCAATCAAATCCACGAACATTTCTCAAAAACAAAACAAAAGGAAAATCAAACTATCCAAGCACTGTGTATACATTCCGCACTAGGTTGGAAAAAACTGCAAAAATATTCTACTTAGTTCATAAAGTTACTTAACACAATAGCAAATTACATATTCATCATACTATACATTTTAATTGACATCATTTTCGTTTGTGGTTCTCCTTGTTTCATTTTTAAAACATCGTATAATTATTAACACTAACATAAATTTAAAAACACACAATCCTGTAAAAAAAATTTTCACGTACATCCATTCCACTACGAAATAAATTATAAAAAAGAATTTTATAATTAAAGTATAGCAGACGAATTTCAGCTATTTTAACACACTGCGAGCTATTGCCAAAAATCAACTAATTTACCAAATTAGTCCACAAAAATTTTAAACACGTGAAGGAATAACGTCACACGAATTTGTTTTTAATTTTGATCATTTACTATATATTACGTTTTCAATTTCTGCATTATTTAATTTAGATTTTTGACTTGTCTCTGTACAAAAACTTGTGGAACAGTCTCAGATGTGTAACAAAACATACATTTTAAAAGACATTAATTTGTTTTCGAATTCATTTACAATGCCAACTAAACAACTTGGTGGTATAACAACAACTCTCACCTTGACGAGATCGAATGTCTGACATGTTTGAAAATTTAATTCAAGACAGCATTTTCGATATAACAATTATATTCCATATTATATATATTCAGCTGCACATCCATCAAACCTCATGAAGATTGATTTGTAGATTTTAAAATAGAAAATAAAAATGAAACCAATATTCGAAACCAAACCATGGTCGATGCAATGAACTGAAACTGCTGATTACAAATGTGCTTCCCGATTTAAACGTTTCCAATTACACAAAGAGTGAATTAATTAATTCAACTTAACAGAAAACGACGACTTAATGAATTGCTAATATTCTAAGTTGACGAAAGGACACAACTTTCAATAACATTATTTCAATGATTAGATTGAATAGTATAACTATTCAACTCAGGACTTTTCAATAAAAACAGTTGGGAAAGAAATCTACCTATTTCTTATATGGCAGTACAGCCCACGACAACTAAACATTCAACATCAAATACCAAACCAAAAAATGCGTTGTCCATGGCCCACAGCAATTAAGAATCGTCCTCCGCTTTCACAAACACAAAGGTGTTTCACATTATCGGATCCGCTGAAGCGGAAAAAGTTTTCTACTGGCAGAATATTTTTATGGGCTTTAATCTTTAATTTTCTGTAAAGAAAATTCAAGTTTGAAGTTTGAAGTTTAATGTGGCTACCACCCCATTTATTGGGTTAATTCAAGCAAGATAATTACATCTAAAGTATATACGAAGGTGGGATGAAAAGTTCTCCCAGCGATGCTCCCATCTCTCTAACCCGTCCAAATAACACTCGGCGGCTTTCTCTGCAAAATAACTGTTGACGAAGGTGATTGCCTCTTCATTTGACGAAAATCTCTGTCCTCCGAGCCCAATTTTTAAATTAAGGAATAAAAAGAGGTCGCTTGGGGCTAGATCTGGTGAGTAAGGCGGTTGGTCAAGCAGTTCAAACCATAATTCGTGGATTTTCGCCATGGCAACCGCTGAGGTGTGAGACGACGCATTGCCTTAGTAAAACAGGATTTTCTTTTTCTGCAAAAATTGCCGTTTTTCCGCAATTTCTGCCTTCAATTGGTCAAGTCATGATGCGTTGTATGCTCCTGTAATGGTTTTTGCTTTTTGAACATAATCGATTAAGATAGCTCCATGACTATCCCAAAAAAAGACGCCACCACATTCCTAGCCGGAAAAAAAACCGTTTTTGCTTGTTTTTTGAGCCGATTCCCCCTTAGCAGTCCACTGTTTTGACTTTTTTTTTGTTTCAGACGCATAGCGGTGTATCCAAGGTTCATCGACAGTTTTTTTTTTTTTTTAATATATTTGTGGGGCTCTTCAGGGCCCGAAGAACCTCGCATCATTTTTAACCCCATATCTACCCTTAAGTCAAATCATTGGCAAGATCACACAACCTTGCCATAGTATTCACCACTGTCCTAAAATGGCTGAAAATAATTCGGTTATCCCCTTGGATAACCGTCATAAATATCCCATCATAGCCGAGGAGCTTTTCCTCTACACCCGGCATGTCATTTTTACTCTTCATTTACAGACCCATCGGCCGGTCGTCCTATCGACGATATACAGCGTAGCCATCGTTGGCTACCTGCAAGCGATCGAGCGTTATTTAAAATAACACACACTCGATTCATCGACCGACGAAATGATACATTCTTGGCAGAATCAAAGTCCACACAAACACTGTCGCCATGCCGAACATAAACGCCACTTACGTCAGGTCCTAGAGCGCCTCCGTGAATTCGGTCTTGTCATCAACCTAGATAAGTGTCAATACGCCAAGGAGCAAATCACCTATCTGGGTTACGTCGTTGACAACCAGGGCATTCGCCCGCTACCAGACCGTGTAGAGGCCCTCATGAAGTTTCCACGTCCTACTAACGTAAGCGAGCTTCGTCGATTCCTGGGCATGCTTAACTTCTATCGTCCTACGCTGAAGAACGCTGCCCAGACGCAAGCTCCTTTAAACAAATTTCTCAAAGGAGCTAAGCGCAATGATAAGCGCCCCATCACCTGGACAGAAGTCTCTGATCGATATTTCAGTCCTCCCGCGATCGTTTGCTCCGCGCTTAAATTGTCAGCTGCGAATAATACGCCGATACTTACGTACGGACGGAAAAAGCTGACACTGCAACTGGGCCTTCGACGTCCGATCACTTGGCGTTTCGTCATTGCGGACGTAAACGAATCCCTGATAGGTTCCGACCTATTAGGCGCACATAACCTGTTGGTCGATACAACCCATAACAGACTAGTGGCTCCAACCGCACCCCCCTTGCCCATGTCGGCATCTTCAGCGGCAACTTCAAGGGCCACAAAGTGCACAGACCCATTTCAAGCCATGGTACAGGAATTTGTTAGTACAACAATTCCTCTACCTAACCAGCGTCGACACAAAGCCACCGTGTTTCACCATATAGAAACACGAGGTCCGCCGGTGAGCCAACGCCCACGACGACTGGCTCCCGAAAAATTACGCGCGGCACGCGCAGAATTCAATCATATGATCGAACTAGGTATCTACCAACCGTCGGACAGCCCCTGGACAAGCCCACTTCACTTAGTGGAGAAACGTTCTGGTGAGTGGAGCCCATGCGGTGATTACAGGCTGTTGAACGCAGCAACTGTCCCGGACAGATACCGTATCGCACACCTCTACGATTTTTCGTACAAGTTACGAGGGTGCAACGTCTTCACAACCCTGGACCTCACCAGGGCATACCACCAAATTCCGGTGGCACCAGAAGACATCCCCACGACCGCAGTCATCACACCTTTCGGACTCTTCGAGTTCAAAGTGATGACTTTCGGCCTCAGGAATGCCGCACAGACATTCCATCGTTACATCGACACGGCTTTACGTGGTCTTAATTGCTGCCACGCATACCTTGATGACATTCTCATCGCCTCCAAAGACCAATGCCACCTTACTCCGATACCCCCTCGACGGAGCGGCACTTTCCATCCAATGCGACGCATTGGGCACCGCAATCGGAGCTGTCCTCGAACAGGACATCGAAGGCCGACCGGAACCACTAGTTCTTTTCAAGGAAGCTGAGTCCTACTGAGCGACGTTACAGCGCCTACGACCGTGAATTACTCGCGATCTACAGCGCTGTTAAATGCTTCCGTCATATGATAGAAGGACGTTCGCTCTCCACCTTAACAGACCACAAACCGCTGGTCCATGCGTTCCGGAAGAAGTCGGGAAATGCCTCCCCCGACAAGAGCGTCAATTAGACCTCATCGGGCAATATACTACGGAGATCAAGCACATCTCCGATAAACAGAATGTCACGGCGACGCCCTTTCTCGAATCGATACGATTTACTTGCATACCGCCTTGAACAACACTGACCTTGCCCTAGCTCAACAGGAGGACGAACAGCTTAAGTCCCTCCTAACTGCGGAAACGGCAGTAGAGCTAAAGAAAATTTCACTTCGCGACCCTTTGGGCGAAATTTGGTGTGATGTCTCCACTGGAACCGCTAGACCTTACATTCCCGAGAAACTTCGTAAGGGCGTGTTCCAGGTTTACCACAACCCAGCCCATCCCAGCGGCCGAGCAACAGCCGCTGCTGACCGTCGCAAATTCATTTGGCCCCGGATGAACAAAGATCTCACCGGTTGGGCCCGTGCTTGTCTCCAGTGCCAACGTTGCAAAATAGCGGGACATAACGTACTGGAACCAGCATAATTCAAGCTTCCCACGGCACGCTTCGCCCATGCCCACATAGACATAGTGGGGCCGCTTACTCCATCAAGAGGATTTTCTTATATCCTCACTATGATGGATCGTTGCACGCGATGACCTGAGGCGACACACCTCCGGGCAGTTACTGGCGAATCAGTCGCCAAGGCTTTTTATTCAACTTGGGTCACACGCTTCGGTGTACCAACCACCTTAACTTCGGACCGAGGTCCACAATTCGAGGCGACAATATTCAGGCAGCTAACAAATCTCCTTGGCTGCCAAAGAAGTCGTACCACCGCCTACCACCCGCAATCCAATGGGATGTTAGAGCGCTGGCATAGATCTCTAAAAGCCTCACTCATGTATCATAATGACACCCAATGGTTCGACGCCCTTCCCACCGTCCTCCTCGGCCTGAGGACATGTATTAAAGAGGACCTAGGTACTTCGGCAGCAGAGCTTACCTACGGTACCAACCTCCTTCTTCCAGGAGAAATTTTCCTGGACGGCGAAACACCGCGTGGCCAACTACATGAATTGGGACATCTCCGTGACCTGCTACGTAAGGTTAGGGCAACCCCAGTAGCCAGGCACGGCTCCAAAAAACGTTTCGTCCACCCTGAACTGCACAGCTGCACGCACGTCTTTGTCAGGGTGGATAAGGTCAAAAAACCCCTCGACCCACCTTATGATGGCCCATTCAAAGTCTTCCGCCGCATCAGCGACCGCGTCTTCGAGATCGATTTAAGAGGTAAACGGTCCACAGTCAGCGTCGAAAGACTTAAGCCCTGCTTTCTGGAAGCTTCCGTTCCAGAACAGCCCCCATCCGCAAGCACTACTACCACCCAGCCGGCACAAGCTCCCCGCCCTCACTCAGCAAACCTCCTCTCAGTCTCCCTTATCTGTTTCGTGACTACGTCACTGGGGGGGAGTGATGTGGGGCTGTTCAGAGTCCGAAGAACCTCGCATCATTTTTAACCCCATAAAAATCCTTTAAACCCCATATCTACCCTTAAGTAGAATCATTGGCAAGATCACACAACCTTGCCATAGTATTTACCACTGTCCTAAAATGGCTGAAAACAATTCGGTTATCCCCTTGGATAACCGTCATAAATATCCCATCATAGCCGAGGAGCTTTTCCTCTACACCCGGCATGTCATTTTTACTCTTCATTTACAGACCCATCGGCCGGTCGTCCTATCGACGATATACAGCGTAGCCATCGTTGGCTACCTGCAAGCGATCGAGCGTTATTTAAAATAACACACACTCGATTCATCGACCGACGAAATGATACATTCTTGGCAGAATCAAAGTGTACACAAACACTGTCGCCATGCCCATTTAGCGTCCAGAAATACATGCCGGGCTATTTGCTGGGAGTTCTGATGCTGGGATATTCGCGCCGTCGGTAAATCAACCGCAAATTGATGCAATCAGTCGGACTGTCTTGTGGAGCGCATATAAATCGAATTTCGCGGAACAATAGCACGAATCTGCGAACTACAGTACCCGTGATAATATCTCTAAAACAGACAGAGGTCAGCAACGCTCCTTCGATGTGATAATAACTGTAGTCCCGACGTCAGCGTCGTGTACCCGATAAGGCGGATCACTAATCTTTGTATGCTCTCAAGTATGTCGAGGGTATGTTTAGGAGCAAAGCTCCAAATATGAGAGCAATATTCGAACGCGGGTCTAGGTTGGAATTTCTGCAGGAGAAAAAGTGGGGCGGAGTAAAATATTTATTAGCTCTAAAAAGATAACTGTAGTGCCGACGTCAGTGCCGAGTCCCCGATCAGGCGGATCGCTCATCTCTGTATGCTCTCAAGTTGGTCGAGGGTATGTTTAGGAGCCGAGCTCCAAACATGAGAGCAATATTCGAGCGCGGATCTAATCTGGGATTTATATAGGAGAAGAAGTTGGGCCGGGGTAAAAGTTTTCTTGGCTCTAAAAAGATAACTCTGTTTTCCTAAGGTGGACCTGGCGATGTTCGGCACATGTTTATGCAACGATACATTCCCACAAACCGTGACGCCGAGCAATTTCATGCTTACCCAAGATTCGAGGGCTTGGCCATTCATCATCAGCTGTGGATCCGATGAACCACTTTTCTCTGTGAACGTTGTATATTGTGTCTTCCTTGCATTGAAGTCGACGAGATTGACCTTTTCCCATTGCACGAGCTTAGCCAGATCCCGATTCAGAGAGTCGATCTAGCTAAAATTCAGCTGGTGCGTCGTTGATGCACTAATCGGTCAATCATTAGAAAAATAGGAAACAAAATTGAAAACTTTGTTATCCGTTGTCTCCAACGAATCATTTATGTGAAGCAAGAACAAGGTTGGAGCTAAAATAGAACCCTGGGGCACTCCCGAATTAACAGGATACATCGTTTTTCGAGGAAGCTCTTCATCCAGTCGCAAAGCTGTTGGGAAGGTCAATTGAACGAAGTTTGTTCAGCAATGCCCCGTGCCAGACGCGGCCAAAAACCTTGGAGATATCCAATGCGACCGCCCTTGATTCACCATGCCGCTCAATCGCAGGTGTCCATATATCGGTCATAAGTGTCAAAAGGTCTCCCGTGGACCGCCTGCTACGGAATCCGTATTGACGATCAATCAGAAGTCCGTTGCATTCCAAATACTTAACTAACTCAGTATTGATGACCTTTTCCATCATCATCATCATCATCATCGGCACTACAACAGGGAACTGGTCTTGGCCTTATTTAGCAAGTCCTGAGGCTTGTTAAATTTTCCATAATGATTTGTTTTTTTTTCGGGCAAGGTCATTAGTCTTGCGCCAGAGGCTCCCCGACGGGGAATCAAACCCCGGTTTCCCGCGTGACAGGCGGGTATACTAACCAGTATACTATTGAGGAGCTGACCTATTCCATCGCCTTAGATAAAATAGACAGTAATGCAATCGGACGGTAATTTTATGGGAGATACTTTTTTCCCGTCTTTGGGATTGGCTGAACTCGATCGATTTTCCAGCTGGCACGAAAGGTCCTCCGGGCATAAGATAACCGGAAGAGTCTGCCAAGAACCGGTGATAGTTCTGGAGCACAGTTCTTAAGGACTATTGCTGGTATTCCGCCCGGGCCGGTTACCTTCCTACAAGCCAGTTCACGTAGAATGCGCTGAATATTGCGCGGACGAAATCTCACATCCCGCATCGAAGACCGTACCGGCGAGACGACAGGTGGCTCCAAAAGGCCGGGATCGAGGTTTGAATTCGCGGAAAATAAATTCGCGAACACATTAGCTTTATCCTTTGAATTCGGGACTAACGTCCCGCTGTCTGTCACCAACAGAGGGAAAGAGGAGGATGTGAAGTTACCGCTGACAGCTTTTGCCATTGACCAGAAGGAGCGCGAACCAGTTGGGCACTGAAGGAGTTTATTGATCACCCTGTCGTTGTGAGCTTTCTTCGCGGTATCAATCGCCTGGTTGCACGCGTATCTCACTCTAACAAAATTCGTTCTGTTAACATCGGTGGGATTGGAGCGCCATGCTTAAAAGCTCAATTTTTTGCCGCTGTAATCAGCTCGCATTTTTTATCAAACCAAGGTTTATCAGATGAACTTTGTTTGATGGAATGTGGAATGTAGATCTCCATTCCGAGAAGAATAATCTCTGTTATTGACTCCGCGCAAGCGTTAACATCGGAGTCTCCGAAACACACCTCCGATCCTGAAAAGGATGCGAAGAAATCTCGCAAATCGTCCCAGTTAGCAGCCCCATACTTCCATACATGGCGAAGCTGCCTAGACCGGTTATTCGCTTGATATGCAAGTGCTTGCGCGACAGATACCAAGATCTGAGTTTTCCAGTGACGCAGAAACCTCTACGGTATAAATACTTGGTTCGGATGTCAAAAACAGATCCAGTGTGTTCGCATAATCGCCTCGGGCATCCGGCACTCGCGTTGGCTCCCCCGCGAGTTGAGTCAAGTTGTGGCTTACAGCAAAAATCTCCGCCAGCCTCCCAGCCGCGTCGGTTCTGTTAGAATGTAACAACCAGCCGGAATTGTGCACATTAAAATCGCCAAGGACAACCATTTCAAAAGCTGGGTGGTTGATCTGTATCCAGTCGACGGTATGTGAAAGATGTTCGAAAAATGTCGCCGGTCGATCGTCATTCGGGGAGTGGTAAAGACAACAAAGTGGTAAAGACAACAAAGAAATTTAACGGAATACCTCAGCACGATCCTCAATCATATGATGTCCATATTGTTGGGTTCCAACGCCTCCATCTGCTGACAAGCCATGTAATGTAAGTCGTATCCTGAGCAACGAAGATATGTCGAGTCAGTTGACGAATCGACCTGGGTCTCAGTTAGGGCAAGGATATCAGGTTTCGTTGTTTGCAAATATTGGTGGACGGCGTTTACATTCGTATTGGTGAAACCGATGCCTCTGATGTTACAAAATGCCGTCACCAGTCGAGCGTGGGCAGAGCCTCGAGAGCGAGCCCGGTTATACGATGACAAACCTCTTAAAGTTCCATTATTTATCAGGATATCTGTATGATGTTCCCCCTGACATAGTCCCCCCGGAGATCCGAATGGGAGACTAGTTTACCTCCGGAATTCTTTATATCAGCAGGTACCATCATGACTTATCTACGTGTCAGTCCGGGCCATCAGCCATACAACCGAAACACCGTCGAAGATTTGTCTCGGCGATATCGGGGAATGTACAGCGTGACGGGGTGGTATCTCACTTTGGGACCGACTACCACCTAACCAACCTTTTCTCGAACCGGTCCATCAGCCAAGCTCCGAAAGATGGCCAAGGATTTCTCCCGACCATTTCACGGAGCCTAAAGCTTGATGGGGTGGTATTTCATCGGGCGCACAGGGCGTTGAGACCCCAGCTACCACTCGGCCTTTAGTCGCCTCTTACGACAAGCCGGCCTAGCTGTGAGTATATTCTAACGCCCTACTCACAGGCCCTATACGAGGGTGGACTGAAACGTTTCCGACCTCAACGTGAAGATAGCAGCACTTGTCAATAGCTAGTGAATGTAGTTGTGCATCTTCTGATAGTTACTTACCAAAATTTCACCCACTTTGGACACGTCGTTTTTATTTGACAGTCGTTTGAGTAAGTCGATGTGAGTGTTTCTATGAAAATGGACAAAATTGAGTATCGAGCTGTCATTAGATTTTTATTTTTGAAAGGCAATACGCCTACGCAATTCAAAGATGAGTTGGACTCTGTGTGAGGACTCTGCACCATCATTTATCACAGTGAAATTTTGGGCAGCTGAATTTAAATGTGGCCGTGAGACGAGAGGTGGGGGCGGATTATAGTAAAGTGTAGAAGGGCCGCTTAATATTGGTGGTGAGAATGGTTTAAGAGGCGGTGCTTAAGAGTATTGGTAGAGAGGTCGAAGTCGAACAAGGTGGAATTGGAGTTGACATTTCTCAGCATACGCGAAGAGAGTTCGTTGAGACCATAAGAGGTCCGGTGGTGGGAATGTAGGGAAGGCGGGGATTACGCGTATTTCAAGGGCTTGTGTTCAGACAATTAAGTTAACGAGGTAGGCGCAGTCGACCAACCCGGAGAGGACCCGATGAATGAACATTATGTCAGGCACGACCCCGCCTTCCTCAAGGGTTCTGAGGCTGATTAATTTGAGGCGGTTAATGTACGGAGAGAGGATTAAGGGCTTTTCCCATCCTAGCCCTCGGAGAGCGAACCGAAGGAAGCGACGTTGAATACTTTCGATTTTATGGATATGGACTTTGTGTTAAGGAGACCATACCTGGCTGGCATATTCACGCAGCGGACGGACGAAGGTAAGCTAAAGGAATCGAGTAACGTAAGGGTCGGAGAATTCCTTAGACCATCGTTTCACAAATTCGAGGGCAGAATTGGCTTTCCGGGTCGTCTCATCAATGTGAGAGAGGAAGTTAAGCTCCCCGTGAACTTAGATTTTAAGTTACTTTGTAAGGTATTATATTAATTTATGCTTGGATTAAGCCTAATAAATGAGAGTTCTGCCCTCACTAAACTAAACTAAACTTAAAACTGTCGCAAAGGATCCCAAGATCTCGAATATATTGGACAATGGTCAAGGGTTGGTTATGAAGGGTATAGGAGCGTCAGGATAAGGGAATACGCTTACGGGAAAAGGTTATAGATTGGTGTTTGGTGATGTTAAATATAAAGCAATTTTTGTCACACTAAGTCGAGAAGCTGTCAATGTCAGATTGCAGCGGTGCAGAATCAAGTGGTGAGTCGATGATCTTGTATAAATGGCGTATAGGGCTGGAATTCTTAATGACCTTATCGATGTCGTTAATGGCAAGTATAAATACGAGGACCCAGGTGGCTACCTTGAGGGACCCCAGAGGCGGCAAGGAAGGGATTGGATATCATGGAGCTAAACCGAACGGAATAAAGTCTATCCTTTAGATAGGAAGAAATCCATTTCGGCAATCCAGGTTCGAAGCCGAAGGATTAGATTGTGGAAGATTTTGTCGGTTGTTTTACTGAGGTCGATCGAGACCATATCGACCTCGTTACTGTGATCTAGTGTTGAGAGTGTTAAGGAAGTGAACTCACGGAGGTTGGTTCTAGTCGATCGGCCATTGAGAAAACAATGTAGCTTTGGTGAAATAAAAGATTTGCAACGAAAACTAAGAGATTCGTATAGAATGCTTTCGAGAATCTTTGGTAAGTGCGAGAGTTTGGCAATGGGGCAGTAGTTCGCGACATCGTTTTTGGGACTCTTCTTGTGGGTGGGGGTGATGAAGGAGGTTTTCTAAATGTGGGGGAATACGCCTTGAGAGAATGAGAGATTGAAGATCAGAGAGAGGGGAGCAGAGAGAATGGATAAGCATTTCTTGAGAAGGATTGCAAGGATACCATCAGCGCTCGGTGTAAACTCGTCTTTGAGTTGAAGTAGCTTGAATTCAATTAAGGCCAGATCAAAAGAGTTGCGGAGAAGGGGCCTGAGAGAAAAGTTAGGTACATAGGTAGTTGAAGTATGACGGTTCAGGAACAAAGGAGTCATTAGTGAATGACTGATTGAAGTCAGTGGCGAAGAAGTTAGCAATAGTAACAGGATCAGATGTGGCATGCGAGTATAACGTAAGCGATATGAGGTAACCATCGGATCTACGTTTATGATTGCCGAACTGGAAGAAAGTTTTTGGGTTATTTTTGAGATTGGTCTGAGTTTTGGTAAGATATTTGCGATAAAGGGTGTGAAAAATTCCGTGAATTGGAGGTAACAGCCAAGAAAGTTTGAGTAGTCAGGTATAGTTCGATTTCGAGAGAAGATGACCCATAAGTTATTCCTTTTACTACGCAGGGAACGAAGTTTCTGATTTTACCATGGAGGGGAAGAGATTGATGTTATTTGTATAGAGTAGGGAACGAACAGGGAAATAGAGTGAAGGATTTCGGTATATAAGTGGATGCTAGCATCTTCAACGGATGGGTGATCGTAGTTGAATGTAAGGCGGCCTAGGCAGTCGTTGATGAGGCGAAAATGAGATTTATGGAAATCGTAGGCGTAGTGATTAGGAGGGGGGGGGGGGGGGGTGATGGCGAGTGGACGAGAAGAGGAGGGTGGTGGTGGTACGGGCGAATGGGCTGGGTGGGACTGATGTATTGATAGGGTCTCTTGTAAAGATGAGGTCAACCTGCTCACCCAAAACGTTGCTGATCTGACAGAGACAAGACTCATCTAGTTGATCAATGAAGAGACATTCCTTGGCCGGGGTGATGTGGGGGGTGAAGTGTGAATTATCGTCAGATATCACCCAATTGAGTTGTGGAAGATTAAAATCTCCGAAGATGATGATGTCGTCCTCGCAATTACTCAGCTCGATTATATGGTCGATAGCATTAAGAGCTAGCTCGTAAACTTCAATATGCTGGGATGGCAAGATATAAAAGCAAATGACAAAGATTGATTTCCGAGGAAGAGTGATTTTGACAGTCACAAAGTCCAGCTTGGAGGAGGTGGGAAAAGCGACAAATGACGACTCGAGGCTGTTCTGGACAACGATGAGCACTCCTCGGCTGAGGGAATAACATAATTTAATAACATGGATTTAATTCCAAGAGTCGATAGATGGAAAATGGCCAGTTGTTGAGACACAACATTGACTTGATGGAAGTAATGTTAACTTTGTCGCCGTTCCCTAAAGTTAAGATGGAAAATGACTTGATTCGATTAGGTTTGAAATACTTGGTCTACCTTTGAAGAAGTCGTGTTGGCTAGGGGAGATGAGAGTTTTATTGCAAACTAAGAGCTTCGTATATTTTTCATTTCGGAAAGTTTAGGTATATGTAAAAATTTAGCACTGGGAAGATAATGGAAGTTCCCTTTGATCTTTTCTTTTTACCTGAAAAAAATTGGTGCGCAAGTAGAAACTCGACTCTGAAGTTGGTTGCATTAAAAATATATTGTTGTATTAATTTTTCTCTTTTGTGGTATTACTTTTTTTTCTTCTTTACCACTGCGTTCGAATGTCCTCTGCTGGATTATATCGTCTGCAGTCGAGTCCGAGTTGAGCCCTGTAGTCACTTTTTATTATCCTCTGCTACCGCTTTTTCTCCCTCGCTTGGCGAACCTCTAGCACGTGAGAATCAAGCATTAAAACAGTTCTTTTTCTTTTTTCGCAGCGACTGCCCTTTGTTACTTCTAAAACAAGACTACTTCGAAACTCTCTCCCCCTCAATCCCCACCCACTCCGAAAAGGAAATCAGCTTCGACACGATCCACAGTGGAACAAGAATATGTTCGTACATTCAACATGTGGAACGTGTGTTTTCCCACTACCTTACCATCTACCATTACATTATATTTTCAAATAAAACAAACGATGGGGGATGGCAGAAGCTGCACGTAACACTCTCATGCCGTGTGCATCAGTTGTATAAGGGATGGATGTCGAGAAGCAACATTTACGCCGTTGCATTTTATTGTTTTCAAATGAAAAAAGAAATGCTGCTCATGTCATAGAATGGATTGATTCGACTTTGGGTGAACATTCTGTGAGTCATTCAATAGTAAAAAGGTAGTTTTGCAAGTTTCGTGAAGGAACTTTTAGTATTGACGACGCTCCACGTCCAGGTGGAGTAAAACAATTGACGTCGAAGAAGTTTAAATTTTACTAGATGAAAATCCATGTCAAATTCAAGAAGAACTTGCAGAACAGTTAGCAGTTTCTCACCAAGCAATGTCACTTGAATATGAATTGAAATTAACAAAAATAAAAAAAAAAAAAAAAGCTTCTACTTGCACTCCTATTATTGAACTTCTGAAAGACATCTGAACGAGATAAAAAAATGTGGCAGGAATGTATAAAAGAACCCCCTTTTAAGGTGAGAATACATCAAGCAAATATTGCCCCCTTTTCGATAAAAAGTACAGATTATCGCCAAATAATTCTCGCCAGTATATATATTACGAACAACTCCTATGGAGCGGCTAATGTACTCATGCAGAGCGAAGAAATGGACCAGGTGGAGCATGTACTGGTCTTTGTGAGGAAATGACGTAAAGTTTATTATGTAAAAGTGCTTTGTTGCGTACACTTTAGTTTAGTTTTTTAGTTTAGTGGGGCTCACACCCCTTTTTTGGCTTACTTCAAGCAATATAGGTACTTATAAGCTAAATATATAACTTTACAAACTAAAGAACGTTAGAACTTACCTAGCTAAGCTTAACCTAAGGTAAACGGGGCATATTATGATGGCAAGAGTTAGGTTGGGGGGAGGGGTGAGGTTAGAGAGAAATGTGTAGAAAGGTACTCTACAGATTACGTTACCAACTATAGCCTCCTGCGAAGTAGTGAAGAACGAAATTTGAGCTCACCCTAGAAAGGACTAAGACCAAAGCATCAATGCATCTGTTACACGCAATGCCTACCACCCCCTAATACTTACCCCTTTGGGACCACCATCCACCATCAACAGGATTCACCTTCATGTGAACACCCATATATTGATTAACCCTAATCAATATATCCGATATAATGATCCCAACATTTATTAACAGAATATGGGACAAAACAAAAAAAGTAAACAATTTTGTAAACACGCACGCAAACACTTATATTTTTACACGCAACTGTTCACACTCCCGGCACCCACTCTAAAGACCTTTCAAGAATATTATTCCTCTTCTAAGAATAATACTCGTTTTGTAAGGGGGGGGGGGGGGGGGGGCGTCACGCGCACTCCCTACCACCCCTAATACTGAACCTTTTGAAGCCACCCCCACCATTAACAGTATTCACCTTCATGTGAACCCCCATATGTCGATTAACCCTAACCAACATATCCAATGCAATGCGTACCTGAAAAAGTGCATGAAATCCTAAATGCCTACACTGGCGGATCGTGGAATCCAGATACCGCATGTAGAAAAAACTAAGACGGCACAAAGGAGATAATATGCTACTCAAAACAAATAACAATTCCATGGTATCAAAGCAATAATATATACAAAACACCTCTGCCATCATTGACCATAAATGAATACTTGTGTAAATACAAGAAGAATTGTATCACGCACATCCACACTATCAGGTAAACATTTTCAATGTTAGACAAATAAAAACGTACTGCGAGACGTTGGAAAAACGTCTATTGTGTGTGCAAACAATGGATACATCCCTCGGTCTGCACGAACGAAGGAGAGATAACAGAGCCGCTACGCAACCATTGTGCCCAATGGCCCATGAAGGGATCACTTTCAACGCGTCAACCAAGACGGACATAAATAGTCGAGTCGGGTGGGTATTACGCGTCGGATGCATATTTGAAATCCCGTCGCGCTTTTAAATAATAAATCGATATAAGACCCAATTTTGAATAATATTGCCGAGGTAGTGTTGCGTGCGGGCAATGGTCATCGTTAATTGGCAGCGTAAAATGAATTCCTGTGCGTTCTGGGTTCAATTATGTCCGCTCAATGTAATTGTTAATACAAAAAAGGGTTCACCTAAGACATTTAAAAGGAAAAACATTAAGAACAATAACAGATGTGCAAAGTGAAAAAGCCGTGTTTTATTAAAAATAAAGTGATCAGTTTGTACTCGATTATGGTATGTGGGCCCGTCTGTGAAGTGTGGGTGAATGTTGCACATAATGTGTAACAGATCTAACTACGGCTACGTCTACATGGGGCTGTATTAATTCGCTACAGAATTCGTGGTTTGCTATCTAATGATCTGGTGTACTAATAATTTTGTCTCGAGCATATATTTCCTTACAGCATCTGAGTACCGTCACGTGTACATGAGGCTGTACTAACTCTCTACAGAATTCGTGGATTACTATACTAATGCTCTGGTGTACAGCTCTGATATTTTTTTCTCGATCATTTACTTCTTTGCTATGGTTGCGTGTGTGTATTTATTTGATTTACCACAAGGGAATAGTCAGATGTTCCCTTATGCTAAATCTTGATGAATACAGTGACTGTGGAAAGATATTGGTCGAATTTTTATCTTGAATAATGACGCTCTTTTTCAGAAAAAATTAATGTTTTGGAACCATTCGATATATGTCCCTTTTTAGAAGCAGCACATCTTTCACAATTGTGTTTACTGATTCTACTGAAACGCCATCATTTTGGTATCAGCAACGTCTCTTTGAACATCAACATTTTTGATTTCCTTGACGTCTTGCTTTCTTGGCGTTCATTGTTTTGCATTGTCAATCTTCTATGATCATTTTATGCCAATCACATGCTTGTGGTTTCGGCATAGTCTGGTCACCAATAACCGTCTGCAACATTTTGAATATTTCTGCTGGGGAAATTTCATTATGCACACAAAATATAACGCAAATGCTCTGCTCAAAAAATTTAGATATTGTGAAAACTGTCAATTTCTGTTTTGTTGCTCTCGAAACACAGGCGCAACTATTTCACAAAGGAAGATGACGGTATGAAACTCTACACAACTGTCTGTCAGAGTGCTACCAAGTTAAAAAAAAAACTGAAATTCGATATACCTGCATAAATTGAAAAATTCCGAATTATGTGTGCACACACAAATATGAAAATAAAGACTCGTAAACTTTGAGATAGCACTCTTGGACGCTTGAGTCAGTTACTCTATCTACGAAGAAGAGTTTCTTACCCGAATTAACACATCGGGTGATACAAAAGGATTCGGCGAGTTTAAGCTATCTCGTCTGCACCCAATTTATATAGAAAAACATGATATAGGGTTTTCCAATAGGGACTTGACAACTTTTTTCGGTAGTAAATTTTTATAATTTGCAGACGTTGTTCGTTCGTGTACTTAACCATGATGAAAATATTGAGTTTACTGAATTGACAGTGACAGTTCGACGATTAGTGAAAGGGTGCGTTCACAAATTAAATTTAAAGTTGTCAAGTCCCTATTGGAAAACCCGATATATATATACAAGGTGGCGCAAAATTAATCATCCATTTTTGTTTTTGAATTATTTTTTTACTAAATAAAGAAAAATGTTTTTGAGTGATGGAAATCTTTATTTGGACCTTTTTTCTGTTAAGTGGAAAAGAAGATATCCGTCAAATGGCTGCCACCAGTGTTGATACACATTTGTACCCATTTTATGGCATTTTACATGACTTTCCGCAAGATTTCCGGTGATTCCTGTCGAATGTTCTCCTTGAGGGCTGCGATTGTCTGAGGATTGTTGGCATAAACTCACGACTTTAAGTAGCCTCAAAGAAAGAAGTCTGGGATGGTTGTTAAATCGGGCGATCTTGCTGGCCATGCCAAATCGTCAAAACGGGGGATTACGCGACCAGGAAATTCTTCCTTCACAATATCCATTGCGGCTCATGCTGTGTGTGCGGTTGCACCGTCTTGTTGAAACCTCATGTTCACCAAGCTACGCTCATCCAATCCCGGCAGTAAGAAGTCGTTTATCATGGCCATGTAGCGTTCGCCAGTAACAGTGACCGTATTGCCTCTGGCGTCCTCAAAAAAATACGGACCATTCACTCCTCCCGTGTGAACGCCGCACACCACAGTGGCTTTGAGTGGATGTAATCGCTCTTCGTGGATCACACGCGGATTTTCAGTGCCCCAGAAATGAAGATTTTGCTTATTGACGTAACCGCTTAAGTGGAAATGAGTCTCGTCGCTCGTGATGATGTTCGACTCAAGATCGTCATTTTCGTTGTTGAGATTAAGGATGGCTTGACAGTAATTCGCACGCCCTCCATTGCTTGGCTGTTTGTATTCTGCAGCTGTCTAGTTCATCATCACCATCAGCACTATAACGGGATCCGGTCTTGACTTTATTTAACAAGTCTGACGCTTGTTTAATTTTCCATAATAATTTGTTTTTTCCGGGCAAGGTTATTTAGCCTTGCGCCAAAGCTGTCTAGTTCACAAATGTCAAATATGATTGATGTATGACGCCATTTGCAAAAATTATAACATCTTCCGATAGGGTGATTAATTTTGCGCCACCTTGTGTATATATATATATATATATATATATATATATATATATATATATATATAAAGTAAAAAAAAAATCTAAAAGGATTCAATGAAACTGAGTGTAGACGAGATAGATTAAACTTGCCGAAAATAGGAATATCGTCAAGGGAGTAAAATGTTCAAACTAAGTCGTTAATTGCATCGATAGCATGATAGCAAGTTCGTAGGTTTCGATAGGTTTGATGGGAATAATAACAACACTCAAGAACTCACTCAACACGAGAGAGTATTATTTTTACTGAGATAAAAACGAAGGAAAAATGAGGAAAGAGCCGGTAGTATTTTATATATCCAGTAGAACACCCCGGCCAGAATTCTTGACTGGTTATGTTTAGGGGTTGTTTTGGTTTCAGTCAGAACGTACGAGGGTGAACCAAATGTTATTATTTTGCTTAGCAACAAGTTGCGAGCTAGATAATATTGTGCGTGGCTGTTGTTTGGTTTATGAAGAGATGGGGAACCGGCTTGGGTAGCGGCCCCGCTCGACTTTGTAGTAAGTATAGCCATGACCGAGCAAGTGGTACATACGTCTGTTGCGCAACGGATTATTATTAGGTTCTACCACATGAAATGTCCGATTTTATAGTAAACATATTATTATTTATTATTATTTTTTCGTAAACCTTTATTCAATCAAAATAGGATCCGTTGGCATCTATGGCATTCTTTCAACGTGATACAAAGTCAAATATTCCTTTTTCCGTCGAAGTGCTGTCTTTTCGAGGCAATGAAGTCTTCAAAGGCTTTTTCCGGAAGACCTTCTGCCGGCCAAATTAATCCAGATTGTGAAAAAGATGGTAGTCTTTTGGGAAAATGTCAGGGGAGTACGGTAGATGCGGAAGAATTTCAAATCACAACTACAACCGTTTTTGTACCCTTACATATAAGGTATGGGATCTAGCATTATCTTGCACAAGGATCGGGCCGTGCCTATTGACCAACACAGATTGCTTTTCAGCCAATTTGGCATGGAATATGTCGATTTCCTCACAATATTTGATAGCGTTTATCGTTTCTCCCAGTTGAAGAAATGAAAAGTGGATTGGTCCTTTCGATGTCCACCAAATTGTCACCATAATCTTTTCTGGGTGATGGTTTTGCTTGAGGTGTGTTTTTTTTTTTGTTTACAGAGTTTGTACCTTTCTTTTATGTTTTCACAAAACGGTTTATTTATTTATTAAAATGTCTATGGGGTACACATTTGATTAAGGATCTTCGTTTAATTAAAGAATAATCAAGTACGGAGAATCTTTCGCACTGCGTATTGATTTGCTATGAACCGAAAAACGTGTACTCCACCGGGTATCCAACTCGACTCTTCTTTCTTCACCGTTTACGTGATGGGCACGGCTTGCCTCCACGGAATCTATCTATAGCAATATGAATTTCATTTGTGCTCGTCAACCAATAGGGGATGATTCTCCACATTGGTCCCAGTAAAGGGCGCGAAACGCACACACGATGAACAAATCGTTGTTCATGCAGTGTGTCGCCCAGGGTGCGAGCCATGGACATGCAATCGAATAAACAACCGAGAAGAGCACCCGCGGCTGGGCAAGTCATCGGCAAAGGGTATCTGTCTGTTTACATGATCAGCAACTGCGTACATTATTCACGGTGATCGTGCACATATCGGTGGCATCTCGCAAGGGTCGAACTCTCGTGTGTATATTTACATTGACGAGAATTCGGTATGCTTCGACAGCCAGTGGTGAGGTATGCTATTGCAGATTGACCGATCGACCGATGGGTCTGCTGATATGGCTTGCCATGCACGTGTTTGGGAAAAATACTTTCTTCTTGTGTGCATGGACAAGTTCGAGGATTTATGTCGGCTACGTAATGTCGTAACCGATTTGAGTTTCAGGAACATGCTGCGTTGTATGCAGGCGTGCCCCTGGGGGAAATGCTTATAGGATGCTAATGCCTTTGCTTGTCAATCGGATTCCGGCCGATGTGCTTGTAGGTAAAAATGAAAGAAGGAATATCTCCTGCATGTGTGCGGCGGAATTCCCTCGGAGATATGTGCATCGTGATGGTTCGAGTTATGTCGGTTGCTTGGTGGAGCAGCCGGATTGCTTTTAAGGAGCATGGTGCGTTTCATCTAACCATGCCCTTAGGAAATATACCCGTTTGGTGCTAATGCAATTACATGACAAATTCGTTTAGTCTACAAACAGAGGTAATCGTTCTCTGTGCAAGTGCGGTCACTTTAACCCAAAATGATCGACGCGAAAGTTAAAATCCGATCGGTCGTGGCACTGTATTAAGAATTCGTTTAATTTACACACGGAGGCACGTATCCAGCATTCCCCGTGCAAGTGCGGTCACTGTAACTTAAAATGATCGACGCGAAAGTTAAAATCCGATCGGTCGTGGCACTGTATTATGAATTCGTTTAATTTACACACGGAGGCACGTATCCAGTATTCAACCCAGAAATCACCAATAGACTGACTCGCCGGTTGTGCTCTGATACCCTAGGGGTTGATTTTGCATACCAACACAGCGACAACCATCTCTTGGTGGACCAATTCATGCGGAGTCCAATTCTTTGACTAAATCTCTCACACAGCCAAGGATGTGATCACAGCATTGCCCTGGACTGTGTAAGTTATCGCAGGGACCGGGATCAATGTTCGTCGCCACACCGTACCCTCACCGGTGTGTACTTGGGTCGCTAAATACAGTGGTGAGCGCCATGTGTGTGGTTCTGGTATTGGTGCATATCGCTTATATGCGGTCGCCCGCATAGCCCATCCGAACGACTTGATGTATCTTTTTACGTGCATGCGTTGTATCTCTCGTGTTCGTAGTATTTCAGAGATGTGTCCTTTTATGGGCATGCGTCGTATGTTGCATGATTGTTCGCTCGCTTGATAATTCTGGCTTTGTCGCAGGTTTGTGCGACCGAATTATGTGTTCGTTGGGGATTCTGTGTTGTCAGATCGCTACATGTTGTTTTTTTTTAAGAGCGTGGTGCAGGTGTTACGCGCTTGCTTATTGGATGGGGTTTCATACGTTTACAACTATGTTGCTGCTTTACATTGATGTCACGCTTTTCGATATTTTAAGTATGTCGCCTTCGTGTTATGTCTTTGGTGAGTTTATCACCTAATATAGATTTGCAATTACTTGCAAGGGATTGTACTAGGCGACCGTTAATATGTTTTGTCATACGTACATGTTATGCGGCTCTTCCTTTGTTATGTTAGGTGTACGCCGTCTTTTGGTAAATTCCTATTTTTCAGGTGACGTAGTTCTGAGGTGTAGGATCACTCGGTGGGGTTCGGCGCGAACGCCACAGGTATGTCGTGGCGTTCAATGGAACCGCCATACTTTTATGACCTATGCTCGGTCCCGGAAGACCTGCTGCCGGCAAAATAAATCCAGATGGCGGAAAAGATGGTAGTCCATCGGGGAAAGGTCACGAGAGTACGGTGGATGCGGAAGAATTTCAAATCCCAACTGCAACCGTTTTTGCACCGTTATGTCATATATTGAGGTATGTCATGCAAAAGGATCGGGCCGTGCCTATTGACCAACGCAGATTGCTTTTCAGCCAATTTCCTCTGAATATTTGATAGCGTTTATCGCATCTCCTGGTTGAAGAAATGAAAAGTGGGTTGGTCCTTTCGATGCCCACCAAATTGTCACCATAACCTTTTCTGGGTGAAGGTTGGGCTTGAGGTGTGTTTTGGCCTTTCACCTGCATCCAACCACTGCCCAGTTCTTTTACGGTTATCATACAGAATCCACTTTTCATCACAGGTTACTATCCGTTGCAAAAACGATTCAGTTTGGTTTCTTAATCTAAGCGATGCGCAAATTTCCAGGCGCCGTAGTTTTTGGGACTCGTTCAGTTCATGGGGTAACTACGTGTCGAGTTTTTTTTTACCTTTCCTATGAGAGAAAGGTGTCGATTTATGGTCATTGGGGATACTCCCATGCTTTGTGCAATCTCCCGCACCGATTTCGTTGGGTCCGCATCTACCATTGCTCTTAAAACATCGTCGTCAACTGACGTCTCCGGCCTCCCACGTGGTTTATTTTCGAGACTGAAATCTCCCGAACGGAACTTTCGAAACCAATGTCATATTCGCGTTCGTTTACCACTACGCTCTCAAATGTGTCAATAATGTCTTTTTATTGCCAATGACGCATTATGTCCCATTTTAAATTCATAAAGGAAAAGGGTTCGAATTTGAATTGCCGACAGCATGATAAACAATTCCCAGAAACAAAATAACTATACTTGTAACGAGCCCGCCTGTTACGCGGGAGACCGCGGTTCGATTCCCCGTCGGGGAGCCTCTGGCGCAAGACTAATGACCTTGCCCGGAAAAACAAATCGTTATGGAAAATTTAACAAGCCTGAGGACTTGCTAAATCAGGCCAAGACCGGTTCCTGGTTGTAGTGGCGATAATGATGATGATGATGATGATGTAACGAGCCCTAAAACTCTCACACATCAAGCACACGTGCCATGTTACTTTTTAAAAAAAAAAAAAAAAAAAAAATTTAACATGCTGGCACAGATGCTTGCTCGAGAACATCTTATTTCCGACTGAGCGAAAATCGGGCATTTCATGTAGTACAACCCAATACAAGCAGATGGTGAAGAACACCGAAAGAAATTCGAATAAGCAAAGCATCAGAGCCGTATACCATAACGATAACATAACAATTCCACATCAGTTGAGTGTACTTGAGTTTGGAAATGGAATTCGTACACGCGACAGTATCCTGATGTGTTGGCCATTGGTTCAAACTTTTAGTGATTTTAACCGTCATAGCGTCGGTTCGAATCATGCGTTCTTCACTTTCGTTACAACGACAGAGTGAGCAATAAACTCCTTGCGGGCTCAACTGGTTCGAGTCCCTTAAGATCACATTGTCATTTTTATGCCACGGGAGATTGACGTATGGCGTGTATCTCGACTTCGGAACCATAGTCCTCCGAGTTGATTTTTTGTTTTATTTCTTATATATTCACACGATAAAGGTATTCTTTTTGTATATACGCCATCAAACAATGACATTCTACTGGCTTAATCAGAATCAGTAATTCAATTTTAACCGACCCTGCCACGTGTCATTAGGGGCGCTGCCTGTGGCATATGTAGCCACAGAAAATTTAGTCTATTTAAATACAAAATGGGTTACCTGTTCTTCCTGCCGTTTTCTGTTGTTTTCTGGGGAGAGCTGAAGGTCCGTACAGCAGCTCTTTAACCGATTCAATCTGGACAATCTGGTCATCAATTAAGTAAATCCTTCTCCAGCACTTTGGATTCCTTCTCTTCTTCAGATGCTGCTCCACCACCTTGGTTCTTCTGCAGGTTCTTCCTCCTTACCCGACCAGGGCGGCCACCGCCAAATGGTGATTTTAGAGAGAAGTCGAATATGATTCTGCGAATCCAATCGCACCACAAGCGATGGGATGTTCTCCTTTTTGCTTCCGTCTTTGACGGATTAAAACACGAGCTTTTAGTTTTGCGTTTAATTTCAACAACTTTACTTATTGTTTACTTTTAGTTTTATAACATAGTTATTTTACTTCTTCTTTCAATCTTTAGACTTTACTTTTTCAAAAAGGGAACGGGCCGTGACTGCGACTTTCACCTTTTCTTTTTTTCTTCTTCTCAATGATGCTTCAAAGACCAAAAACGGGAAAAACAAAATTCCTTTTTTCTTCTTTTTAACTGTAAGCCGAACTCGAAATCTCAACCAACTGTACTCAAAAACAGTATAGAGCAAGCAAAAACGAAACAAACGGAATTAAAATATCTTGCTGTTCCTCTCTCTCTCCCCCCATCAACATCCACTCCGAAAACAGAAATCGAACTTGCACACGATCCACACTCGAACAGGAGTATGTTCGCACACTCAACATGTGGATCGTGTGCTTTTCCCACCACCTTACCATCAAATTATCTTAAAAACCAAATTATATTAAAAGCAGTTAAATGATGGGGGTGGCGGGAACCGCACGTAACATGCCTATGACTTTCCGAAGTAAACAGCAATCTCAGTTCACTCACGTCGACATGTTATAGAACCTATAAAGAGATAATAAATAAAAATAAATAAGAGAAGAAAACAAATTTTCCAAATCCAATCTCTCGCAGTGCAGATTTATAAAAACAATGCTACAACATTTTTTAATTGATTTAGTTAAGTTTATCCCTACTTTTTATCCAGAAATTTATTTATTTTAATATTATTTATAACTTCATAATAAAATAACAATATTAATAAATAACAAACAATGAAAGTAACAACGAAAAAAAAGCCTCCAAACTCGAGTGGGACATTGGTATTACTGTTTTGTATAGGAGTTTTTTGGTTATGTGCAGGAAATGATCGATTGGATGTCGTATCTGTCTGTGGTCTCTACACTGGCCTTTGTAGTCTTCTTCGCCGTTGGACCAGGCTCAATACCATGGATGATAACTGCCGAGCTGTTCTCACAAGGTCCACGCCCAAGTGCGATGGCAATTGCTGTTCTTGTGAACTGGATGGCAAATTTTGTCGTCGGAATTGGTTTCCCAAGTATGAAGGTTAGTAAAAGTGATTAAAACTCCTAAAGTGGTAATAAGTGGTAGTTTTAAAATAAATAATTTATTGTTTTGTTTTTTTTAGACTGCTTTGGAGAACTATACATTCTTGCCATTTAGCGTATTTCTAGCTATATTTTGGATATTCACCTATAAGAAGGTTCCTGAGACCAAAAACAAAACGTTCGAGGAAATTTTGGCCTTATTCCGGCATGGCAATGGAAGGTACGTTTACTGCTTTATATTGAACTCATAAGTCAACTTAAAATTAATAAACGTTCATGGTAATGCAAACTTAAAATGAGCGGGAAAACAAGTTGATAGAACCCAATTGCCGGGATCTGGCGTTGGATTCTTTCTCGAGCTCTTGATTTTTTTAGTGTCGATGTGTCGTCATGTCCTCAGTGAAATGTTTAGGCTTTAACATCTGCAAATCTCAAAATTAATATTCAGTCTTTGTCATATTATATTCATCAATTCTTACTAATACTCATAAAGTATTGGTTAAACTCTTAGGCCCGCTTTCCAAAATAGAGTAATAAACAAAAACAAGTATTTAGAGAGGGGTTTAGATTTTTAAAGGCTAGAGCAAGTTAAGGGAATTACACTTTCAATACGAAGTTTGAATATTGATACAATTTCATTGCGTATGGTGAGAAGTAACAATTGTTATATACAGTGTTAGATAAAATGGGTATGAAAATTGCCCTAAGATCGGTGGAAAAGAAGTAACAAAGAGATTTAAAATTACAATTTAAGGGTTGCACAGCTAAGAAAGCTATGAACCTTTAAGGGTCTTCATTTTAACACAATGTGGTGCATTTAAAAGTTCTGAAAAAAATATTTGATAGTGGCCAGTGTTATTTATTTTCAGAAACAACTTTTTGATCGGATATGATGATCAAAACTCTTTTAGCGTAGAACAAATAGTAAAACACCTCGTCTAGAAACAATTTCATAAAATTTATTTAAGTAATTCCTAATATTTCGTATTTAGAAAAGCCAACAAAAACAGGGTTTTTAAATATAAAACTGTCAATTCAATCATTTTAAGGATTCAAACATGCTGTAGGGTTATATTATTAATGTGTTTAGCTTAGCTCAATGGGGTATAGAGGAGAATGTTTTTGGGAAGAGTGCTTGCTTCAGTTTGAGAACCTTGTCACATAGGATGCCCAGGTCATGAATCGATTTAACCGATGTTGTCGGTTGGTTAAGTAAGAGATAGGGGCGTGGGGGGCGTTTCCGAAAGAAGGTAATTGCGCCACATTTGGCGATATTCAGTCCAACGCAGTTGTTTTGGCACCAAATCGAAAAGCTGTCAAGATCACATTGAAGAAGTGAGGAGTCTAGGGGAGAGCGGATTGTCTTGAAACGTTTGGTATCATCCGCGTAGATAGAGGAGTGAGTTATACTAGAGCATATGTCGTCAATGGTTAGAATAAATAGGAGGGGGCCGATAAGACAGCCCTGGGGAACCCCTGAAGGTAGAAAAAAGGATTGGAGGGGGTGGATCTAAATCCCATTCGGCAGGCTCGATTATAAAGATAGGATGACTTAATCAGTAGGGGTTCACAACCGAGAGAAGATAACTTAAAGAGAATAAGGTTGTGGGGGATTTTGGTGAAAGCCTTGTTGAAATCGGTAGTGATTAGGTCAACTTCATTGCCGTTCACTAAGGTAAGGAGTGTGCGGGGTGAGAATTCCTTAAGGTTGGTAGTAGCGCACCTACCGGAGAGGAAACCGTGTGGGTTGGGAGGGATGATGGATGAACCGGAAACATAACGCATCACATAGAAGGCCTACAAACAGATTAGGAATGTGAGAAAGTTTAGAAAGGGACGATAATTGGAGATATAATTTTTTGGTCCCTTTTTGTGTACGGGGTTGATATAAATGGATTTTCAAATCTCCTGGAATACACCTTGTGCAAGGGATAGATTGTAGATTAAAGCGAGTGGGGGAGAGAGAGAAGAGGAACATTTTTTTAAGAGGATAGCAGTAAGTCCCTCTTGGCCAGGGCTGAACTCGTTGTTTGGCACTCGATCGGCCAATACGTAAAAGTGCTGCGAACGGCAATCTGCGCCTTGAAAGCTCCACCAACAACTGCTTCTGGTGGTGGACCGTGGGGATAATCAGGAACAAGGTTCTCTCTGTTGGAATCAACTACTATCTCCAATACGGAACTCTTGACAATGAGGTTAATTAACGGGCCACCAGCACGGTATATAAATGTCGATTTTTGTCGTCCTGAAACAATTGCGAATGTAAGGAAAAGGAGAAACGAATACCCTAAGTTGGATGGACTGCGGACTGAACCTCAAGAAAAGAATCCTCCAGATAATGTAAGAACACGGTGGTAGTTTAACTGTTGTGAACCTTTAAGTTTATTTAACCTGATTATGGTGATTTATACAAATTAGATTGGGTTTTGATCTATGTCTCTTGAAAGGATTTTACGAAGAGTGACAGCTCACCATCTCCTTAATGCTGCCAGGAAAGTTTCGCTAGACAGCTCGCTAACAACTCCATGTATTGCCTTGATTGCCAATCATACGAAGAGACAGATGTAGCCTTTGACTCGCTTCGCGCCGCGTCCTTTCCATGTCCGAAGAGTGATAGGACCTCCATAATCCACGCCGGTGTTACTAAATGGCCGACTGGCTGGTAATGCCGCAATTTGTTGAGCTAGCACCAGTCCCTTGTGACGACCGCAAACCGTGCATTCAGCTTTGACCCTCTGGACAAGTCCTCGACTCCCTATGATCCAGTACCGGGAGTTCACTGCAGATAGCCGTAACCGGCTTCCAGCGTGCATCCGCCTCAAGTGCAAATCTCTCACGATGATCTTTGCCAGGTGATGTTGCCGATGTAAGATTGGTGGCTGTCGTCGTTCGTATTCCATCCTTGCTGCTTGTAGTCTTCCGCCCACCCTGAGGGTACTTTGGTCATCGATGAATGGGTTGAGCGCAATCCGTTCGCTTCGTTTTGATACTTGTCTCCCGGCTCTAATGGCCGTTAGGTCCGCCTTCCACCACCCTACTGTTCGTACCGTTCGAGTGAAGCTGGATAATCTTGTTGTTAGGGACAGCTCCTCTTGTTGTATTACGACGCACGATGCCTTTCGCTCCTCGAGGTCTACCGGTGTTCCGGTGTCCGCCTCTCGGACTTGGTGAGTGGGCGTCCGGGGCAACTTCAGCTCCTTGTCTCGCAGAAAAGCGGGTCCCAGATCTGCTCCCGCGAGCTCCTTTGCTGTAAGCCCTTTTAGGTAATCCGCTGGTGACGTAGTCGGTACATTATGCCACTGGCCTCTTGGCACCCTTTCCAAAATGTACGACGTACGAATGTTTTCCACCGCTTGAGATGATCCGATAGCCATTGTAGTACTATAGTGGAATTGGTATATGCGAAGCATTGAGCCTCCTCCGTCTGTTGTCCCACCAACCGGATAGTCCTCTCCACGGATAGCGCTCCAGATCTACAATCGTCCATGTAGAAGTGCTCTCTGATAATTTGCGCTGCCTCCGGGCCCGATTGTTCGATCCCCTCTGCCATTTGGACCAAACAACGCGTTGCCATAAATGGATCAGACGCCGCTCCGTATGTCACAGTTAGCGGCTTGAACGTTTGGTACTCCTCCTCTGGGTTGTCCAGTCAAACAATTCTTTGGAAGTCGGTGTGATCCGACTGGACTCGAATTTGGCGAAACATCTTGGCGATACCCGCGGCAGACGCTATGGGATGCTTGCGGAACCGGGTCAATATTGAGCTGAGGTCCGACTGCAATGCTGGTCCGACAATCAAGTGATCGTTAAGAAATATTCCATTCCTGGTGACTAGAAAAGCATCGAACACCACTCTGAGCTTGGTGGTTTCACTCTCGATCTTGATTAAATTCTGCATACTGATGGCCTAGCTCCGGATTTCGCCTGAATCGCCTCTCGATGGACAGAAGCCTTTGGATGGCGGCTTCCTTGGAATGTCCCAATGCCGGCGTGAAGTGTTTGACTGGTATCTCCACATCGAAGCGTCCCTCTGCTAAACGCCGGTGCGTGTCCGCAAAATGGGTCATTGCCCTCCTCTCTTCTTCTGTTAGGCGCTCCTTCGTCTCGGGTACCTCCTCTATCTCCCAGAAGGCTCTTAGCTGTCCCTCTAATGAGTCGACCTGGTGGGTGACAGTGCAGCAATGTTGTTCTTGGACCTGGTGGGTGGCAGTGCAGCAGTGTTGTTCTTGATCGAGTAGAGCCGGTCCACTCCCTGCGATCCCCCAGCCGAATATGGTGTTCTGTCGGGATCCATCGGTCGTCCATCGCGCAGGACCTGGAAGATAGTGTCCGAACCCAGCAACAAGTCAATGGGTCTTGATTTGTGGAATAGCGGGTCGGCCAACACCAGCGATGAAAAGCTTCTCCAGTCATGTTCCAGTGACCTTGACGGCAGATCCGAAGGCAATTACCCCATCAGCAATGCCGTTACCCGAATACTTGTTTCTCCTGTTCGGCTTTTCAGTAGCATCTCGACCTTTCGGCTGAGCTGTGGATTCGCTTCACCTATGCCACTTATCTTCACCTTCGCCTGCGTGCTTCGCAGGCCGAACTGCTGAATGAATGATTCTCGGACTAAGGATGTGGTCGAACCGGAGTCCAGAAGCACCCGCCAAGGAACCAACTGGTTTCTGTCGCCCATCACCGTTACTATTGCTGTAGGTAGTAGTGAATCCTGGGCTTGTACTGTCGCGTAAGATCCCTCTGGTGGTCCAACCTTTAGTGATAACGTCGGAACGTCTACCGATTGATGCAGCAGGGTGTTGTGCCGTCCGTTACACTCTCGGCGGTTACCTCTCTCACATTGGTTAATGCTGTGGTCTGGACTGAGGCAATTTCTGCATAGCCCTTGACGGTGGACAAACTGATCTCGCTGTAGAGCTGAAAGATTCCTGAATGCGCTGCATCGGAACAATGGATGCGGCTGCGCGCATCTGGGACACAGCCGTCGCTGGTGATGTGATTGCCGAATACGTCTTCTTGGGTGGGCCGGCTGCTATACCTCTGTCCCGAACAAAGTGACCCTTTGAATAGTTCTTCGCTGTCGGGAGGCTCTCTACCTCGGCGAGGTAGGCTTCTATGAATTCGGTCATCTCCTCGAATGTCGGCATCTCGTTCCTGTTGCTTTCTCGAGCCCATGACTGCCTAGTCTCACTATCAAGCTTCTCGACTGTGGTGAAAACCAACCAACAACTCCAGTGCTCCACTGGTGGCTCCAATGCTCGCAAAGCCCGAACCTCCTCGAAGAGGCCGTTGATGAATCTGCGGACCTTCGTAGCACCCGGTGATTGCATAGCTGGAATCGTCATTAACTCCACGATCGTCATGTGCTTCCACGATGATCTTCTTTTTGTCATAGCGCGAGACCAGTGCAGCCCAGGCCCCCAGATAGTTTCACGCCATGACTGGAACATTGCGAAACACTGATAGTGCGTCCGCTCTTAAAGAAGTCCGGAGAAATTGGAATTTCGCGACTGCTGATAACTGGGGGTTGTCGTGGACGAGTGGTTGGTACAAGTCTCCGAACGTTACCCACTGCTGGTAGTCCCCATCGAAGGTAGGCACGTCGATATGCCTCAACTTGATCGGTCGGGTTGTCGCTCCACTCGTGGAATCCGTTGACCGCGTAACCAATTGTTCCACCAAGCTGTTCATGAGCATCTGGCTGGAATTCATGGTGTCAGGCAGCCTCTTTATTCCCGGTTGCTCCGCTGTTAACGTCGGAGTAGTTTCCGTTCCCAGGGTGTCTCCTGACGTATCCAATGCGGTGGAGCCTGTGCCTGTTGCCATGGTCAACCGCTGGTTGAGCTTGCCTTGCAGCGAAAAGTATCGCTCTTCGAAATCTGCTCGCTCTTCGTTCTCCTTGTCGATGTTCAGGTCCGGGTCGTTCTCCTCGATACATCCCTGGAGGCTCTCAAAGGATTTAAATGAGTCCTCCAGTTTGCGCAATCTGCTTGTGACTTCCTCCCTGGTCACCTCATTAGACTTGGTCGCGAACTCCTCCAACCGCGTGAGGAATCCCTTGATGACTCCTCGTGTCCGTTTCACTGTTGGAATAGTCGTATCGCTGGACGCCATTGCAAATTAGTTTGTTCTTTCTGCTTGTGGATCGAAGTGCCACTAGCTACTTAATTCGGATTCTTGTGGCTCGGCTGTAGCTTACTACGCAACTGAGTGCGCTGTTGTTTGTTTAATATTCGTTGTCGAGTGCCTTGTAAGCAATTTGTATTTGTTGCTAGCTTTGATCGGCTGGACGACCGTCTGTCTTGCTGCTTTGTGTTGCCGCAGGTGCGCTTCAATGCGTTGCTGTTGAAATGGTTGATCCCACGTTGCACCGCAGGAGAGGTTGTCCAGCCGGCAGCTGCTGTGTTTGGCCTTATGTGGCGTATATATTTGTGGTTACCTCGGATCGAGGACCCTCTAATATGACGTGAATGACGGCGGGCGGTCCTTAGGCTGGACCTTGGGGCTGCGACTGGGCAGAGATATGTATCTGTAGTTGGGACAGCTTTGGTTACTGCGCCACGAACCTGGCGGCAGTATTGTATCTACAATGTGGGCAGCTCATTGTTGCGTCACTGATTTTATGGCGTTAATGCACAGCGGTTGCTGGATCGACTATAATGTTCGAAAGCTCATACGGTCGAACGAAGGCTGAGATGATTAGCAGCACTTCGTGACAAATGATGTCTGTTCCGTTGTCTCTATAAAATTCACAGTTAAACTAAGTTGTTGTTTGAGTGCAACTCACTTTCTTTCGGTTTCAGTTTCCTTTCATAAATGAGCTTTATAAATTACTTGATTATTTCGACAATGGTAACCGATTACTGTCGTGACGTAAGTATCTGCAACTCGTTTGTCCACTGCGAAGTGGCAGCAGTGGATTGGATCCACAGACTGGATAGGGCTCGAAGGACCAATTTGTTTTGGCGCTCGGTCGGCCAATACGTAAAATTACTGCGAACGGCAATCTGTGCCTTGCAAGTTCCACCAACAACTGCTTCTGGTGGCGGACCGTGGGGATAATCAGGAACAAGGTTCTCTCTGTTGGAATCAACTAGTATCTCCAATACGGAACTCTTGACAATGAGGTCAATTAACGGGCCACCAACACGGTATATAAATGTCGATTATTGTCGTCCTGAAACAATTGCGAAGGTAAGGAAAAGGAGAAACGAATACCTTAAGTTGGATGGACTGCTGACGGAACTTCAAAAAAGAATCCTCCAGATAATGTAAGAACACGGTGGTAGTTTAACTGTTGTGAACCTTTAAGTTTATTTAACCTGATTATGGTGATTTATACAAATTAGATTGGGTTTTGATCTATGTCTCTTGAAAGGATTTTACGAAGAGTGACAACTCATTTAAATATTATTGAATGTCAGCTGTTTGCTGACATTTGTTATTTGTGTTGTCAATGGCTGCATTCAATAGTGCCTGCGCTGGCCGTGTAGTACTCCAAGAAAGCCTACCATTTTCCTCCCACATACATTTCTACCCACCTTTTCCTCATTAATCCATATCTCCAAACTGACATTCAATCCAATGTTAGACAAATTAAATTGTTCGATTACCATACTCATATTTCCAAATACTTCCTAAAAACGAAATACCATAATGCATATCCTCATATGCAAACATACACACAATTCTAAAATCCTTATCTCCATCTGTATTGCACCCAGATATGTATATTCTAAAAATAGATATCCCATTCCTTTTCTCCAGTTTCACACACAAATTTCAATGAAGATTTGTGTAAAAGGGCGATGAAATTCGTATTCGAGGATCAGCCTCAATTGGCGTCCGAAGCGGTAGGACGCCAGTAAATTAAATTAAAGAAAATAAGCTTAACGTCAAAAGACAAAAATTGCCTTTTTAATTAAAGCTAGCGGATTTCCGGGCCATAGTTGACGATCGGTAGCTGCTCTTCCCTCAAGGTTTGAGGAAGCACGGCGGCAACCGCAACGGATCCCCTCAAGAGCTCCCTGAGAGAAGGATCACTACAGCCGCATCCAGTGTTGCCGTCCTGTGCTGCTCCGTCTCCAACACTCGTCTTTCAGTTGTTTTAGTTTTTCTATATTTTGGTGTTGTTGAATGTGTAGTGGGATGAGAGGGGCGAGGGCGAATTCAGGAAGGCCAATGAAGTAGTATAATGTACAGCTTTGAGATGAATTGAAGAGGAGAACGTTAACCATATAAACACGAGAATGTTTTATTCCATCTAAAGGGCTTAGAACACCTACAGTGTAGATACTGAAATAGATGGGGCTTGGCATTCAGCCCCGAGGCTACCGTGAGGCAAAATGAAAGAGTCGGGATAACTTTGACTTTACTGTAAATGTTATATTTCGAAGGAATATACAAATTGTACAATGTGACAAAATGTTATCCTGGAGGATACTTCGCTCTGGTTACTTAATTGCTACCTAAGAACAGAAGTTATATATATATATATATATATATATATATATATATATATATATATATATATATATATATATATATATATATATATATATATATATATATATATATATATATATATGTATATTGTAGTAATATACAGGTTATAGGTTTTCATATGATACTGTAACATGTTTGCATTTATGTGGAGGAAATTAATGTATGGAAAATAAATAGCAGCCACCATTGTAATAAAGTTACCATTGCCTACTTTCAAAGTTTTAAAGGCGCCACTTTGGATTACTATAAAAATTAAATTAAAGTAATTGGGTATTATTTGATATAGTAATTTGTTTTACATCGATGAAAAAATACGTTTTGAACACAAATCACTTTTGTTTTCATTTATTATCAGGATCATAGAATGATTTTTATTATTCTAAATTCTTTAAGTTGAATTATTTATTGATTTATTTATATTTTGGATAAGAACACAATTTTTAAGATATACGAGAATATTTCATGCACGTCCTCAAGAAAATTCTACAATTACTTATGTACCCGTTGACCGAATATATTTTTATTCGTATACCTTTTAAAAATCAAATCACGATGATAATAATTTGTATTTAATTTTGAAATAATTTATTTAATTTAATAAATGAAAATATAACACAGAAGGACATTTCGAGATAGTAGATTGTATGGGTAAGTTGCATGATGAACCACAAACTCAAAGACAAACATTTCGTTTTTTTACTAAAACAATTAAAATTCAGCAGTAGTGAATAGTGTTCCTTTTTGTTTTTTAATGAAACAAAACAAATTAACTAGTCTAAAACAAAACTAGACAAACAAATTTGCTTTTCAAATCAATCCTTTTCCAATCGATGAAACAATTCGAACAGTAGAAAGCAATTCTATACACAACAAAATATTAATAAACTAACTATTTTTGAATGCTTGAATGCTTGTTAAATATTTTCTTAACAAAATATTTTCCTGCATACAATAAAATTTTGTACAAATACCTACTTTACATCCATCATGCGATATATTCTCATGCCTTGTAAAAAATTGAAACTTTCATCAACGGATACATTTTCAAATATCACAAATCTATGGAAACTTGCAACTCACTAGATTCATGCCCCTTCCTCATTGTTTGTTTAATTAGGTGTTTATTTTACTTAAGTTACGTTTTAAGATATTTGTGTTTTTCATTTTTGTATTTTATATATATTTTTGTTTTCTGTTTTGTTTTTTGTTTTCTTTTTGGAATTTAGTGATCACGGAACAAATGAACGCAGCGCTTCAACAGACATTGAAATCCCGAATCGCAATAAGGACCTTTGAACATTTTTGTTTTGTTTTATATATACACACCCGAACACACCTGTTTTTTTGGTTGTTGTTAGTTTTAAGTTTAAAGATAAGTGTTAACTTGTAAGTCTTAAAATTCGTTAATTCTTCTTTTAATTCTACATTCTTCTTGTAAACAAAAAGTCTTTAAATGCCTTATTTATGTGTTACTTGTTTCCCCTGAAAAAGCACAATAATCTGTAAATCAAAAAACTCATTCTTTTATACATATCGTTTGATTTATACAATTATATTATGAGGTATGTTCTCAATTTTAGAGACCATACTAAAGCAATAAATTCTATATTAATATCACTAAAAAACAAAAAAAAACAAAAAACATTTTTAATTTACTTTCAGAGGTGTAATTTTAAGTTCTATTCGTACATATGGTTTTTTGTTCTTGTAATAACAACTCTTTGCTATTGTGGTAACAAACTGTTTGCTCATTCTTATAAACTGTGATAAATGGCGGAACTTGTAATTAGTGTAATGAGGTTTTGGCTGTAGATGGGCCATGGTGCCTTCTTGAGGTTTGACGAGAACTTTGTATTTGACAGTAGGGGGACATTTCCAAAGGTATGTCCAACAAAAGCACTATAATCGAAAACGATGTGCGATGGGGTGAATAGGTTGCGAAAATTCAAATATTAATCTTGTAATACAGATTCGAAAAGAGCAATAAGGCGGAAGTCAACCCTAAAATTCCATCTACTTGCGATTATAAGAAACAAATAAAACAAAATTACTACCCCCACCATCGATAGCAACCAAAGTCATATGAAAGAACAAAATAATGCCTTCAAGGGAGAAATTATGAACGAGTTTTGATTTGAGTTTTTTTTTGGCGGCACACCGCCTGCGAGGAATATATGTTTAAATATTGGGATAATTCCTCAATACCTTCTTGGGGTACTCTATGAAAGGGGAACAATATCAATGCAATACATAAACACTCTGTAAGCCAAAGACCGAAAAAATAAACGCTAATAAGAAGACCGACGATGATTCAACATACCAAGAGCTTTTAGCTGGCTCAATATTCAGCGGGGAAATATGTGTAAATCCATACACAAGCCATAGTCGCATTCGCATTTTTGGGGTTTGACTCACCTCGCAAGCGTGGATCTATATCACCGATTCTGGGCTTTTTTTTGTTTGTTACACTTCTCTTAAGAGAGGTGAACCTATAGCGTCGAGTGGACGCCCCGAGATGCCACCAAATAACTGTTGCAGTTCTTTTTGAACAGTTGCAGGTTGTAATGCTCCGGAAACACTCGCGTGGGAAATGTGTTCCACGCCTTCCCCACTCTGCAACGGAACGAGTTCTGATGGAGGGATATTCGCGGCGTCAGGAGATGAACCAAAATTTAGTGCGATCCGTCGGATTGTCTTGAGCAGCCCATATAAACCGAATTGCGCGGAACAATCCCACGAATCTCCGAAGAACCGTACCCGTGATAATATCTGTAAAACAGACCGAGGTCACTTACGCGCCTTCGATATGATAGCTACTGTAGTCCCGACATCGGCACCGTGTCCTCGATCAGGTGGATCGCTCGTCTCTGTATGCTCTCAAGTAGGTACATACCCTCGTGTTTAGGAGCAGAACTCCAATCATGAGAGCAATATTCGAGCGCGGGTCGAATTTGAGATTTATACAGGAGAAGACGTTGGGCCGGAAGGAAATATTTCTTGGGTGTAAAAAGATAACTCAGTTTTCCTGAGGCTGACTTGGCGATGTTCGGCACGTATTAATGCCACGATACATTCCCACAGACCGTAATGCCGTCCAATTTCAAGCTTACTCAGGTTCGGGAGCCTGGCCACTCATCATCAGCGGTGGAACCGACGATCCACTTTTCTTTGTGAATGTTGTATACTTTGCTTCGTTGCATTGAAATCGACGAGATCGGTCTTTCCCCACTGCAGGACCTTATCCAGATCCCGATTCCGCGAGTCAATCTGTCTACATCTCAGCCGGTGCGACGTATATGCACTAATCGGCCGATCACTCGAAAAATAGGAAACAAGCATACTATTATAGCGTTTGAAATAATAGTGAAGAAGATCGTGTGATTCGAACTGACGCTATGACAGCTCGAATCACGAAAGAAATTTTACCTAAGCGTTACACACCAGGCTACTGACCGTGTTTAAAATTTGTTTTCCAAACTCGACTATATTCCACTGGTGTGAATTATTTTTATTTTATCGCTTGGTATACGGTTCTGATGTATTTTTCTTATTCGATTTTTTCGTTCGTGTTCTTCACTATTTTTGCTTGTGAATTTGTGTGTGTCTGTTAGAATCGCTACACCACTCCCGCCGCAGTAACTTCGTTACGATCAGATTCGTATGCGGACGACGGACGAACGAGAGAAACGAGGAAACATCGGAGGATGTGCTCTATGCGGAAGTCGTGACCGTGTGTGAAGTTCTGCTTTACTATGGGAAGTGTATGCTGCGTATGTGTACAGATCACGTCGGGGTCACCAATTATAGCGTTTGAAATAATAGTGAAGAAGATCGTTTGATTCGAACTGACGCTATGACAGCTCGAATCACGAAAAAAATTTTACCTAAGCGTTACACACGTTCCAAATTCGACTATATTCCACTGGTGTGAATTATTTTTATTTTATCGCTTGGTATACGGTTCTGATGTATTTTTCTTATTCGATTTTTGCGTTCATGTTCTTCACTATTTTTGCTTGTGAATTTGTGTGTGTCTGTTAGAATCGCTACACTATCATCCGCAAAATTGAAAACATTGTTATCCATTGTCTCCAGCAGATCATTTATGTGAAGCAATAACAAGGTTGCAGACAAAATAGAACCTTGAGGTACTTCGGAATTAACAGGATACAGATCGGAAAACTCGCGGTCCACAACAACTCGAATCGATCGAGTTTCGAGGAAACTCTTCTTTCATTCGCAAAGCTCCTGTGAAAGTCCATATGAACGAAGTTTGCTCAGCAATGCCTGGAGATATCCAATGCGACCGCCCTTGACTCACCATGCCCCTCAATCGCAGATGTCCATATATCGGTTATGGGGGTCAATGGGTCTCCCGCGGACCGTCTGTCCCGGAATCCATATTGACGATCATTCAGAACTCCGCTGCACTCCAAATAATTAGTTAACTCGGCATTGATAATATTTTCCATCACCTTAGATAACATAGACAGTAATGCTATCGGTCGGTAATCTTGTAGGAGACACTTTTTTCCCCTCTTTGGGATCGGCTGAACTCGAGCGATTTTCCAGCACGTGGGAAAGTTTCTCCGTGCATAACATATGCAAAAGAGTCTGGCAAGAACTGGCGATAGTTCTGGAGCACAGCTCTTACGGACTATTGCTGGTCTAGTTCACGTAGAATACGTTGAATAGTACGCGGACGGAAGCTCACATCCCGCATCGAAGACCGTACCGGCACGATTACAGGTGGCTCCAAAAGGCCGGCATCGGGGTTTGAATTCGCGGAAAATAAATTCGCGAACACACTACCTTTATTTTTTGAATTTGTGACTAACGAGCCGCTGCCCGTCGCCAACGGAGGAAAAGAGGAGGATGCGAAATTACTGCTGACAGCCCTTGCTATTGACCAGAAGGAGCGTGAACCAATCGGGCACTGAAGGAACTCATTGGTCACTCTGTCGTTGTAGGCCTTCTTCCGGTATTAATCGTCTGGTTGCACACGTTTCTGATTCTAAAACAAAATTCGTTCTATTAACAACGGTGAGATTGGGGCGCCATTGTTTAAAAGCTCTATTTTTTACCGCTATAATCTGCTCGCATTTTTTATCAAACCAAGGTTTATTAGATGAATTTCGTTTGATGGAATGTGCAATGTAGATCTCCATTCCACGAAGAATAATCTCTGTGACCGACTCCGCGCAAGTGTTAACATCGAACTCTTCAAAGCATACCTCCGACTACGGAAAGAACCTCCATACATGGCGAAGCTGCTTAGGTCGATGATTTGCTTGAAATGCAAGTGGTTGCGCCACCGATACCAAACAGTGATCTGAGTTTTCCAGTGGCGCAGAAACCTCTACTGTAGAAATACTCGGTTCGGATGTCAAAAACATATCCAGGTGTTCACATAATCACCTCGGGCATCCGGCACTCGCGTAGGATCCTCCACAAGTTGAATCAAATCGTCCTCTGACATGCCAGATCGGACCGCGCGAAGGAGCAGACTCCGCCCATAAAGCGGAATCTCAAATGTAAGTCGTATTCTGAGCAACAAAGATATGTCGAATCAGTTGACGAATCAACCTGGGTCTCAGTTAGGACAAGGATATCAGGTTGCGCTATTTTGAAATATTGGCGGACGGCGTTTGCATTCGTATTGGTGGAACCGATGCCCCTGATGTTACCAAATGCCATCCAAATGCAATCCGTCGAGCGTCGACAGAGCCCCGAAAGCAAGCCCGATTATGCGATGACAAATTTCTTAAAGTTCGGTTATTCAACATAATATTTGCATGATGTTCCCCTTGATATGATAACCAATTTTTGAGACATGTGTATTCCCAATAAATTTTTCTCTTAGGGATTTCACATGGGTGCATGGTTTTAATGAAACATTTAGCGCCAGCCTCATACCAATGCGAGAGCAGTGAAGGGGTTAACATACAGGCAATGTAGCCAAGAGCGACCGAACACAAAAACCCGGCTATAAGTTAAGGGGTGTTTATTCTAATCTAGTTATTTCTAATAGCCGGTTATAATCAAATAACACGATATCTAGTTATTTCTCAAAACCGAAAAACCGGTTACCGAGATGATACAGACAGAAGACTGGTTTCCAAATACTTTAACACCATCGGAAAACATCGGATTAACATTCATTTTCGAACAAAGGGGGGAAATTCAAGTGGGTATTCACGTATATAAAGCTATGTTCTGGTTTTGTTTGTGATCTTATCGCCCGAATTTAGCCGGAAATAAATAGAGGTGACACATCACAATTTCAGAATTATTCAAGATCTTGTGGAATAAAAATATTCATTTTATTGAACTTTTTATGACTGATCCTCTCTTATTCTTTTACTCACCCTGTCAAGAATGCACTGGTCTGATTGACTGTGAATTATAGGACTAAATAAAATTCAGCTTGTCCGCATTGTCACAGTGTGACTGTGAACTATAAGTTTATCTCAAATTCACCTCCGTCATTCCCATTCTACACTCGGCCGTCCTGAGTGGAGATTCGACCCTTCGTCCTCTTCGTCCCTCCTAAATAGTTCCTCACTGTCGTTGCTTGGCCAGGGTTTCATATAGTCGGCAGCGGATGGTGTTTGTTTGGGTCACTGACTCTCTCCTATCCCACACACAACGCAGCGATCGTTGCGCAGGGTATTGAACACTTCATACGGTCAAAGGAGCTTATTTGGTACCTTTGATCCAGTTCCTTGCTGTACTTTACGAATAGCGACGATATCACCTTCTTGACATCGGAACGTCGGAACACCACCTTCCTGTTTTCATTGAAGATCCGCTTGTTTTCGGACTGAATGCGTTGGATATTCTCCTTTTTCTCATTTGCCTGTTTGGGGAGTACTGCTCGTTGGTCCTCGAATGAGGCAATCAATTCTTCCTCCAGAAGTTTCTTAATCTATGGATCGTCCTGCAAACGAGCCTCGACTCCGGACATTTATCGGGATAGTGATATCCATATGCTCCGAAGCGGCGTGGTGTTGTAGCATCTTTGTACTGTGTCCGGTACCGATACCACTCACTTGGTTTAGGAGCTGATCGTTTTGTCAGCAGTGGTATTAGGGTGCGGTTTACCCGTTTAACTTGACCGTTGGCCCTTGGTATCCCCGTGCTTGCCCAAAGGTGCCTAATGCCCCCCTCTCGGACTCCTTTGAAGTAAACGTGGTACCCCTGTCGGAAATCATCCTCCAAGAATTTGCAAAGATAAATGGCTGCCTTCGCAAATGGCACTTGACTTCTTCGAATGCCGTCGATTTCGCGCCATACAGTCAAATGTACTTGGAAAAAGCGTCCACAATGACCAGGGTGTCTGCGTAAAACTTCTTGGTTAACGCCAGCGGACCCAGGTGATCGATCTGGAAGGTGTCGAGGTGCACACTGCCCTTCTTCACAGGAGGTTTCATTCGGCCAGTATACACGAAATAAAGTTTCGAATTATCTTTTCAATCTTAACCCTTAAATCAGGTATCCAGCAATCATTTCGGACCAATTCCTCTGTCTTATTGATCTCAAAGTGTCCTCGTCCATGGGCTTTTCGAATAACCTGTAGCTGCATCGATTTCAGAATTACAACACGCACCTCGCCACCAACATCTTTATATAATAAACCACGTTTCAAGGTGTAACCATTGAGCTTTCCTTCTTCCAATCGCTTAAACTTCTCCTGCAGCTCGTCGTCGTGCTGCTGTGCCTTCTTTAGCCGCGCAGTAAAGCATTTGTAGCTCTCATAGATTATCAAGCATCCGGGAAGTGGATTTCGGCTTACTGCGCTGACGTGCTTGATACCCCTTCCCGGTCTATGCTCTATCGAATGCTGGAATAATTCTAATGACAATGCTCATCAAGCTACTCGAATACAAAGACCCCTCTTGCTTATCGTCATTGTAAAAGCTTTGTAGTCGGTTCGTCGTCGTCGTCGTCATCATCGGCACTACAACCGGGATCTGGTCTTGGCCTTATTTAGCAAGTCTCTCCACCGGTACCCGGTCCATATCCGAGACTTCTTAAATTGTCCATAATAATTTGTTTTTCCGGGCAGGGTTACTAGCCTTGCGCCAACCTTTCTCAGGATGTCGGTGTATTGTTACGTGCGGCTTCCGCCACCCCCATCATTTAATTGCTTTTAATATAATTTAATAGTAGATGGTAAGGTGGTGAGAAAAACACACGAACCACATGTTGAATGTGCGAACATACTCCTGTTCGAGTGTGGATCGTGTGAAAGTTAGATATCTGTTTTCGGAGTGGATGCTGATGGAGAGGGAGAGAAAGGAACAGCAAGATATTTTGATTCCGTTTGTTTTGTTTTTGCTTGCTCGATACTGTTTTTTCAGTGCAGTTAGAATTGAAGACAGTTGCATAAAGACAGTTTGTTAAAAAAAAAAGGAGGAAGAACGACAGAACAAGTAAAGTAAAAGTAAAAAAGTTGAAAAACGGCAGAAAAACGGAAGAATACGATTGTCAACGTAAAAGTTTTGGAATTAAACGTATAGAAAAAAGAATAAAAGCTCGTTTTCTTTTCTTGGAGCGCCGTTTGCCGACGCAAGTGTTTAAATTTGGACTGGCCAAATCTATCCATCATGTTCGTGTTTTAATCCGTCAAAGACACATTCGTGTTCGAAAACAGGAGGAAGAAGAACCTGAAGAAGAACCACAGGTGGTGGAGCAGCCTCCGAAGAAGAAGAGGAGTCCTAACTGGAAGACGAGACAATAGACACCCCACTCTGGACTAACCAGGTGACCAATTTTAAATACACTAAATTTTCGGTGGCGGAAACGTCACAGCATGCATTTGATCACTACTTGGCGGGTGCCAAAGTAGCTATCCAGGGGTGTCACGTGGAGACTGTATGTCAACTTGGATTGAACAGGGACATGGATCGTGCTGGCCTTCGCTGGGTTGAAAGCAGAGACTTAGCCCTGTATGTTCAATCTTTTCAACCCGTCCTCGTGATTGTTGCAAAGAACAATCAGATCATCCATGTACGTTAAGACATGCCCGTTCCGAATGGCGTCTCGAAATATGGCGATTACATATCGCTGGAAAACTGATGGTGAATTACATAGACCAAAAGGGACACGCAGGAACTCAAATTGTCCGTCTGGAACAATAAATGTGGTATATTTAATACTTTCGACATCGACTGGCACGTGGATGAAACCATGCTTCAAGTCGAGTGTACTGAATATCTTCGTGTCTTGCAGTTTATCCAGTTGGTTCCCAATTATCGGCAGGGGATATCTGTCTCGGTTAATTTTTTTATTCAGAAGCCGATAGTCAACGCACAATCGGTTGCGTCTTTCTTCTTGACTAACACCATTGGGTTGACATAGTCACATTCAGAAAGTTGAATGATGCTCTGGTTTTGCCATTCCGCTATTTGATTGTTCACTATGCGCCTTTCATTGGGCGCAAGCCGATTTGTCTTTTGATATACTGGATCGTTGTCTTTTGAAATGGGTCTCATACTCACTGTTGTCTCCAACGTCTTGTTGGGCGTGTAATTTGCTGTGCACGTCATTAATGCCTCGTGTTCTCGTCTTCGATGTGAGAAAGATCAGTTTTAACACGATTCTCGTCTTCGAGCACACTGATCTGCAACATCTCCGGTAATCCTTCACCATCGTCATCAGGATTAATATAAATTGTAGCGTTCTTTGCGTGCAAGTTTCTTGGTCCCAAGAACTTAGTTCCGATTAATAATTTTTGCTGAGAAAAAGTATCTGAAATGACACATATGAGAGTCGGAAAACCGTGCCCATCTATCGTGATTTCCGTTCGGAATTCTCCTAGCGTCTTATGAGCAGATGAACTGTACTTCGATCAGCTGAAGTTGTGGGGATCCAATACTCTACAAATTCGTCTCTGAGCGTCAGAGTCAGATCGCTTCCGGTGTCGATAAGTGCGTCGATATTCTTGCCCTAACCATCTTCATATACTTCTTCCATGTACTGCGTGTTGCAATGCAAGCCTTTTTCTTCTTTCGACGTTTTGTTGTGTTCGTTGCAATGGAAACATTTGGATCTAGCTCTTGCGAGGGACATGTTGCGCTTACATGACCTTGTTACGGGCTGCACGTCCAAAGACTCACCCAAAATCCCCAAAATCCCTCTCTACCTCTCTAGAGTTATAATTGTGCCAAGTAGTAAATTTGCCTAAACTACTTTATGCAAATTTACATAAATTACTTGGCTATAATAAAAAATAAAGCAGTTGGCGTCGAAAAACAAAAGGAGACGTTAAACGAAAGTCCGTAACAACCTGTTGCCCCGCAATTTAAGCAACTTTTACGATATGTCCTTTGTTCGTTGCCAGTGGGTTTGTTATTCTCGCCTAATGCAATGGGGCTCTTATGTGACGTTTCATCCTTTCTATTAATCGCGTTTGCTGACGACTATTCCCGCAAGATTATCTTATCGGATGCGTCGATTAAGGTTTCCTTCGTAGGAAAGCACTACATGCGAACTTGGTTGCATAACATTTTGTCTAAGATACCCTCGATAAGATAACCTATCCTTACTCCATTATTGATCGGTACACTGTTACCCATCACAATATTATCGTGTACGTAACCTCAGAACGTCTCGTCTATCTTCCATATTCGTGCTTCAAGTTTTTTGCGCAAGTTAATCCCGGTTTGCTTCGGGCGGTATATCTGACCCAGCTCGTAAAAGGTCATTTCCATATGCTCAGCTTTTGAATGCAACCACTCGAACGCTTTCTTCCTGAGTTTCATTCCGACCGTTTGCTATGTCATCTGGCAGCTCATATGTCTCCTTCATGAACTTGATCTGCCCTTCCCATACATGGAAATTATCAGGCGTACCATCGAACTCATTTACTAATTCAGCAATCATCTTAATGCTCATGTTTGATTGTGGGGAAAATAAAACGGCTGTTTCGCTTCGTCTTTCGTGCTCACGACTCGTCCGCGGCCAAGTGCTCGACCTGCTGCAGCGTCGCAATTTCACGTTAAGGGAGTTCGGGTTCACGCTGCATTAATTCCATTTCGCGCATATGAAGTTCTCTTTCGCGGTTTGTTACCTCAGCACTGGATTGAGATGCTTTGCTGCGATCCTTGCCTTCGGTATTTCCTGTCCAATTGCGGAATCCCCTGTCAGGTGCGATACCCTGGTTCTCCTCCTCGTTGGTGATTGTTATCCAATTACCCGTTAAATCATTTCCAACCAGTCGTGCGATCATCTCGGCTTTCGTGCCGTCGCGCCGATGGCTAATCCACACATCTTAGCCTTTTGACCCCATTCACTAACTGTGAAATCGCCCGCTTCAGACATGGTTCATTTACTTTTCGAGGTTGGAAGCTATGTTGTCGTCTTTCCTCGTCGTTTTTACCCCTTCGTCGTCGTCTTTGGTCTTTCTTTGCCGTCCTTATTCCGTCCTCGTCGCTTTTATTACTTCTATAAACCCCGGGTGAGCCCCCAAATGTGGGATAAAAATATTCACTTTATTAAACTTTTCATGACTTTTATTCTTTTATTCTTTTGCTTACCCTATCAAGAGGCCCTTGCTCTGATTGGCTGTGAATTATAGGAGTAAACAAAATTCAGCTTGTCTCCATTGTCACAATGTGACTGTGAACTATAAGTTTATTTCAAGTTCACCTACGTCATTTCCATTCCACAATCTTTTTTATTGATTTCGAAAGGAAACTAACTGGGTGGTGCAAAAAAATTAGTTTTGTTTCAATCCATATATTGCATTGTAATCACATTAATTCTGGGAACATGGCCTTTGGCATCGTAATGGTGTTATGCAAGGTGTTTCAAATATACTCCTATGCGTGACCATATTCGTACTGTGCAGGCGTGGAGAGGTTTCCCAGAACGCCAACATTTCATGGCAGAATCACGCGTTTTACGAAGTGAGGGACATTTTTTTAATTTTTTTTTATTATTATATTTCTCTCCGGAAAGACGAACCTATAGCGCCGAATTGGGGCCCCGAGCTGTCACATGATTCGAACCCACGCTGAAATTGTTAGAACCAGAGCACCGACGCATCAAAATGTCTTGATTCACTACAGAAGCTTTGATTGCTGGCTTAATGTTCTGGTATAAGACGCTGATAATGTGTTTCTGTTCTTTTTTGGCGCTGTGTTCTTCACGATAGTCACATGTGCGTAATCTGTTGCAATCGCCACAGTTCAAGTCGCCTCACCACTGATCAGTCGTTTACCTGTTCCGCCAAGTGTTTACAGGGATATAAGGGCTGGCACGACTACCTAGGGTAACGTATTTCCCTTGTTCGCAACATGGAATAAACGACGAAAAATTAGTAATATTGCCAGAACTAGTTGGCCAAAAAATATAGTTGTATCAGAATAACAATCCTTAAAACCAGAACAATTTTACCTCTTCTGATTATCGAACACACCATAAGAATAACATTTGATAACTGCCACTAATTGATTCATAATCAGACACATACATCAACGATAAGGATGATTAATCTAAAAGTTCTGCATCCATAGAGGCATTCAGCCCGATGTCACTGCAATACCTTAATTGCAACGTCCAGTGAAAAGACCAATAACTCCAATAAATTCATAATGTTGTCGGGGGTGGTTGGTTGGTTGGTGTGTGTTGTGTTCCGTGTTGTTGTTATGTTAAACTGATGATACACCGACTTCTTTATGTTAGGTGCCAGCATGGGCACGGGTTTACATAAAGCGCCACTACTGCTACTGCGAAATGTCTACTAGAGAAACCAAATGAAACACGGCTGTTTGCTTGTAATCAATATACTTTTTTTTGACACTGTCCCTTTCGTCTTAATTAGCAACTTTTCTAGTAGATTTGTTTTCTTCTTAAATAGGAAACTGACAATAAGATTTGAAAATTGTTCTTATAGACTGCTTTTATAGAACCGCAAGCACATTTATTATTTCATTAAATTAACACACTTAATGCTATCTTTGATCGGGGTCGTTAGTATCTTAAGTCGGCATTTAGTTTCAACAAAACATAAAGATTATTCATAAGACGATTTAACTAAAACTATGTGAGCGTCCTGCTCTTCGATTAAGCGTGTGCAAATTCACTCACACTCGGCACTGAAAAACGAACTCTAGTCACGCAGGCTATCCACTTTGAAAATGTTTGATTCCTGGCTCCGAATGAAATCACTCCACGACTCTCCCGCTGTACGTTAAAATTTATTTTTGCCCTGTTGACACCAGACGTGGGTGATCACGACCGATCCCGGTTGTGACTAAATCTCGACTCCGTTGTAAAAATGTGACCGTCGACGGCGCTGGTTGAAATGCGACTCACATTAAAAATGACTCGTACAGAGTGAGTTGTCTGCTAAGGGTGGGTTTCGGTACTCGCGAGAAACGTGAAATTTCTCTTGCGGTGACCAATCAGAGAGGATCTCTCTGAGTTGATCACGGCAAGGATGCGTAGTTGCTCGTGTTGCCAGGTAGTGGGCAAACGAAAACGAAAACGAGAAAAAATCATTTTTCATTTTTAAAACATTTTTTTATTTTCTTTTTATCTTCTTAGTTTCTAAATTACATGCTAGACAAAAAATGCTTAAATTCTAGCTTTTTTTTTTTTTTTTTATTAGACTTCTCTCGGGAGAGGCGAACCTATAGCGCTGAGTGGGCGCCCCGAGATGCCATCAAATAACTTAATTATCTTATATTATAACTTACTGGTCCTACGCAGACGCTCTAAGCTAATGATGCAAGGGCATCATGGTGGCGTTCGTGCAGCTGCGCAAATTGTCTGCCCGTCATACGAGCAACTTGTGCTGCGAGCAAATGGGATACTTCCACCATGATGCTTGTGCATGGCATCGTTGACCGTGGAAAGGATGGCATTCCCTGTGTGCGTGTTCTCGTGTAGGAGAATTTGATTCTCGGCGGTTGGGCGCGAGATGCGCGGACTAGTTTTGTCAGTTGGACAAAAGCTGGGCTGACTGTAAATAATTCAGGGAAATGTGCTGCGCACGTGTGTGGAAGGAAGCCCTGGCTGGCAGGGGCGCCGATAAGTTTTCGATTTATGTTGCGTGTTAGGAGTTCTTTTCAGTGAACTATGGTGATGCAATAAATGCATGAATGAAGTTTTAGATTTCAGGCTATTTATAATGATGCCTTATGTGCATGAAAAGATGAATTCTGTGATGCATTATCTGCATGGAATGATGAATTCAGGTAATGCACCCTCTGCATAATGTGATGCCCTTAGGAAGGGTACCGTTTACAGGTGGTGTAGGCCAACGAAAGGAGTTGGGGTTGGTGTTGTGCGCGGTCTGCGGGTGAAATTGTGGTTGGAATTGTGGGTTGGTCCTCAGCGGAATATAGGGAACCCCCACAGTGTCTTCTGATGAACTAGGTATAGATGTAGATATCAGTGACAACCTACCTGACACTAAAAATGTTGATGGTGGGTGTACGACATCATCAACATTGGAATCGTGCGAGTTGAAAAGGTTACATCTAGATCCCGAAAACCATATTCTTCAGTAAAAATGTATCTGTTAACCACAATAGCAATTCAGGCAGATATGGGAAAATGGTATCACCCCCGATACCTACCGATTTATTTTAACTTTGGTTCTGGCTTTGTTTTTTTTATTTGTTATTCGAACTTATTAAAGGGGATTTTAAATGTACTAGGTATCTGGAGAGCACCGTAAGGGATGCATTATTGATTTTATATCGCCAGCACAATTTATGTGGTATTATAGCGTTTGTAATAATAGTGAAGAAGATCGTGTGATTCGAACTGACGCTCGAATCACGAAAAAAATTTTACCTAAGCGTTACACACCAGGCTACTGACCGTGTTTAGAATTTGATTTCCAAACTCGAATATATTCCACCGGTGTGAATTATTTTTATTTATCGCTTGGTATACGGTTCTGATGTATTTTTCTTATTCGATTTTTTCGTTCGGTGTTCTTCACTATTTTTGCTTGTGAATTGTGTGTATCTGTTAGAATCGCTACAGTATCACAAATTAATTGATTCCTACTATAGGGATGGGATATTGCATTTATGCCTCCCATACGGCATGCACATCTACTACTCTTGATTGGAGACATTTTATCTGTTACCCACAGTTGATCTAAGCATCTTCTAGTAATTTCATTACCTTTGTGCTTCCATGGTAGCTTTATGAAATTTACAAATACTACGGTTAAAACCCATAGGATTAAATGAACTATCGAGTTAGTGTTTTGTAAATTGTAGAGCGAAATGAATTCCAGGGATTTCGTATTAAAATTAAGTAATCTGTAAAATGGTGGCAATTATGAGAACTACTAGTCTACTTAGTAGCCTGTCAAAATGTATAGGAACAAAACGTTAAATAGCTGGAAAGCATGAAAGTATATACGATGTTGAGTTTGCTTCCACGTAACTATTATATTCTCATAATGCCATGTAGAGTAAAATATAATACGACTATTGTCTATTATAAATAATAAAAATTTTCTATTAAAATATCTGCATGCTTAACAAAGTCACATTAACTCAGAACAAGCAAGGGTACATTATAACGAGCAGATAATTCCCCAAGTCTCTTTAGGTTTATTTAGCTAGCTAGTTAATTCCAAATGTTTTATAAATAAACTTTGGTAACGTGAACTACTACCCCATTGTGTGTACTTAACCTTTTCCACCGAAGAGCGGACACTCTAAGATAGAAACGTTATTGCTCAACAAAATAAAAAAATACATTATATATAAGCATTTAAGAAATACACTTAAAACATAATCGTAGAGTGTGCGAATTTCAGGAGTATGCTAAACTGCGTAAATAGTTTGGAGCCGCAAAGTATGAATTCTGGCATCGAACATGCCGCATTGATGGTATCTGAGGAAAAAACCCAACATGACTCACGTAAGAATTGCAACTTGTATTTTTCTAAATCCATGAATAATTTTTTTTTTTTAATTTAAAATTAAATAATTATATATTACTTAATACGTACAAGTTATTCAAATGTACAATTACACCCACAAATTAAAACTCCTCAAAATACACAATAAACTAACAACAAAATAATTATATTGAACCCCAGAAACTAAACAATTCTCAAACCAAAATTATTGTTCGTCTAAGTTCTAACATACTGTTAATTGTATATATATATACTTTTTTCTTTATTTTGAAAGTGCTATTCTAATAAGTATTAATTAATTTCCTCTGTATTACTAATAACTTATGTTGATCGTGTATACACGATGAATCATTTTAATATAAATATTTTTTTATTTTTTCATAATTGTCTGTATTTTATTGAAATAATATAAATTAATTTTATTATTTGATTAATGTATTTATTGTGTGTTTAGTTAATTATTTGTATAATTTTTACTTATCATATTTGTACTTACATTAATTCTGTTATTCGTTGGTGATGCGTTTTGAATTGGCTGGAATATGATATTTAGCAAATCCAATTAGTTTCGTAGTGTCAATAAAATATTGCTTAATTTTCTTTAATGGGTTTTGTTTAACGTTTGTTTTTTCTTGGGGGTTGAGTGTGGAACCAGGAAACTCAATTACAAAAAATTAGAATAAATGTAAAAATATGAATAAATGCATTAAAAAGAACATAGAAAAAACAACAATAAGCATTGCTTTTATACTCTTGAAGAAGAGCTAAATGGCATAGGCAAACAGCCTAAAAATGTGTTGAGATATTTATAAGATTATATTAATTTTATGTATATCTTTTGTATGGAGCCATGCTTGTGCTATATTTTCCGCTACTTGTGTGTATAAATTCAAAACCAATATTGGCATACGAGGGTTGCCTCTTATGTTTCGGGATTTGGCAACTTTAGTGTTGCAATCCGGCAATTGACAGCTCTGTCGTAAAGTTGGACATTTTTAAGGTTATACGCACTCAGAACGTTTTGACATACGAGCGCTATTTGTGTTGTTTACAGTAACTTAAAAGATTCATCTCGGCCAAAAATGGAATTAAATCGTCAACATTTTCGTGCGATTATTTTTTACAACTTTCGGCATGGATTAACTCAGCAACAGTGCATGGATGAACTTAATTCAATTTTTGGCGATGAAGCTCCATCAAGGACCAGTGTTTATCGATGGTATGGTGAATTCAATCGTGGTCGTAGTTCACTCCAAGATGAATTTCGTGAAGGTCGTCCAAAATCAGTTGTTGTTCCGAAAACCATTGATGCTGTGCGCGAAATGATATTGGAAGATCGTCATGTGACCTATCGTGAGATTGAGACAACCTTAGGCGTTAGTGGGACCAGCATACATTCAATATTGCATAAACATTTGACTGTCAAAAAAATTTGTTCGCGTTGGATCCCACACAATTTGTCAATCGCCCAAAAAAAAGGCTCGTGTCAATTGGTCGAAAGAAATGCTCAAAAAATACGGTCGCGGTGCTTCGAAACACGTCTATGACATCGTGACGTGATGAATCGTGGATTTACGCGTATGAGTCCGAAAGTAAACAGCAGTCGACTGTCTGGGTGTTTCAAGATGAGTCAAATCCAACAAAAGTTGTTCGCGCACGAAGCACTTCCAAGCAAATGGTCGCCTGTTTTTTCGGAAAAACTGGACTTGTCGCAACCGTACCACTAGAAGAACGCAGAACAGTCAATTCTGAGTGGTACACAAGCATTTGTTTGCCAGTTGTCTTCCAAGAAATCAGGAAAACCAACCGCCGAAGACGGATCACTCTTCACCACGACAATGCGAGCTCTCACACATCGGCTGCGACAACTGCATTTTTGAGCACCCAAAACATCGATTTGATGGGTCATCCGCCGTATAGTCCTGACTTGGCACCGAATGACTTCTTTTTATTCCCGTACGTAAAAAACAAACTGAGAGGTCAACGTTTTTCGACACCTGAAGAAGCGGTTGCTGCATTCAGAATGCATGTGTTGGAGATACCTCAATCAGAGTGGCAAACGTGCTTCGACAATTGGTTCAAACGCATGCAAAAGTGTATAGATCTTCATGGGGAATATTTTGAAAAACAATAAAGTGATTTTCGATGATCAATATTTGTTTTTGTTCTCTAATCCCGAAATATAAAAGGCCACCCTCGTATTTGGCAGGTACTTAAAATATTAACGGGGCGTTCAATAGTTCCTTAGAAATAGATTTTGAGATGAAAACGAGATTTTCTTGACCTCTTCGCTCAGCCAGTGAGATAACGACACATAAAACCTCCTAGTTATTGTTTTTCCTTTTTCGAAGTAATCTAATCGCTGTAGACGATCCCACCTGCATCTATAAAAACGCTTGTCATCACCTTGAATTCAATGCATTGCCTTCTTCGGACCTCATTCCCCTTAAAAACCGTTCCTTAGTCTCTGGAGGGTACTAGGATATCGATGTTTCATCCACAATTATGTATCGACGCAGAAACTTCTTAGGATTCCGATGGTAAAGCGTTAAAATATCCTCAGAGTCAGCCTCGCCATGGCGTTCATTTTCCGCTGAAAGTAGTCTTTCCGAGGTTTTTCCCGCATCCAATTTTTCGTGCGGCTGTCTAATGAGTAATAATCATCATCATCGGCAATACAAACGGGATCCGGTCTTGGCCTTATTTAACAAATCTCTCCATCGACCCCAATTTCGAGCCGATGTCATCCAGTTTGGCACTCCCAGGCTCTAGGCGCCCTGATCTTCGCCATCCCTCCATTGCAGACAAGGTCTGCCGCACTGTTTCCGTCCTTACATCCTGCCACAAAGGACCTTCAGGGCAGGCTCCTCTTCGCTTATTCGGACTAGCTGTCCTGCACACCAGAGTCTACCGACCTTGATTTTTCTTACAACTTTAGCTTCAAGGTAAATGGCGTACAACTCATGGTTGTAGCGTCTCCGGAATCGTCCTCCCTCACATACAGGGCCAACAATTCTCCTAAAGACCTTATAGCGTTGGAAATAATAGTGAAGAAGATCGTGTGATTCGAACTGACGCTATGACAGTTTGAATCACGAAAAAAATTGAACCTAAGCGTTACCCATCAGGCTACTGACCGTGTTTAGAATTTGATTTTAAAACTCGACTATACTCCACTGATGTGAATTATTTTTGTTATCGCTTGGTATATGATTCTGATGTATTTTCTTGTTCGATTTTTCGTTGGGTGTTCCTCACTATTTTTGCTTGTGAATTGTGTGTGTATCTGTTAGAGTAGCCACAACCTTCCTCTCGAACGCGGCTAAGAGATCAGAGTGCCTTTTATTGAGCACCCAGGTCTCGGATCCATACACGAGTACTGGAAAGATCATGGTCTTGTACCGCCTGCTCGATCTGGGTGAAGGAGTCCTGTACAGCCGAATCAGATATACCGATGATGTCGATGTCATCTGAGTAGGCAGGTTTAGGGCTGGATTTGGTGACAATAGTCCCTCTAGTTGTAACGCTAGAATCACGGATTGCTTTCTCCAACGCCAAGTTGAAGAGGGGGCAAGCCAGACCGTCCACCTGTCGGAGTCCATTAAAGATGTTTATTGGTTTGGACAGCAATCCCGCTATTTTTACTTGACTAGTTACATTGGTCATGGTGTACCTACAAAGTCGTATCAATTTGTTTGGAATGCCGAACCCTCTCATGGCATTATATAATTCTACCCTGGGTATGCTGTCGTAGGCGGCGTAAAGGTCTATAAATAAATGATATAATGGAATCGTAAATTCCAGACATTTTTCAATCGCCTGCGTAAGGGTGAATATCTGATCAATCACTGATTTGCCTCGGATGAAGCCACACTGATATTGACCAATGATGAGTTTAGCGTATCGGGCTAACCAATCTTATAGGATAGAGCAGTGTATCTTATAGGCTGTACTCAGCAATGTTATACCCTATAGTTCTGCATAATGTGATATCTCCCTTCTTATGTATGGGGCAAATTATATCACGAGGCCAATCTTCCGGTATCTCCTCTTGCTCCCATTTGTGCACCACGGTCTCGTGAATTGCGTATTATAACGCTGTCCCTCCTTGTTTGATCAGCTCAGCTGGTATTTCATCAACTCCGGTGGCTTTATTTGATTTGAGCTGTCTTATGGCTTTTAATGTTTCCTCAATGCTTGGTGACGGCAATGTCTTGATTTTGCATTGGTGGAGCCTCTTCCATTCTTCTATGAGCTTTTAGCGTTTGGGATGATAGTGAAAAACGTGTGATTCGAACTGACGCTATGACAGTTAGAATCACCAAAAATTGAACCAAAGCACAACCCATCAGGCCACCGCCGTGTGTACGAATTCGATTTCGACTGCTGTGGATTTTGTTATGTTATCGCTATGGTATACGGCTCTGATGCATTTTCTTATTCGATTTTCGTTCGGTGTTCTTCACTACTTGCTTGTGTATTGTGTGTGTATCACTTACAAACGCCACACTACTCCCTCCTCAGTAATGTTGTTACGATCAGCTTCGTGTGCAAACGACGGAGCGAAGGAAAGATCGTCGGAGCAGGCGAGTGTGTCGGTGCTCTATGCGGAAGTCGTGATCGTGTCGGGAAGCTCTGTTTACTATGGGAAAGTGTGTGCTGTGTGTACAGATCACGTCGGTGAGTCACCAATTATAGCGTTTGGGATAATAGTGAAAAACGTGTGATTCGAACTAACGCTATGACAGTTAGAATCACCAAAAATTGAACCAAAACACAACCCACCAGGGCACCGCCGTGTGTACGAATTCGATTTCTAAACTCAAATACATTCGACTGATGTGGATTTTGTTATGTTATCGCTATGGGATACGGCTCTGATGCATTTTCTTATTCGATTTACGTTCGGTGTTCTTCACTATTTGCTTGTGTATTGTGTGTGTATCTGTTACAAACGCCACAAGCTGACCATTTAGCAATTCATTGAAGTGCACTTCCCATCGCTCCTGAATGCCTTCAGGATCGGTGATCAGGTTACCCTCTTTATCCTTGCAGTAAATGCAGCGTGGTGTGTACCACGTCATACTGCGGATTATTCAGTAGAAGTTCCGCGCCGGTGCAGACCTCGTCTTCTACTTTTCTCTATTTCACAGACAAGGATTTTTTTCCCAGGCACTTTTCTTTTATCTGTGAAGTCCTTTTTCAGATCTCCTGAGCCCTTTGTATTTCTCCTCGCGTACCCGCGTCCTATGAGACTGCTGCATTTCCCGGTATGCAGCATTCTTACGTTCAGTCGCTAGTGTGCACTCATCATCAAAACAGTCGCTCCGATCTCTACGACTACTGCCTAAGATGGAGTTGGCAGTACTAATGACAGTATTCTTAAGCCGTGTATTTCTCTTCTACCCCCGGCATTCTGGCCTCAGGGCTTACTCTCCCTCCGTCGAGCTCTCCGATGGGGAGTCTTACCGCATAACCAAATGTGTTACTGGTATTCCCAATGCCTAAGGCAGCCGTGTTGATTCGAACCCGTCTCCGTAAGCAATCCGCACTCGGAAAACTGTACCAACAAGATAGTGATCCGAGTCGACGTTGGCACCTCCATACGTTCGTACCGTCATCAGGCTCGATTAGTGGCGGCGATCTATCAACACGTGGTCAATTTGGTTGCGAGTGACTCCATCAGGTGATACCAAGGTGGCTTTGTGGATATCTTTACGCAGAAACCTGGTACTCGCAACGACCAAGTTTTTTGGTGCTGCCAGTTCGATGACTCGTAGTCCATTGTCATTAGTGTTCTCATGCAAACTATGGGAACCTGCATAGTGCCTGAAAACCGGCTCCCGACCTGTTTTCGCATTCAAGTCACCAAGAACGATTTTCACATCGTATCTTGGGCAGGCATTGAGGGCCCGTTCGACGTTCTCGTAGTATTTTTCTTTTTCGAGGTCAGGGTACTCCTCTGTAGTTCCGTGAACGTTTATGATGCTTATGTTCTTAAACTTGCCTCGCACGCGAAGAGTGCATAGCCTTTCATTTATTGCATTAAAGCCGATAATGGCAGGCTTCAGTTTTAGGCTAACTAGAAAGCCTACCCCGAGCATATGGTGTTTTGCATGACAGCTGTAATAAATGTCATACTCGTTTCTTGTAATAGCACCACTCCCCGTCCATCTTATTTCTTGTAATGCTGTTATGTCAGCCTTATATTTGGACAGGGCATCGGCTAGCTGCTGTGCAGCTCGAGCTCTGTATAGTGAGCTGACGTTCCATGAGAAAATTCTTAAATCGTTTAGTCATTTTCGTTTCCGTGGTCGTCGTCGTGTATCCAGTCCATATCCGAAGCTTGTTCAATTGACCATGACCAACGTAACTAGTCAAGTAAAAATAGCGGGATTGCTGTCCAGACCCATAAACATATTTAATGGACTCCGACAAGGGGACGGTCTGGCGTGCCCCCTCTTTAACCTGGTGCTAAAAAAAGTAATCCGTGACTCTGGAGTTACAATTAGACCGACTATTGTCACCAAGTCCAGCCAGATATCTGCCTACGCAAATGACATCGACATCATCGGTATATCCGATTCGGCTGTACAGGGCTCCTCACTCAGATCGAGCAGGCGGCACAAAAACTGGGACTGCACATTAATGAGAGGAAAACTGAATACATGGTGGCAACTTCTGCGGAGAGAAGACCTAACGTTGGTCAAACTAGCAGAGTAGTGGAGCACGAATTTGAAGTAGTGCAATCCTTTAACTACCTTGAGTCAATAGTATCAGCCGATAACAGTATGGAAGAAGAAACACGCGAACGGCTGATCAAATCCAATAAAGCGTACTATGGTCTATCCGGGCTCTTTAAATCCCGAAATTTATTCAGAACATCCAAGCTACTACTGTACAGGACCATGATCTTTCCAGTACTCATGTATGGATCCGAGACCTGGGTGCTCAATAAAAGGCACTCTGAACTCAGCCGCGTTCGAGAGAAAGGTCTTAAGGAGAATTGTTGGTCCCGTATGTGAGGGAGGACGATTCCGGAAACGCTACAACCACGAGTTGTACGCGATCTGTCTTGAAGCTAAAGTTGTAAGAAAAATCAAGCTCGGTAGGTGGGACACCTAGTCCGAATGAGCGAAGAAGAGCCTGCCCGGAAAGTCCTTTGTGGCAGGATGTATGGAAGGAGACAGTGTGGCAGACCTTGTCTGCGATGGAGGGATGGCCAAATTGGATGACATCGGCTCGAAATCGGGGTCGATGGAGAGATTTGTTAAATAAGGCCAAGACCGGATCCCGGTTGTATTGCCGATGATGATGATGATGATTATTATTATTACTCATTAGACAGCCGCACCAAAATTGGGTGCGGGAAAAACCTCAGAAAGACTACTTTCAGCGGAAAATGAACGCCATGGTGAGGCTGACTCTGAGGGTGTTTTAACGCTTTACCATTGGAATCCTAAGAAGTTTCTTCGTCGATACATAATTGTGGATGGAACATCGATATCCTAGTACCCTCCAGAGACCAAGGAACTGTTTTGAAGACGAATGGGCTCCGAAGAAGGCAATGCATTGAATTCAAGGTGATGGCAATCGTGTTTATGGATGTAGGCGGGATCGTCTACAGCGATTAGATTACTTGATGATGATTATGATGATTTAGGATTGGCACTTACATCAACAAAGACAAAGAACTCTCTGTACTTGCTAATCAAGGTAATTCGATTCCCAACTCCATTAAATTCAAATTCGAAGTAAAAATTGCCACTGGACAATTAGAGTCGTTAACTCTTCCAAGGTAGAATCGTTTTTGGCATCCTCAAGTAGGATGGTCGGGAGAAAAAAATCATGATCAGGAATATATTCAACAAGAGCCGGTATTTCGTGCAGTAAAATTCGTACAAGAGTTAGGAGCAGTACATTCAACTATGCCGTTAGAATATTGGTGCCGTATAAAAGGCCTGCCCTTGTCCTACGGATATTACTAAAATAATGCTTAACAAAACTCCTAAGTTGCGTTCGTCCTCTATATTCGCTCTCGGCCGTAATGCAAGCTAACGCTTAGATGAACAGATAAAAGTTGTTCAGTCGAACTACACGAGTAGTCTCATTATATTACAGCCATACAAAACGGTGAAGGCGATAATTAAAATCGGGTAACCTTCTAAAGCACAAATTGTCGCGAGTGTTATGTTTTTACGGCAAATCATGTTGTTGTACCAGCTAAACAATTATCCTTGGCCGGCGATTTCATTGCAACATCCCTTTTAATACTGTGTTGCCTAATTGGAATCAGTGATGCCAATCAAGGCTTTAAGCGCATGTGGTAAAAGAAGGTACAGCCACCTTTTTGTATATCAGTCCAGTGTTATACGACAGCCTTACATAACTTTAAGCTCGCTTACCGCGAGGCCTTAATCAGCTGTTGTTAAATAAAATTATTTCGTATTAGGCTCCAACTTATTTCTCCCAGAAGGAGAAACAATTTTCATATTTAAGATTATATTAAAATCTGATAATCATGGTGTTATTCAACTGCTTTATATCAGTTTAAATTCGCTGAGGTCAAGATTTTAATAACCTTTTGTAAAATACCCAACGGCGAGTTGATTTCTTATTTGAAACACAGTTTAAAGCAAAAGCATAACCTTCATAGTCCTTGCCGACCGAAAACAATGCGAAATTATTTTCAGATTTTGTATCGTACAACTGTTATACGCCTAAGTATACGAGTGTACACGTATATATAATTAGTAGATTGTTAGAGAAGGACACACGCGTCAGATATAATATATGTAAACACAATGAGTTCAAAAAATATTTAGTAATCATTAATAAACATTATTAATATAAAAAGATGATAACAAACACAATAAAAAAAAAATGTAAATCAATGAAAATAGATCCATGTTTCCATACTCACCTCCCTAAAGATCGGATCGATTGTCGATTGTCCTTTTACATTTGTCCAATGTATGTACCTTGAAACAAAAAAATAGAATATGTAATGAATCAAAATTGTTTATATCTTCCTTTGTTTGAAAATTTTTTATTACTTTATTTATTTATGAAATATTCATTTTTAACGAAAAACAAATTAAACAAACGACGCGTTCTTCTGGATATTGGATGAAACCTAACTTTCGGACAAAATTGGACAATTTAATGAAAAATATCTGAAAACAAAATAAAACCTACAACAAAAACACATTGCATGTCAAAATTTAATATACTATATAACACATAAATCAAAAATAAAAAAAAAACCAAATGCATAAAAAAATCTGAAGTTTTTGGGACCACTTCGTTTTCATTAACGGTTGAAGGAATGGGCCCATATCCTTTAAGCGATAGCACCAATTTATTGGGTCCAACAAGTTTAGCTGGCAGCTCAACTTGCCACTATACGAATTATGGTACAAATGTTAACACGCCAGTTCCTATACGAAAATGTTACTACACTAGAGACAGTTTCCGAAGGCATTCAGCGCATGGAAGAATATGTTCCTCAGGTATATTGCAAACTAAAAACAAAACAAATTAACAAAATAAAATCACAAACGATAATGTAACACAAAAATATTTAAAACATGCAATTCAGCAAACATTTTATTTACAATTTTATTTTTTCTCACAAAGCAATAATACTATAGACAAAACATCAAACAACATGATGAAGATATTCCAAGATGTATATTGTGATCGTATTTTAAATGCTTACACGACTTCGTTTTCTAATATATCTATTCACTACAATTAGAACCACGTTATGGTTATAACTTCAAGGATTGAATAATATATGTTACACTGTTTGAAAGTTATTACTATAATTGTGGTTAGATATTTTCTAATTAAATGTTTTGATTACCTGCTAAATTATTTTAAAAACAGAATTCTCGCTACGTTTCTATTTCGTAAAAGATAAAAGTTGACGGAAATATCTGTATAGCAATGGGATATACGTGGTGTGTTTTCCTTTCGAATTTTTTCCACTCATGGATTGTTTTTGGTATCGATGGCATACAGGCTTCATAATCAACATCGTCAGTTTAATGAAAATACCGACTTATTTGATAACTGTTATATCAGGAGGATGCAGTGCCCTAATCAGTCAGTTAATTTCAACATACATATTACAGAATCGATATTAATAAAACTTTTTTCAATCTACTATGCCCAGCTAACATTATACACTTCACAAGATGATGATTTTTGACAACTGCTAATTTCGGAAATTCAAATTGAATTGCACGTTATATATGTACGCACGATTGTTATCCCTATTTAATGAACATTCATTATTGGCAATTGAAGAACGTGTAGGGGTTAGATTTTCGACGCTACTTAAATACTGACTGGAATCTGTTCCCGGAGTTTCGTAAGTCAGGTTTGTTTTTTTTTTTTTTTATTAATATACTTCTCTCGGAAGAGGCGAACCAATAGCGCCTCGAGATGCCACCAAATAATCATTGTAGTCCTTTTTGAACAGTTGCAGGTTGTAAAGCTCTCTCGGGGAGGGAGTTCAGTGGCGGTTCTGCCAAACCCCACGGCCCACTTACCTGAAAAACCCCCATAACTGCTACCCAACTTCCTTAAGTTTGCTAATGTAATCACATTAGCACCTTAAACGCTTTACGCATTAAATAGAGCAATTTATAATCTAAAAGCCCCTAGAAGAGAATTCTTACCTTTCATGCATCTCTTCGCATACAAATTCCCTATAAGAATTCCTTCCTAACTTATCATCATAAATTCCCTGAAAGAAAATTCATCGGTTTACATATAATACAACCGCATAATCAGGGAATATTACGGTTGAGTTGGCTTTTCCCAGCTTCATCATGTGACCAACAAATCCCTTTTCATACACATTGGCTGGTGACCCTTTCTCCCACCAATAAACAAGCCAAGCAGCTGCATATAATTTGCGTAATCGACGCTGAAGCCAATTTCCCTAACTCGCACCATGTGCAAACAAAAGAACGCTGTTCTTCCGCGGGCATTCTGGCGATACGATAAACAATCTATATCGTTTGAAGTATCCCAAATGCATATCCCATCTAATGAGTTACAACTTGTTTACTCAGTTGAAGTCTCAGATCATAAATTCCCTTTGTCCTACATATTCTTGGATCCGTTTACCATTGACCTTCTCACATAAACAAACACAAACCCAATTAGCATCCACTGAGATTCGGCCTGTTTGCTTAGCCGAACTCACATCTCATGGATGCACATTTTCCCTTTCTTTGTTTAAGATTCGTTCCCATGGCTTTGCTCCATAAAAGAACCAGTGTACACATGTGGAGTGTTTTAACTATGCTCCTGCACGGGAGCGGATTCGATAAACACCCACTGAATAACACTGGATAACAAGAAGGCGAAAAAAATGTCAAAAATACTAAAACGCGCTGAATTGACTGTTGTTAATATTTTCTTCCTTTATTTATCGGTAATTTTTTACGTTGACAAAGCTGACTTAATTGCACTGAGGCGCCTAGTACATTTGAGTTCACTTAATTCAAACTACAAATTCACACGAGTGATTCACAATAACTTTAGAAATTGTCGAGAGCACTTCGACTTTTTGGTTTGAATGTTTCTTCACTGATATTGAACGTCCGCAGTATGTCCACATAGTCTTTAGTTCGCGATAGCACGTTCACACCGATTATCCATGGGTCCGGTGACAGCTCGATCGCACAATGAGCTATTCGCGAATTCTCTAGTACAAAATAAAAATTGAAGCTTTAAGTTTTTTTTTTTTACGCATCCGCACTCTACAACCCGGGGGTAAAGGAGAACTCGACTCTTGACACGCGTGTATTCCCGACAGCGGATGAAATCTGACTCAGATTATGATGCAACTCACATCCATCTGTTCGATGGCCACGAATTGCATCGATAGGGGAGGGTTATATATGTGGGCCTATAGGAAAAGTACAATGCCCTGCGATGAGGACGATGATCGGTGGACACCTGATCAAACAGAAGTACATCGTTGGTGATGAATCGCAGAGATCGAAATAGATTTTTGTTTCAAAGTAAACAAAAACGCTATTTCACAGATCAATGGGGTATATGATGACGATGATGCACAGATGATGTATATGATGTGCCTATGATACAAAAGGGGTCGTCATGGTATTTGCTTAAGATTCCTTGGAAACACCGGTGTAGGCAATATCCAATCTAGTCATATGGCTCCGGTGCACAAGGAGGCAAATTATATTGTTGACATAAGTCAACAGGAACCTCGTCGACGACGGCAAAGGGTCAGGCTGGATGGATATATGTTTAGAATAATATGCGGGTAAGTAAAACGCACACAGTGGGATACTGTATGTTTAATTTAGGTTTTCAGGCGGGTCATCATATGCATGGCATTGGTAAGGTTACCTAAATAATGATCTGTTCCATGCCCAAATTCTAGGATCGGTTGATAACCGATGAAAGGGAATTGTCGCAAGTGTTGCGGACCTAAGGGTATAGGCGCGATATTCACTTATGAACCGTAGCAAGAATACCGGCTACAGCTATGTCAACAATTACGCTGGCCAGCGTGCATTTATCTTTTATAATTGCTGACTTTTATAATTGCTGACTAGCCGAGCCGATTGTCTGGCACGGTGCATAATTTGTTTGGAGTGCATGGTTGATAAGATTTAACTTTCAGGTGAAAGAGAATGAAGGGTAGCTTACGCTGCCCCAAAATTGCAAGTAGGTATAGTGGGTTGGAAAGTGGTTAATTTAAGAGGATGGGCGGTTCTTTGGGAATGTATTAAAGAGCCGCCACACACACATACATGTGTACCGTGACGATCTTCTCTATGATATCGGTTTGGTTACCCCAAAGAGAGACTTTACCCCTTACTTAAGAGTGCCAGTTTCACTGGCCGAATTTCTTTTGACAACGAATGAATATCGTTGAGTCTATTTCGATCCGCCGACCACGCCGGTCGCGCGGTTTCCCGCTCTCCGTCGCGCGGCGGAGAAGCCTAGATATATCGAAGTCGTGTCGAGAAAGAAGTGTTTCATCCTGTATTCGATTTATAAAAATCAATTTAATATTAATAATAAGTTCTAAGTAAAGTAGGAAAAAGGCGATTATCACCAATTAAATCTGTGCGTTTTATTTGTGGTTTTTCCTCTTCCTGGTCATCGTTCGTTTGCAGGGAGCAGAACAATCGTGAGTGACATCGGAACTTTATAATAAGCGGCGAGTGGGTTGATGGTAGAATCCGCGTCCATGCCGGCGCACAGACCATACTCCCCAGAGTTCCAGAGCTTTCCCGTTCCGTAAGGCACCGAGTTCTCATGGAGGAATTTTCGCGGCGTCATGAGATGAACCGAAAATTGGTGCGATCCGTCGGATTTTCTTGTAGAGCGCATATAAACCGAATTGCATGGAACAATACCACGAATCTCCGAACAACAGTACCCGTGACAATATCTGTAAAACAGACAGAAGTCGGCTACGCACCTTCGATGTGAAAGCGACTCTAGTCCCGATGTCAGCTCCGTGTCCCCGATCAGGCGGATCGCTCGTGTCTGTATGCTTTCAAGTAGGTCGGGTGTATGTTTAGGAGCAGAGGTCCAAACACAAGAGCAATATTGGTACGACGGTCTAATTTGGGATTTATACAGGAGAAAAGGTAGAGCCGGAGTAAAATATTTCTTGGCTCTAAAAAGACAACTCAGTTTTTCTGAGGCGGACCTGGCGACGTTCGACACGTGTTTATGCCATGATACATTCCCACAGACCGTGACGCCGACCAATTTCAAGTTTTCCCCACATTCGAGGGCCTGGCCATTCATCATCAGCAGTGAAACCGATGATCCACTTTTCTTTGCATATTGTGTCTTCGTTGCATTGAAGTCGACGAGATTGGTCTTTCCCCACTGCAAGACCTTATCTAATTCAAAGAGTCTCAGCTGGTGTGACGTTGACGCACCAATCGGTCAATCACTCGAAAAATAGGAAACAAGCGTACTATCATCCCCAAAACTGAAAACGTTGTTATCCGTTGTCTCCAACAGATCATTTATGTGAAGCAAAAACAAGGTTGGAGCCAAAATAGAGCCTTGAGGTACCCCGGAATTGACAGGATACAGCTCCGAACATTCGCCGTCCACAATAACCGAGATCGATCGATTTTCGAGGAAACTCTTCGTCCAGTCGCAAAGCTGCTGGGAAAGTCGATATGAACGAAGAAGAATATCTCCGTGACCGACTCTGCGCATGTGTTAACATCGCAGTCTCCAAAGCACACCCACGACCACGGAAAGGATGCGAAGAAATCCCGCATATCGTCCCAATTGTCGCCCCATACCTCAATTGCATGGCGAAACTGCTTAGGTCGGTTATTCGCTTGAAATGCGGGTGGTTGCGCGACCGATACCAAGCAGTGATCTGAGTTTCCCAGTGGGGCAGCAACTTCCACGGTATAAACGCTCGAGTCGGATGTCAAAAACAAATCCAGGGTGTTCACATCACCTCGGGCATCCGGTACTCACGTACGTTCCACGAGTTAAATCAAATCACGGCTAACAACGAACATCCCCACCAGCCTCCCAGCCTCGTTGGTTCTGTTAAAATGCACCAACCAACCGGAATTGTGTACATTCAAATCGCCAAGGACGATAAATTCAGAGCTGGGTGGTTGATCTGCATCCAGTCGACGGTACATGAAAGAGGTTCGAAAAATGTCGCCGGTCAATCGTCATTCGAAATTTAACATAATTCCTCGCACGACGATAAGCCGCATGCTGTCCATGTTATTGGATTTCAACGCCTCCATCTTCTGGCAAGCCAAATCGCCGCGTGAAGGTGTAGACTCTTCCCCTAAAACAGAATCTCTAGTGTAAGTCGTATCCTGAGCGACGAAGATATGTCGAATCAGTTGACAAATCGACCTGAGTCTCAGGTCGATTTGTCAACTGCAAGGATATCACGGATATGGACGGCGTTTACATTCGTATTGTTTAGCCGAAGCCGCAGATATTACAAAATGCTGTTATCAATCGAACATCGACAGAGCCTCGAGAACAAGCCCGATTATGGGATGACGAATATCTTAAAGTTCGGTTATTCACATCATCTCGGGTATTCGGCACTCACGTAGGTTCCTCCATGACTTGAGTCAAGTTGTGGCTAGCAACGAACATCCCCGCCAACCTCCCAGTCTGATTGGTTCTGTTAGAATATACCAACCAGCCGGAATTGTGTACATTAAAATCGCCAATTACGATAATTTCAAAAGCTGGGTGGTTGATCTGTATCCAGTCAACGGTATGTGAAAGATGTTCAAAAAATGTCGCCGGTCGATTGTCATTCGGGGAGCGGTAAAAACAATAAAGAAATTTAACAGAATTCCTCAGCACGACCCTCAACCACATGATGTCTATGTTATTGGATTGCAACGCCCCCATCTTCTGGCAAGCCAGATCGGACCGCGCGAAGACGTAGACTCCACCCTTAAACGGAATCTCGAATGTAAGTCGTATCCTGAGCTACGAAGATATGTCGAATCAGTTGACGAATCGACCTGGGCCTCAGGGCATGGATATCAGGTTTGGCTGTTTGCAAATATTGGTGGACGGCGATTACATTCGTATTGGTGCAACCGATTCCCCAGATGTTACAAAATGTTCTTATCAGTCGAAGGTCAACAGAGCCTCGAGAACAAGCCCGATTATGCGATGACGAATATCTTAAAGTTCGGTTATTTATCGCATTATCTCCATGATGTTCCCCCTGACATAGTCCCCTCGGAGATCCGAATGAGAAACTAGTTTACCTCCGGAATTCTTTATCTCAGAAGGTACCATCATGGCTTATCTCCGTGTCAGTCTGGGCCATCAGCCATACATCCGAAACATAGTCGAACATTTCTCCCGGCGATATCGCGGAATATACAGCGTGATGTGGTGGTATCTCACCTCGGGACCGACTACCGCCTAAACCAACCTTTTCTCGAACCGGTCCAGCAGTCAAGCTCCGAAAGATGGGCAGGGATTTGTCCCGAGCATCTCACGCAGTCTATAGCTTGATGGGGTGGTATTTCACTGGTCGCCACGGGGTTGGGACCCCACCTACCACTCAGCCCTTACTCGCCTCTTACGACAAACCGGCCCAGCTGTGACTATATTCCTACGCCCTACTCACAAGTCATAAAGTTAGTTTGTCAGACGTTGCGAACTTCAAGAATCATGCCAGAATTGAGTACACAGTCTTCGCGTATGATTCGCCCGCAACAAGAAGTACTATCGGGAGAGGGGAATTCACTGATATTAAACACGTATATACTACAACATACGTTCGGGTCCTTGTTGGAGGTAATCGCCGGTTAACTGTCGGAGAAATCTCATCAGAAGTGGGTATCAGTATGGAAATGTTCAATCCATCACTTTCAATAAGCACTCGAACGAGGCGGACGTTGTCATATGTACGATGTGTCCTTGGGCATCGATCATGACTTTCGTTTGCGATAAGTTCTCGCCCACTTTTAAATCCTCTGGCCCACGTACACACACGATTCTAAGACAGTGTATCATCACAAAACCGTGCCTTCAATCGAGAAAAGATTTCCGAGGGTTTAACGCCTTCATTTGCTAAAATTTTAATAATAATCCATTGCGCAATAGACGTATGTACCTCTTGTTCGCTGATGGCTGTACTGACTACAAAGTCGAGCGCGACCGCTAGCTAAGCCGGTTCCCCTACTCTTCATAAACCAAACAACAGCCACGCACAATACTATCTAGCTCGCAACTTGTTGCTAAGCAAAAAAGTAAAATTACCATTTATATTTGATTCATCCTCGGATTTTGCTATCACAAAGCGACGACGCAATCGAGCTTGTGTACACTTTTTAGACTAGTTCACGTTACAAGTCTTCGTGAAGCCTATGCCGGTATGTGCCCGAAATTTCTCGAACGCAATAACAATCTGTGTGCTACCCGCCATGGGATTTACAAATATGCGAATTTCCAAAATGTAGTCTGCTTTAGGGATTCGTTACTCTACTTTGGCGGCCAGCTAAACAACTTTTAGTGAGACATAAGAATAAATTCTGTAGTTGTAAAATGTAAAACATAAAACGTTAAATACTTAATAAAAATTCACGTTGAAATTAATAAATATGTGTATTTTGTTTTTCTTCTATTAATGTATAACCTATGGATTATACACCCACTTTAAAAAGAATATTCAGGCAATTAAGAGCGAGAATCCTGTTTTAAATATTATATTTGCGTTTACTTTTTAATAAATGTGCTAAAACCTAACGACCCCAACGATATCTCGGTCGATTTTCTCACTGTCAACTTATTTTGTTTTATTTTTTTTAAAACCGATTTTGTTCCAGGAAATTTCAACTGTATTAAACGTTCTATATTATTTAAATTACACGAAAAAATTTTCTTTTTTTGTGCTAAATGCCTTTTACAAAATAACACCAATATATAATAAAAATTCACACCTTCCGAGAGTAACAATGCCAATAATGTGTGCAACGAAAACGTAAAAATGTGAATAATATTTGTGTCCTGAAAGAAAATAATTGCGCAAGTAAAACCAGTTTCATATCGGATCATCATTCGTCATTAAGCCAATATCACTTTACCAACCCACATTTCGAAAAGAACATTAATTTTTTTAATTCTAATTGTTTTTAGCATAATTTTCATTATTGTTATTATTTTGCTTTTAATTTTTGATTTTACTTTATTTTTAAACGCACGTTCTTAAATCGATGTGGATGCTTGAATGTATGATCCAGCCTGTTGAAAAGTAATTTTAAGGCAGGTTTAAAAACAATGTTGGCATGTTAATCTTGCATGCATCCGCTTAGTAGTACGTTATATCATACTTTTTTATAAAAACAAAAGCTTTTCCAATATATTGCACAAAGTATTTTTCACAAAATACAAGAAAAAGAACCAAATAAAACAAATAATTATATTGTTTGTTTGTTTGTTCTATACAGCTGCATCCGAACGTTGTTTAGAAGGCGGCCGAAATATACAGCAGGGCCGGAACGCTGCCTCTGTGCCCCATCACCTTCGTCAGCAAGTACCTGTCTGCCAGAACAGCGGGCCTTGACTGAGGAACGCCTCCCCTCCTGAAACCGCAAGCTTACATTCGAACGCTGATCATAAATCGCAGTCGCACCAACACCAATCTTCAAAATTACAGCATCATCACACGCATTGTAGTTATGAAAAAGACATTGTATGTGATGATCCTGTATCACATCATAGCGGCGATCATCATTACTATCAGCAACAGCAAAGGCCTGAATATGATGACGATACGACACGTACACATAAGAAGCAATCGCATCGTCAATCACCACGAAGCCATCATAGTCACAGCTTACATTCATCACCACATCAGGCTACTGTTCATCAGCATTACGATCACGAACGTACCGCTGCGGACAATGGCGGTGAGGCGTCACGACATCATTCACATCATCATCATCACCGAAGAAGGAGGCGACATCATCACCATCACAGTAGTGGCACTGGAGGTGGTAGCGGTGGTGGAGCCGATGCCAACGGCTCTAATCAAGGTCACCACCAAAATGAGTATCGGCGAGAACATCATCAAACTGGATGCCCAAAGAGGCATCGGTCAGCAACTGATGTTTCGACTACATCGGTTAATACATGCCACGAACCTTCATGTCTTGATCGAGAGGTCCAAGAAATACTTGTACGCAAAGGCTGCTGCACATCATCTCGAATCGAATTAGCTCAATACTTTGCCGAAGATTTGTATGGAACATCGAGACGGCCATCATCGTGTTGTACTTCATCAGACTATTGCTACCACACCGACTCTACCAGCTTATATGGATCAAGATCATCGCTAAGCAGGCAAAATTCTGTTAAATCCGGATCTGGAACAATGCGAAGTAGAAAACGCTCTCATCACCGTCAACCATCATATACGTCAATATCGCTACACGGACTTAACGCCAGCCAACCAAACAGTCAATACGGATCTTTAACATCCATGTTTGATCGTCCACGTGAAACTGAAAGCGGGAAAAGGATGGTTTCACCCTCAAAAGTGACCATTGAACTGACCATTGGACATCAGTCATCCCAGAAAGGAGGTGGAAGTAATAAAGATCTACCAGAGTATGAGTGTTCCCCTTCTCCAGTACCCTGGGGATACATTACAGACGGCAATGCATGCAAATCGCCTACAGAATATGAAACAGCCGGACCTCAAAGAGGACCATTGGAACACCGAAGCGAGCGTCAGCAGTGCCATGATCGTACTACCAGCCGTAAGTGTCACGAAAGTCCTCTACATATAAGAGGTGGAGCCGGAACATCTGACGAGTACGAGGAAGCAACCACAGTCATATTTCATCAAGAGGGTGAAGCTTTTAACAATTGTTGCAGCAACTACGTTCAATGTAATTCATACCTCGATCACGACTTACAAATCACAAGCGAAGATATTCACGAATATCTCTCCAAGGGCAACCAACAGCAAGGAGTCGTCCTCAATAACTCCAAAAATTATCCCTTCCAGCCATGTAACGCCTTGGAATTTCAATATAAAAATAACTTCAATAACAATCCCACAATAGAAGACCTCAGCTCAAGACGTAGTTCAACTAAAGAGACTAATCTCAATCAAAATTCCGCAGATGGCAGTACCCAGGTATCTCGTAATTCTACACCGCTTTCACCAACAAACATCAATCTATCATCGAGTTCGAACAACATCAATATTGTCTTCAACTCCTACCTAGAACGCAATGCCAATGAAGTGAAATTTATTAACACCTCACGAGAGAATGTTGTCTCCACGGAAGCCCATCATTCAGGATATCTGGCATATACATACCCGTCTTACGATTACACCAATATGTCATCAAATTCCCTATTCGACAAACCTTTGGGAATTGATGAAATCGCTCCGACAGTAGAAACCCAAGCAGCAAACACAGCCGCCTGCAGTCACCCGTCAAATCCATCAACTGTCGTAACATTTGAAAGCTTTGAAACCACTGCCTCAGATAATAATCTACTCTCGCACCGAAACTCATTTAATGGCAGCCTAATAGATGGTCATGTTAACTATCAATTCTCACCAGGATCTCCATCTTCGGTGACTTCCTCAATATCAGCGCTGAATACTGCCAACAGCAGACAACATCACCGGCAATTCCATCACCGTCACTTTACATCCTCGCAACACAGGTGGGCCCACATAACAGGCAACTTGAAGTTCAGCAGCGCACTCAGGGGTATACGGAACAGGGCTCGAAAATATGCCGACTTCCTAACGAAAAAATAACAGTAATGTTCAGAAATATAGGCAGAGAAGTGTGGGCAAGACTCCATTCCAACATTTTATTTTGTAAGGGCTGTTCTGAAAGGACATTGTAAGGCTTGTAAGCATCTTACAGAAATGGTTTTTCCTTTTTTTTTTTAAGAAGTAGTTATATTATAAATAGTTGAAACCAATAACATTTATTAACTTTGTTCCAAATGAACTAAATGGATCTACTATAGCTCCTAGACAATGAGTGTCGTTGCATTTATTCCTGGTTTTGTTGCTTCTGGTTCCACAACATCTTTCCGGGCCGGCGACGAAGCATCATTAGGCGTGTCTGCCTTCCCGCTGTCCAAGTGAAGTGTGTCAGCGCAGTGGTGGTCTTGGCCGTGGTTATCACGGGAATACTTGTGATTGACCCAAATACTTTCCAATATTTGTCTCGTTCATTAGAGACATCGTAGTAAGGTGAGGTGGCAATAATTATTTAAAATATTTATCATTAATGCTATTAGTGGTTTTGACTTATTAATAAAATGGTTATGTTAATCGCATAATTTATGGTATCAGTGTGAGCGTGTATGAATGTGTGTGGGTGTGTGTTTGTGTGTTAGAGTTTATTGTTCTGTCCTGGGAACAAGACAGAGTTTAGCTACTGGTCGGGTTAGCCGTGTGGTGGTGTGAGGTTTCTCTATATTATATGGAGAACCAACCCACAATTCTATACCTAATTTCGATCGCTAACGCCGCGTCACATTATCCCTTATCCCACCGTTCGGCTATTTTACCTGTAAAAGAGCATAGCTGAATTCATTATTCTATACAGATAATGCAGAATTGAATTCAGCTACCTTTTGCCATACGGCAACACCATTTTTGCTAGGCCATGAGATTTCCATCGGAAATCACATCATGTCGGTTACCAACAACAAATCTAACCAAACGACGCCGTTGCATCATAGCGAAACCGCTGGGGGTTATTTCAGCGTCTCAGACTCTAGTTCTCACGCTGATAATTTCCCAAGCATCAGCGACGTTCTATTGACTTTTCCCAGACCATCCATTCGCTTGGGATCAATGATCTCTTTTTGCAGGTGAATTCCGCCAGCTAAATTTTCCTCTCCTCTGAATTTCTGTCTTTCCATAGTTCGATGACCTATGAAACCTACCATAATCATCACTATGTCACTGGGCCAGTTGCATACGCGGAATTAATGCACACACACTAAGCCAGTTCAACCCTGGGTTATTGTGCTTTCCTTTTGATTTCTCCATCTTTGCTATGCCCATCGACGTCGTTCGACACAAGTACGTTTCTATTTCGATGAGCGTGGGGGAATTGAGGAATGCACAAGAGAGCATGATTACCATTGGCGAATCGATGTGTAACTCCAGAAATACAAAATTTCACCCCTAATTCCGATCAGTCACATCTCAACCATCAAAGCGTTCGGGCACGCCGCTATATAGCTCAACTCTTTCGAGTAGGACAAGTTGGAAATAAAGTTTTGGCTGGTGAATATCGCTCTGACGTGGATATTTCGAGTGTTAACTAAATCAGTCATTTTAAAATACAGAACAAATAAAAAATCTAATTGAACACAGAAACAATCAGTGCCTTTTTAATTGGATATACTAGTGAACAATCTTCTGCGAATCATCGTTGGGGAAGAAGTGAACCGCGCGCCCGTATCTGGCGCAAATACTTCTCCACCGCCACAGTGGCTGTTTTGACCGTAACAACCCGCAGTTTTCCATCCTCGCCGGGATGCAGTGCCTCAATACGACCCAATCTCCATAACGTTGGCGGAGTTTGTTCCTCGGGGAGAAGCACTAAATCACCTATCTTGAGTTGCAGATTGGAAGTCAGCCATTTGGTGCGTTGCTGAAGCCGAACCAGGTATTCCGACTTCCCTCTTTTCCAAAAATCCTGCTGGATTTCCTAAAACTTGACGTTTGACAAATCTTTCTCCGGTACAGTATTCAGAGACGCACCAATGAGGAAATGCCCTGGAGTCAGTATTGTTAGGTCATCAACGTCTTCTGTTACCGGACAAAGTGGCAGTGAGTTCAAGCAAGAGTCCACTTGAACGATAACTGTGGCATATTCCTCAAAAGTCAAAGTGTGATGACCGATGACTCTTCTCAAATTGTGCTTCATTGATTTCACTCCTGCCTCCCAGAGCCCGAGGAAGTGAAGTGCTGCAGGAGGGTTGAAATGCCAAGTAATCCCGCTGTCCTGAAGTTGCTTCGCAACGTCCGTTGTCCATTGTCGGTCGTGGTAAGAATCATGCACCATTCTTGCTGCTCCTTGGAAATTCGTTCCGCAATCGCTGTAAAGATCTGTGCAGATTCCGCGACGGGCCGTAAATCGCCTGAAGGCAGCGAGGAAGGCGTTCGTACTATAATCACTGACCAGCTCCAGATGAACCGCCTTCGTGCAGAAACACACAAAAACCGCGATATATGCCTTGTGCACCTTATTACAGCGACCCCTCCAGGCCTTTAACTGAATAGGACCTGCATAATCTACCCCTGTTGATTGGAACGGACGAGCTTGATTAACCCTGGCTGACGGCAAGTCAGCCATCATCTGCTGCATCAGAGTCGCCACGTGTCGGTAGCATTTGAGACAGCGGTGGATGCAACCTTTAACCTGCGTCTTCACCTTCAAGATCCAAAACTCGTGCCTGTCTAAGCACCGCCAGCATCAACTGCTGGCCGCCATGAATCGTCCTTTTATGAGCGTCTTGAATGACCAGATCGGTGAGAGCACTGTGCGCTGGCAATATGATTGGATGACACTGTGTGTATGAGAGGTCCGCATTCTCCAATCGCCCTCCAACACGCATTATCTTGTGCTCATCCAAGATGGGAGACAGCCTCCCTACCTTACTGCCCTTTGAGACTGTGGTTCCGTTAGAGATCCGCTTGATGTCTTCGGCGAAGAATTCCCTCTGGGTCACTGCTATAAGCTTTATACGGGCTGATGCGATCTCCTCCACTGAAAGTGGTGCCGTACAAGGCGATGACCCGCCTGATGAACAATTGTTGACGAATCGGAGGCAATATGCTGTTACCCTAATCAGCCGCTGTAAGGTAGAGTATCTACTTAATAGATCATTGGATGTTGCCAAATGACCACAAATGAGGATGTTTTTCGATCTTGAATCTGGAGCGCGTTTCATTTCGAGTTCAGTTGTCGGCACATCCTCTGATGAATGTGTGCTCTCCCGAAACGTGTGCGACATTTCCGGTCCATGCCACCAGTGGTGATGTGCCGGTAAGTCCCTTGGGGAGATTCCCCTGGAAGCGACGTCTGCCGGATTGTCCTCCGAAGCAATGTAGTTCCAGCGACCCGGGTCCACCAGCTGTTGAATCTCGGCAAATCTATTCGCCACAAAGGCAGTTCGCGTATATGGCGCTGACTTTATCCAGGCTAGTGTGATTTGAGAATCGCACCAAGCATATATTACTGTTTCCGTGTGGTCCATCATCTCCTTTGTGCGCACCAACAGCTTTGCCAGTAGTACAGCTCCACACAACTCTAATCGCGCCAATGAGATGGTTTTTAAGGGTGCGAATCTAGTTTTGGCCAGAACTAAGTTTGTTTTTATGGAACCCATGTTGATAGCGCGAATGTACACTGCCGCGGCATATGCTTTTTCGGAAGCATCACAGAAGCCATGCAGCTCGATTCGTGTGTCGTGGGTGACACTCAACCAACGAGGAATCTTAAGTGTATTGACAGCGTCCAAATTCGTCCTGAGTGTGTGCTATGCTGATGTGATCCATTCTGGAAGCTCACTGTCCCAAGCTTGTCTTGTTTCCATATCTCCTGCATCAACAGTTTGCCAGTTACCACACAGGGAGATATCCATCCCATGGGATCATACAAGCGATCGCTGTCGGATAAGATCGTTCGCTTCGTTGCCTTCCTCTACTCAGGAATGTTGAATTGGAAGGTGATGATGTCTCTTCCCGGGTGCCATTGTATGCCCAGGGCCTTGATCGTTTTCGCGTCATCAAATGAGAGGGGAAGCTGCATCTCTCTATCTTTATGTGGAACAGCAGCCAAAAATGTTTCGCTATTGCTTGCCCATTTTCGCAGCGGGAAACCACCGCGACCCAACATCCCCGAAAGCTAACGCTGCATCTCCATCGCCTCATATATCGAATCCGCTCCATGGTATCACATAGTCGACGTAAAAGTTCCTCAATGCAATCCTTGAAGCAATGGGATAATCGTCCCGCTCATCTCGTGCCAGTTATTGAGTTGTGCAATCCGTTTAAGGTATCTTAAGTAAACATAAAATACTCAATTGCAACATCAGTTCGGGCGTCAACTCTTCTATAGGACCCGAAGTAAACAAACGGATCATCACACAGGCGTCCGAGTGCAGTGCAGTGATATCTCTGGAATCCGCGCCGTAGTGTGACAATTGTGTAGAAGAGTACAGTGCGGGAAAACCTTGTATCCATCCATTTCTTTGCGTCTGTTTTTCCTCCTTTTCGCACCTCTGTCGCGTCCCTTCAGGGAGCGATACCCTCGATTGATTTATAATCTCTGGAGAGTTTACGTTGTTTTGAGTGACGTAATATTCGTCATGGAAAGGATGTGATCTGAATTTCAGCACGGATCTAGGGCATAACACCTGTAGTCGTTGCTTTCCCTCATCTATCGCTGGTTCCAACTTGCATCCTTTTCTGATGTGGTATTGATTTTCTGTGTCAAGCCATTTCAATAGAACGGAGATTTCACGTCTATCATTGTAGCATTCGCGGCCTAAGTTGCTATTTCTCCTCTGTGTCTGTCCACATCTGTAACCATAAACCAGCAATCCATGTGTGGGGTTTCTAACAGATACACACCCAATATACAAGCAAGTGAAGAACACCGAAAGGAAATTCGAATAAGCAAAGCATCAGAGCCGTATATCATAGCGATAACATAACAATTCCACATGAGTTGAGTGTACTTGAGTTTAGAAATCGAATTCATACACGCGGCAGTGGCCTGGTGTTTTAAGCATTGGTTCAATTTTAAGTGATTCTAATCGTCATAGCGTCAGTTCGAATCACACGTTCTTCACTATCGTCGCAAACGCTATACTTGCACTTAGCGAGACTCATGTAATAGCTGATACAGATATTTTTGATTTTACTATACCAGGTTATACTGGCGCAAGACGAATGACCTTGCCCGGGAAAAAAAAATCATTATGGAAAATTTAACAAGCCTCAGGACTTGCTAAATAAGGCCAAGGCCGGCTCCCGGTTGTAGTGCCGATGATGATGATACCAGGTTATAACTTAGTGCCTCTGTTCATTCCACATCGTGGTCTAGCCACATACATACGAAGTGATATTGCTTATCAACTTTTGCCACAATATGGGCTCGGTTTCAATTCAGAATTTAATTTCTCGTGGCTAAACTTTCACGCTTGTAAGCATATCATACATTACTGCTTTCTTTACAGCAGCCCAAACTTGGATAGAAACGCATTCTTTAACGAATTTGATGCTCTATCTGATTGTATCGATAAGATCAGCCCTGTATCCCCACACTGAACTCGTTATTGTGGGTGATTTCAATGTGCATAACTCTCAGTGGCTTCTCCACTCCGGATGCACATCCCCTGAGGGTCAGTATGTTCAGCTGTTTGCTGAGTCAAATAATTTAACTCAACTCCTCAATGAGCCAACACGGGTACCACACATAGATGGTCATTGCGCCAACACACTGGACCTATTTCTTACCTCCCACCCGAAAAATACAGAATTGAAGTTCCATCGCCCTTGAGCACTTTAGACCGCTGTGCCGTGTCAACTAAATTTGATTTAACTAACAGCAACAGTACCGAGAAAACTCCCAAAAGAACAGTATGGTTCTATGAGAAAGCCAACAGAGAAGGTCGAACGACTTTTTTGGGAGGTTAAATTGGTCGTTATTTTTCCTCAATAACAATGTTGACTCTATAGCGGACACTATGGCAGACACGATTCTGCTTGGCATGCGAACCTTTATTCCACACAGTGAAAAGAGTACCAAGTCCAAGGGAAATATGTGGTTCGATTCCGGGTGCAGAGAAGCCATTAAGGCTAAAGGGTTGAGATTCAAGTTGAATAAATCAAACAATACTGAGGAAAACCGAAAAAGATTTAAGAGGGCTAGAAATGGCAGACACGATTCTACTTGGCATGCTAACCTTTATTACACACAGAATAGAGTGTATCAAACCCAAGGGAAACGTGTGCTTCTATACCGGGTGCAGAGAAGCCATTAAGGCTAAAGAGTTGAACTTCCGGTTGTATAAATCAAACAATACTGAGAAAAATCGGAAAAGATTCAAGAGAACAAGAAATAACAGCAACACGCATATTTAACGCGCAAAGTTCTTCCATGACAAGAAAATGGGAGAAAAATACTACACTCTCCCACATCTAGTAGGAACTTCTGGACGTTCGTGAAAAACATTCAAAACTCGGTCTCGTCAACCATTACATCGCTTATAGCCGATGCCAGACCAGTCAAAAGTGCAATAGAGAAAGCGAATCTACTCGCCGCACATTTTCCAGCCAACTCCACTCTGCCTGATATCACATCAGTTCCGCCTCAACTTGAGCATAAGCAGCTCACCATGACCCAGATTCACTTCCGAACGCGTACTATTGCCCACGTACTCTAGAAGCTAAACGCAAACAAATCCGCTGTCCGGATGGCGTTCCTGCAATTCTCTTGAAGAGATGTTCCTCTTCATTCCCTAAGCCACTACGGAAACGTTTCCATTTGACTTATTCTACTGGCCGTTTCCCAAATAGATGGAAGACAGCGAACATTCAGCCAATTCCCAAAAAGGGTGACAAATCATCCCCTTCTCCTTATAGACCCATAGCACTAACTTCTATTCTTTCCAAGGTAATGGAATCACTTATCGACCGTCAACTTTCGAAATATCTGGACTCAAATGACCTCCTCAATGACCGCCAATAAGGCTTTCGTAGCAACCGGTCCACAGGAGATTTGATGGCGTACCTTAGCGAAAAGTGGAGCCATTCCATTCACTACTTCGGTGAAAGCAAGGTCGTTGCACTGGGTATTTTAAAAGCCTTCGACAGAGTTTGGCATCCACCCCTTTTATCAAAATTACATTCCTATGTAGTGGACAATTCCCTGAACCAATGGATAGGAGACTATCTTTCTGGTCGTTCAATCCAAATGGTTCTTGATGGTGTCAAATCTGCCTTCCATCAAATGAATGCCGGTGTTCCCCAGGTTTCGTTACGCCCACCCACTTTCTTCCTTATTTTTATAAATGATCTCTTGTCAATTACCCTAAACCCAATTCACACATTTGCTGATGGAAGCACATTGAGTTTCCCATACTCATACGAACACTCCCGACCAAACTCTTCGAATGTCATTACCAATTAACAGGTTATGCTTAATACATTGAATTCAGACCTCAACAAGATATATCATTGGGGATTATCTATCCGAGAAAAATTCAATGCCTTTTTTTTAAGGTTTTTACCCGAGTGATGTCTTTTGCCGTCAAAGCCGAACCCCAAAGTAAAAATACTATCGATGAATAGCACCTGCATCGACGAAGCCAAGGAGCTATCAACCCTCGCCACTCGAATTAATTCGACTTTTCATTGGAGTGACCACATATGTGAAGCTGCGAAAAGTGGGGCCAAATGTGTGGGGTTCCTTAAGAGATGCAAATAGTACTTCACTTCATCCAATCTGGCCACTATTTACATTCGTCCCACAATGGAATCCAACTCCCACATCTGGTCAGGCGCATCCAAAACTGCACTACACCTCTTCGATAGGATGCAAAACCGATCAGTGAAACTTATTGGTGCCCCAGCCATAAGTCGATCAATCCCGTCGTTAGAACATAGGCGCAACGGATCATGCCTGTCTATAGGTATTATCACGATCGTTGTTCAACTGAATTTGCTAAATGTGTTTCGGCTCTTCAGACATTTTGCCGCGATACCCACTAATCTGAGAATGCGCATCAATTCACGTCGAAAGTCAACTTCAGGCGCACAAATAAACATAGACAGTCATTCTTTAGCCGAACTACACGAATGTGGAATCTTCTACCTGATCGTGTGTTTGTTTCCTCGTCGTTGTAATATCCAAACATTTACGACCAAGGTACATTGATACCTCCTTTCCTTATCCACTTCCTCTCCATCCGCTCGCACTGTGCTCTGACATTTGAGGGTACTTCAAACTCCCGTTTTGTGCGCCCGTTAGTGTAAAACAAAAACAGAAAAATAGGTGGCGCTACTAGTTACTCAGATATGGATCGAGCATTGTGTCTTATTTGCCGTTCTTTGTATATGTTGTGTTGCAATATGCTGTGGAAATGAATATGTACGGCTGTACAGATACAATTTTAAGGTTAACAAGTCCAAATAACAACCAGTCGCTACTATCAATCTGATTCTGCGAATAATTTTTAATAATCGACTCGAAACGTATTCGTTGAACTTGCAGTTTGAGTTTGGGAAACAGGAAAAGTCACGAGGGCCATATCTGGTGAATACGATGCTTGTTCAAACTTAGTTTAGCTTAGTTCAGTTTTTGGTCGAAAACTCGCACAATATGGCAGCTTTGTGGGATGTTGCATTATCGTGGTGCAAAATCCAAGATTTGTCTTTCCACAAAGGCGTTATAAGGTCAATGTAGTATTCCTTCTGCACTGTTTCACCTTTGGGAGGGAAATCGTAGTACAGCACACCACGATAATCGAAAAAACTGTGAGCACCTTAATTTTTGATCGACTTTATTGTGGGATTTTCGGTTACGGGTCGTTTTGGTAGCGCCGCTCGAGCGTTTGTTGACTTGTTTGTATGTCGTATTCAGTGGCGCATGTCTGGTCACCAATTATGTTGCGTTGCATGAATCTAGTCACCGGCGACTCGAGAAAGCATGTCTTCAGCAACGGTTTATCGGTGCTCTTTTCGCAAAAATTCAGCTCTTTTGGAACAAGCATTACTGCGATGCGTCTCATCTCCAAGACATTGACCGAAATCATACAGACTAATTCGTGTGAGATATTTATCTCTTGAGCTAGCTCTCTCAAACTATAATGAAGATTTTCAAGTACGAATTCCTCACTTTAGCGATGTTTTGCCTCGTCACAGCATTGAAGCACTCGCACAAAGCAAATCATTAACGTCTTGACGACTGCTTTTGAATGCTTTATATCATTCATACGCGTGTTTTCGATAGAACTGAGTCGCTATGTTTGCAACGATTTCGCACAAGAAATTCCGTTAGAAACACAAAATTGAATGTAAACGCTTTACTATATATTGACTTGTGGGAACCCAAAAATCCATGGCCTCACTGACCCAGTTGCGCCATCGTTCCCTGTCCTGTGGACTCTCCTTCCACGCTTGACCAACTGATCCGATCCTCTCATGGTCAAACCTTACATTGTCCTCCCATCTCCGTCGCGGCAGCCCGAACGTTCTCTTTCCCGTTGGTCTTTCGTCAAGAATTCTACGCACGGTCCTATCGTTGCCCATTCTCGCCACATGTCCGGCCCATCTTAATCTTCGCGATCTAATTACTCTCACTGTTGTAGGTTTGTGGTATAACTCTTCCAATTCACGTTTGTGTAGCTTCCGCCACTGTCCTGCCTCTTCATCATAGTTACCGCCAAAGATACACCTTAAAACTTTATTCTCAAATACGCGGAATTTGTTTTGTTCCCGTTTTGTGAGAGCCGATATCTCGCATCCGTATAGAATAATCGCCACAATTAATCTAAACACGGAGCTTTATGTTACGTGACAGTAGCTTGGATTTCAGCAGTTTACTGACTGCGTGCCAACTAGCGTTGCCGGAGTGTAGTCTTATGTTAATTTCCTTCGAAATTTCGTTACCGGCTGTCAGCATCGTTCCCAGATATTTAAATTCTTTAACTTTTTCAAATATCTTGCCTCTGACGTTTAAATGTGTTCCCTGAGTTCCACCTGCTCTCGCCATAATCATGTATTTTGTTTTGTCTTCATTTATTTCTAGGCCCACCTCTCCTGCCACTTGCATGATGATCTCACTGTTCTTACTTACAGTTTCTTGATTATCGCCCAAAACGGCGATGTCATCCGCATATGCGACCAATTGTGTGACCCCGTTCAGGCATAATCCGGCCATGTTGTCGTCTTGTACCTTTCTGATGACATACTCGAGGACAAGGTTAAAAAGACATGGTGAGAGGCCATCCCCCTGTTTTAATCCGTCGCGGATTTCAAATGATTCTGAGAGGTGGTTTTCTATTATAACTCGCCTTTTATTTTCATTCATGCAGATTTGGACGAGGGCGGCATATTTTTTCGGGATTCCCGCCTCAACTACAATATGGTAAAGCCTGTGCGTTGCGACGGAGTCGTAGACTTTTTTTTAAGTCAACGAACAGTTGGTGAACCGTCTCTCCGTATTCCCATTTCTTTTCCAACAATTGCCGTACTGTGAACATTTGGTCGCTCGTTGACCGGTTCCTACGGAATCCGCATAGGTAGTCTCCCAGTATTTCTTCTGCGTACGGTGTGATTCTCGCCAGTATGACATTTGTTACTAATTTGTATGTGGTTGGGAACAATGATATTCCTCTGTAGATTTCGCAGTCAGATCTGTCGCATTTTTTGAAAATGGGGCCGACTATTGAGGTTTTACATTCCTCCGGCTTGACTTCCTTATCCCATATTGTTTTAATCAGTTGGAGGATCTTCCGAACGGTTGCCTCTCTTTCATGCTTCAAAAGCTCTGCCGGTATGCGGTCGACTCAGGAAGCCTTGTTGTTTTCTAATCGATTTATTGCGTCTACAACTTCGTAGAAAGAGGGCTCTGGGATTTGAGGTTCGGCTGTATGTGCGTCTGGTGCATTTATTTCTGGTTGATGGGTGCGCACATTAAGCAGGTTTTCAAAGTACTGCTTCCATCTTGTCACGATATTGTTGGTTTCTGTGACCAGACAACCGTTTGCGTCTCGAATTATTTTGATCGATGGAGCTCGCTAGCCATTTCTAATTGAATTTATGCCGGCATACATACCTCTGGTGTTCTTTGCTCTGACACTTTCTAGGGTTTTTTCAATCCGTCTTCTCCCATTCGCGATTTTTGCGTTTGAAGAGTCTCATTGTATCTTTCCGAATTGTCGCGTATCTTTCTGCATTGACTTCATCATATCTTTCTAAGTGGATCACTCTGATGCGTTTACGTTCTTCGATCTTCGCCCTGCGCTTATCGTCAAACCAAGCTTTGGACTTAAGTGTTTTCTTGAATCCTAATACCATTTGGGCGTTTACGTCTCGAATTATGGTGACTTTCCCTCGGTAACCAATTCTAATTGAATTGATGCCGGCATACATACTTCTAATGTTCTTTGCTCTGACATTTTCTAGGATTTTTTCGATCCAAGTCTTCTCCCATTTGCCTTTGAAAAGTCTCATTATCTCTTTCCGAATCGTCGCGTTTTACGTAGACTTCATCACGTCTTTCTAAATGGATCAGTCTGAGGCGTTACGTTGTTCAATCATCGCCCGGCAACCAATGTTTGGACTTAATTCTTTTCTTAATCCTAATACCTTTTGGGCTGTTTGTTTGATTACGTCTCTGATCGATGCCCATTTAGTGTCCAGATTATTGATTTTCTCTTCCTCACTACTCCTATTCTCGAAATGTCTCCCATGCTAAATCTATTCATTAGTTCGTTTTGATATTCAGCCCTTTTGCGCAGGTCTTTTAGTTTATCAATCTCGAACGTTTTACTCGTCAATGTCGAACTTTTTCCTCGTCTCTCGTGACTGCTGTTAAATATTTATTACTTGCAGCTTTAAGAGGGCTGCGCCAATGGTTAACTTGTTATGTTTATATTTATATTGATATTGTTTCCACCACACAATAAATATGCATATATATATTAAGATTGTACTCACCGTTACCCGGTGTTTCTCTGCTGCCTGGATGTGTTACGTAGTTTAATTAACAGATGTCTATGGCTGCAGTCGCTGTGGTGTAGGAACTACTAGGGTTTCAGCCGGCACGACTTCCGTGGCTACAGTCGCTCGGCGGTATGGCGTCCATCTCGACTTTCTCTCTATACAGCCCCAATCTTTGCGACCAATCTAACACTTGGTTCGTTATTCATTATCTGTAAATATGAAGCTGTTATTACCTGTGTGACTGAGTGTCACCTGATGGGGATCCTTCAGTGACCCTCCCGGGGCCTGTGTATTTGGGATCGCTCTCCGTTGACTCTCAAAGTTGCCACCGCAAACCAGCTCAGCTATCGTAGGCTGCTTGTGCAACTCCACAACATTTCAGCAGCCAAAAATCCGTGCCCGCGGAAACCATTAAAAAAAAGGCAATGTGGACTTTGGTGATCTCTTACTTATAGACATTCTTCAATTTCTCCATAACTTAACATGCATTCCTTCTTCCTCTTTGCCGGATACAATACATTAGATTTTTATATCAACACGCTCCCTCTTCCTTGTCTTCTTCTCTCGGCAGGAAAAAAATGCTCTAACACAGCTCACGCACGTAGCTTTGTTTATGCCTTCGCCGGGACAAAGGCGGCTGGGGAACCACCACACCACACTGCCCGTGTGGGTTTGCTACGAGTCGACTTCTAATTTTGCCCATCGCTAGAAGATGATCGGACTCACAATCTGCTCCTCTATATGATCTTACTTTAAGGATATTCGAGTGGTGTCTATGAGGAACTGGTCTATTTGATTATGTGTTACGCTGTCGGGTGATATCCATCTGGCTTTATGGGTTTGCTTGTGCTTGAACATCGTGCTTTTCATTACCAGATCTTTTGATGCTGCGAACTCAATAATTCGAATTCCATTATCATTTGAAACGTCGTGTAGGCTTTCTTTACCTATAGTTGATTGGAAGATATCTTCCTTTCCAATTTTCGCATTCAAGTCCCCGAGGAGGATTTTAACATGAATTATAAGATCCCATCAAATACTTCCTCTAGGGTCTCGTGTGTCCTTCGTTTCTTCGTCCGTAGATTCTGTTGGGGCGTGTACGTTTATAAATATATAATTGTACCATGGTCCCTGTATTTTTGGCACAGGCATTCGGTCATTAATAAATTGCACATCTTTTACATGAGGCGTAATCTTCTTGTTTACGATGAAGCCGGTTCCAAGGTTGTGCTTGTCAGTACCGCCGCATATCAGGGTAAACCCGTTGGTTTCGATCACTTGTGTCGGCTCATCACACCCGCACCTACCGGGTTTTTCATGGGATTGTTTTGTGTACACTCATCATCATCATCGGCACTACAACCGGGATCCGGTCTTGGCCTTATTTAACAAGTCTCAGGCTTGTTAAATTTTCCATAATAATTTGTTTTTCCGGGCAAGGTTATTAACCTTGCACCATTTGTGTATATCGGTTATTCATTTTTGTTGCCATGAGTCTTTGGGGTTTCAAATAGTGCGCCATATCAGAGCCCCGTTTTGATATGGTAAGGTCTGCTTCTTGCACCGATTCGACCCGGTGTAGAGAGGCGCTGTTATAATACAACCGGTATACCAGTGGCTGCAAACCATCCAATGGACACGGTGACGCGTAACATGCTGGATTAGGGCTGGCAGATCTTTATGTGTTACTCCTCGCTAGCCTGTTTGACATCTGTGACCCTACTGGAACCGTATGCTTCCGTCAGCAAACACTGAGTGATTCATTGTAATTTAAGCCCCTGCACCACGTGAAGGTTTCTACCAAGCGGGGGGAATGGAAATTCTTTGCTCAACCAAATGAACAGTAAAACTTATTTAGGGATCAGCCCTAAGTCGATCGATTCCGTCGTTAGAACATAGGCGCACGTATGGTACCTCTTTTCTATAGGTATTATCACGGTCGTTGCTCAACCGCACATCCTGAATGTGTTACGCCCCTTCAGACATTTTCCCACGATACCCATCAGTCTGTGAATGCGCACCAGTTCACGTTGAAAGTGGATTTCAGGTGCACAAATAAACATAGACAGTCATTCTTTCGTCGAACAACACGAATGTAGAATGATCTGCCGGGTCACGTGTTTCCTGGTCGTTGTGATGTCAAGACATTCAAGACCAATATACATCGGCACCTCCTTTCCTTATCCACTTCCTCTCCATCCGCTCTCACTGTGCTCTGACATTTAAGGGTACTTCAAAATCCCTTTTTGTGCGCGCGTTAGTGTAAAAAAACCAAATTATCCACTATCATCATCATCATCGGCATTACAACCGGGAACCGGTCTTGGCCTTATTTAGCAAGTCCTGAGGCTTGTTAAATTTTCCATAATGATTTGTTTTTTCCGGGCAAGGTCATTAGTCTTGCGCCAGAGGCTCCCGGACGGGGAATCGAACCCCGGTCTCCCGCGTGACAGGCGGGTATACTAACCACTATACTATCGCGGAGCCCACTATAAAAATCGAAAAACGTACTTATGGTGAACCAAAAAATCAGCAGCTGTAAAGATACTAATGTACAGGTAGCACTCAAAGTTGACGTCATTATGTCTCATCGTGATGGCAATTTTGTGGCTAAAGAAATTTGACAATAGGCTTACGCGGGATTTTTAAATAAGAAATTCCGGAAATTTTGTATCAACAAAAATAAATAACTTTCAATTTTTGTTGTCGTTTCGTTTTCGTGCTTCCTTTTGAAACCACATCTCATCCAGATCCATACTATCCAGTTTCCATCTCAAAAACCCCTAATCATGTCACAGTAATTTTTTACGAAGAAGTATGGACCGATAACGCCAGCCTCCCAAAAAAACACCATCATACAGTTATTCTTTGTGGATGAATAGGTTGCTCAACGATCACCCTTGGATCTTTATCCTCCCAAATCCGACAATTCTGCTTATTGACGTTTTACTGAGAAGGAAATGAATCCCGTCCTTGAAGATGATTTTATTTGAAAAGAGACCGTTCACAGAGATCATCCCACACATTCATTGAGCGTATTGGCGACACTACAAATGATGAGCGAATTTAAGTTCAGGTTCAAATTCTTCGAAAAAATCTTGAACAACGTGGTCAGCGCTAAGTTAAATTCCTGGGCACGACGAGGAATCAATATGCCCGGCCGCTTATCCGCACTATCCCGCACAACAACTGAATTCTCGTTGGAGTAGGCATGTTTTCGAGGTAACATTCGCATACCCAGCGTTTTTAAAGTTCTGCCCGATCTCCTAAATTATGAGCTTAAAAAATGATACTAATCGCGTAATGCACGAAAGGTGTTTTTACACGTCCCATTTTCGTTAAAAGTTTGCGATATTTTAACTTGTTGCTCTACAGTGTAGAGTATGTAGTACTCCATAGTGCAATTTATCAGTGCAAAAGTTAATCTCGCCTGTACAATCTAGTATTTGGATGTTGATACAAAATATAAAATATCTCGCGTTGCTGTACATAAAATAAGAAGGTCATTCCCCAACACCAGTTAGATGTTTTTTCTTTTCAAAATGTTCTACAAGTTTTTCAGATATTTTCATTTGGCTTGTCATTGTCGGTTTATCTGGCATATCAAATTCTTCTATGGCTTTATATAGTTGTGCTCCAGTTGTGCTATCCGGAAATGGCCTCTAAACTCCTCCTACAGATTGGGGCAACCGAGTACTTAATGATTGGTTAGTGAATTGATGGCCTTTTTGGGTTTTTCCTTCACAGAAATGCGTGCACAAAAGGTGGTTTTGCAGTGGCTGTAAATCTCAAAGCGCAATTCACGCGGAACGAAAGGAAAGGGATAAAAAGATTATAAGTGTGAAAGTAATCAATGTGATGGAATATAGAAAAATGTATTGTAATTTCTATTCAATCGGCTGGCATTGATTTATTCTCCCATATTTACACAATCGTTGAATGGGGTATCCTGGTGTAGAAGGCTTAATTTTAATTTTTTTTAGAAAAAACTGTTTAATATATATTTTTGCAAATTTGACCATTTATTGTGTATACATGGAAAAGTTTAAATTAATTTTTTCATTATATTTTATGCATAAACAAACAAGTTATAAGTAGAAAAGATCATCATCATCATCATCATCGGCACTACAACCGGGAACCGGTCGTGGCCTTATTCAGCAAGTCCTGGGGCTTGTTAAATTTTCCATAATGATTTGTTTTTCCGGGCAAGGTCATTAGTCTTGCGGCAGAGGCTCCCCGACGGGGAATCGAACCCCGGTCTACCACGTGACAGGCTAACCAACATTCACAGCCACAAAAAAAAAGTTTTTTTGCGGTTCGCATTGTAGAGTCTCGTTGGATGAAATATAAAAAAATGGTTTAATTTAGGTTATGAGTGTAGTCAATTGATGAGTATGTGGCGGTTCCGCCAAACGTCACTGTCTACTTACCAGAAGAACCCCCCATAACTACAACCCAACTTCCATAGTTTCCCGCTAATGCAATTGCATTACCACCTGTAAATGCTTTACGCATCAAGTTTATCTAATCTAATTATCTGAAAGCTCCTGGAAGTGAATTCTTACCTTCATGCATTAATTCGCATTGAAAATTCCCTACAAGTATTCTGTCCAAACTTGTCAGATCATAAATCCAAAGCCCCATTCGGCACCTTCGGTTGCCAGGCAAATCCCAATCTTACCATATGCATTTTACCTAGATGAATTCCCGACAACGAAACAATTTGGTTCACATATAATGTAACCATCATAACCAGGGATAATAAACATTGCGTCCCCTATTCCCAGCCTCACCATGTGTATAATCAATTCCTTTACATACACATTGGCTGGCGACCTTTGTCCAAGGGACAAACGCAAATACACGCATCTAGCGTCTAAAGGCATAACCAAATCCTATAGCGTAACCAAATGCAAATAGGAATTGTGTACTTGCCCTTGGCAGCGATGCCATAAACACCAATTCTCAGTGAATATGCTAAAACCAATTAGCACAATGTCTACGATGCATTGCGGTCTATCAATACAGCTGCAATGCACATCATAGACAATGATCTACACGATCTCTTTGTCTTCCAATATTTCTGGATGCGCTTCTCATGACCTCGCGGCATGAGCTAACAAGAATCCATTAGCACTCAAGGAGATCCGGCCTATTTACTTAGCCGAACTCACATCTCATTGATCCCCATTATTCCTTTCGATTTTTCAGATTCGTTCTCATGTCCTCGTCCCATGAAAGAACCAATGTTCACACATACATGCGTACCACTATGATCTTCGCTATGAGATCCGGTTACCTACCCCCAAAGAGGGACTTCACGTTTCTCTTGGAATAGGAAACGCACCCTTAACTAAGAGAGCCAGTACCACTGGCCGAATTTCCTTTGCCAGCGAATTCACATAGCTGAGTCTTTACTCACCCTCCGACCGAGCTGGTCGTCCCTTCCTTCGCTCCCCGGTGCGCGCGGGGACGCGTTCATTCGGAGTTGGAAACTTGTGTTGAGTCGTTAATAATTTCACGATCAATGTAGTAAAGTGCCTGTTGTGTCTAGTCATTAATAATTTTATGAACAATGAATTAAAGTGCCTGTGGTGACGAGTCCTCAGTAAATTGTTAATCGAAATTAAAAGATCATGTATTACCAAACAAGAATAGGCTCCGTAAAATAGATCACAACCAACAATCTAGTGTGTTTTAATATGTTTTCCTTCCCCTCGGTGACGTGCAGAAATTTTTTTAGGCGAACAATTTGTGAGGACGAGGTAGAACCCTGCGCCCATGCTGGCGCCACGACCTCCTACCCCACAAGTAAATAAGGTATTTAAAAATAATTAATAAAAACCTGCTTGAAAAAAGTGTTTTTTTTTTGCGAACATTTTCAACGTATTTTTGTTTATAACTTTTTATAAACAAAATTGTAGTTTCTAAAAATACACTCATCAAATGGTAAATTAACCACCCTTTCATTTAAAAAAAAACCATGTGAATTCATTTGTAAAATTATGAGACACTTTGCACACGCGTTTCAACAACATGGTTTTGAGAAAATTTCATTTAAAGTCTCCGAACACTGTACAGTGTGCCCCGACATGCATACTTTTCAAGCTCATTTTGACCAGCTAAAATACAAATTCATACAAAATAAATAACGCAGCTTTGCTCAAACTTCGGCAGTATTCTATTTATAGATGGGAGTTAGGGAGATCAGTGTTGCACTTATGGTTACTGCGTGGGAAATTCACAAAGTCACTCGCTTATTAAACTGACTTCATAAATCGCCTAGTGTACTCTGATTGCTTTATACTTTAATGCCATCATAACGATACCATCTAGTCACTAGGATTTTGAGTTTTATGACGGTAACGACGGATGTAGATCTCTCATTTGGGGAATCTTTGATTTCTGTCCGTTTAGAAATTCAAGAAAATATTCTTCTGATATTTTTAAGGCATCTTTCAGATAGTTTTTTGAGGTCCTTGTCATTGCATTGTAGGCTACTTGATCTTTTACATCGTATAATTACTATGGACTTTCTCGTTACAGGACGAAAAAAAAATAATTTTTTCTTGTTACAGGACCAGAGACTTCATAGTTCGCTTGATCGCTTGATCGCTTGATCGCAGACAATTGAAGAGAAGGCTTCATTCTACACATCTTCTGGCCCTACGACTTTGGTGTATGCGTAGTTATTGTGGTACACCCACAATCTTCGTCTAAACAGTTCATCCGATCTCTACGAATGCTACTGAGGGGGGGTTATCATCTAGAGACCCAAATATGACGTGTTTTTCTTTAATTTCTTTCTCAAAGACGGAAGCAAATATCAATGTCAAATTTTGTACACATGTTTATTAAGTATTTCATCATCATCATCGGCACTACAACCGGGAACCGGTCTTGGCCTTATTTAGCAAGTCTCGAGGCTTGTTAAATTTTCCTTAATAATTTATTTTTACGGGCAAGATTATTAGCCTTCCGCCACTTATTAAGTATTTAGATATACATAAAAATGTCTTTTAGTGAAGAATATTAAAAATTGTCAATTTAATAGATAGCGCAGTCTGACGATTCGAAAAAAAGGTACCCAACCGGTCTCCATCCTAGCGCTATTTGCAATAGTCTGTAATCATACAACAAAAAGGTTTTTGAAATCATGTAATATTTGCCGGAGTCTGAATACTTATTCCAAGCAAAAAAAATCGAAAATAAAAAAATGGCGGACATGCAAAATGTAGGTACCTGTTGTTCGCCCGTTTGGGCAGCCGGATCAACTCCAGTAGTTGCCTTGACAATTGTTTGCCCACGGGGAATCATCATCATCATCGGCACTACAATCGGGAACCGGTCTTGGCCTTATTTAGCAAGTCCTGAGGCTTGTTAAATTTTCCATAATGATTTGTTTTTCTTTTTCCGAGCAAGGTCATTAGTTTTGCGCCAGAGGCTCCCCGACGGGGAATCGAACCCCGGTCTCCCGCGTGACAGGCAGGTATACGCCCACGGGGAATAGTCAGACCGAAATCCACTCGTTGTTTTGATACACCGCCGTAACCGTTTCCTTAGAAGCAGCAACCTTTTGTTCTCCGTATGCGCCCAGGATGTTTATCCAGCTGAATCTTCCTAGAATCTTCCTAGAGGTGGAGATCCTGATAATGGACCACAGTTATTGTTTGTCCTAATCAACTTTTCGAACATTAGCGAGCGAGGTTAAAAAACAACAAAAAATAAAACAAAAAAAAACCTGGCAAGTTTTTTATTTTACTATTTAAATTGTATTTACGAGGTTTAAATCCAACTGATTATCTGTGGTTTGACGAACTGAAATAATTTGATCGTGCCGATTGAACATTACAACTAAAAAAATCTATATCATAACTGCGCCTTTAAATATGCCGCATGCACAGTCTCGAACGGGTTTATTTTTTCTTCCATCGGAACAGCAGATTTCGTCGAACAAAAGCGCACCGTATTACAGCACAGAAAATTACGGTGGGCAAAATAAACTCTTTTATAAAACCAGTGCTTTGTAAATTGCCGCTGCTCAAGATATCACCTCATGTGGAGTGCATTGGACTAGTTGTGCAAATGACTTAGCAGAAACGGCAATCTGTGCGAGCGATTCCTGGAGCATACCCTCAGGCGGCAACGAGGTGGTGAATTTCGGCTATTCTGATGGCAGGTGAATTCATTTTTGAATTTTATAACGAATCGATTCTCTTTTGTTCTAACGTTGAGAAATCGATTTATCCCTGGTTGTTATGCTGTTGCTTGTGCTGCAACAGTACCGATTTTCGATTTTTTTTTCTCAACATTGAATAAAAAAAAAAAATTATGAAAAAATCGTCTACATTTATATTCAGACTCCGATAAATTTAATTTACTTTAAAATAAAAAAAAAGTAATAAGTACTGAAAACATGGTTTCGAGAAAATGGCATTTATAGTTTCAAAATGCTATACGAGGGTAAAGTTAAATGTTTCCGGCCTGACCTACAGATGCCACCAACAGGTCTAATTACTACTTAAAACGTCGTGCTCTATAGTACTATGTCTCATTATCTTATATATACATTTTCAGGTCGATTACTCTACTAGTATACATTTGGGAGCCTACTGAACAAGCCGCCTCGCAGTGAAAAACAAACAACCTCACTTGATCTCGTTATGCTGTAACCTTTTTATAAAGTTATTTTCGGAAAAACGACGAAAAACGGAAAAAACAACCGGGATCCGGTCTTGGCCTATTTTGGCAAGTCTCTTCACCGGTATCCGGTCCTTATCCAAGACGTGTTAAATTGTCCATAATAATTTGTTTTTCCGGGCAAGGCTATTAGCCTTGCGCCGGGTCTACACGCTATAAACTTTCCAAAAATGAAAAAAAAAAAAAAACACTTTTTAAAACTTCTCGGTGAGAACCTTACCTTAATTTGAAGTCGGCAGCATAAATGACAACATTACATTCAGGCAATTTCAAGACAATGCTGCAATACAACAAAGTAATTGCCGATTTTTTCAAATAAATTAAACACATGTTTTTAAATACAACAAATGAACTTTAATCAATGACATATTTTCCATTTTGTTCGATGACCACCTTTCTGCCAACTTCATAATTCCACCTTCGTATAACTTCTGATCTTTATCGGCAAAAAACTGAATCAATGCGATTTCATAGCGTTACGTTTTACAATTCGAAGGGTTTTTCAAAGATTGCAATAAATGGTAGTCTGAATTCAGCAAGATCAGTCTTATATGGTGGATGTAACATCTATTCCCAATCAAGCTCCAATAATTGTTGGCGAGTGACCAAAAATGTATGCGGCCTAACGCTCTCCTGGTGAAAAAGACACCTTTTCGATGGAGCAACTCTGGCCGTTTTTCGTTGATCGCTGTATTTAATCTGTCCAGTTGTTGACAGTACGCATCCGAATTGATCGTTTGATTTCTCGGAAGCAGCTCAAAATTCACCGCGCCTTCCCAATCCCACCAAATTGATCATTATTCACCTTTCAGTGAAAAATATCCAGAACAAAATTTGTCAAACCAATTCCGGCACTGTCTTTCTTTTAAGGCTTCTTCACCATACATGTCACCTAACTTTTTTAGTTTTTTTTCCTCTGCGGAAATAGAAAAGTTAAATCCGACGAAAATGCTCGTTTTTGCACTCCATATTAAAACTGACGCCAAACTAATAGCTCTTCACAAAAATACGCGGAAATTGCTTCTAAATCAAAGTCAGACTGGCAACTAACAAATGTCAAAAGAAAAAAATATGTCATTGACAGTAGCAATTAAAAATATGGCCAAAGACATCTATGTGTGAAATCGGCAATTACATAGTTGCCAACCTGATAATTGTTTTCTGCCTTTTCTTTACTTAAAGTAGCCGTGTTGATCCGGACCGAATTCCTAGACTTATTGTACTTTTGTGTCGCAAAATATGCTCTAAGCACCTCCCCTACAAGATATGATTGATCCGAATTTGATTTAAAAACACAACAGTTTGTGGCTTGTTAATCATCATCATCATCGGCACTACAACCGGGAACCGGTCTTGGCCTTATTTAGCAAGTCCTGAGGCTTGTTAAATTTTCCATAATGATTTGTTTTTTTCCGGGCAAGGTCATTAGTCTTGCGCCAGAGGCTCCCCGACGGGGAAACGAACCCCGATCTCCCACGTGACAGGCGGGTAATACCTATTCATATTTCCACACCATTATACGATGTGATGAGGCGCATGCCGTCTTATGGATTGCATGTGTCGACTATAAACATATGTGGCTTATTTAGTGGAATTATATTGAAGGTGCTCCTCGATAGTATAGTGGTTAGTATACCCGCCTGTCACACGGGAGACCGGGGTTCGATTCCCCGTCGGGGAGCCTCCGACGCAAGACTAATGACCAAATCATTATGGAAAATTTAACAAGCCTCAGGACTTGCTAAATAAGGCCAAGACCGGTTCCCGATTGTAGTGCCAATGATGATGATGAATTATATTGAAGAATCATTATTTACGAGCTTTGTACTTACAGCTACACGTTTTATGCGTTCGCTTCCATTAGAATATCTATGGTGTTCTCATTTAAATAAACTCTACTAGTTGATATACTGCTCCTTCTCAATATATCTTGGCATTCAAAACCCTGTTAATTTCCTGTGATCTGTCGCGGTGTGAGCGGACTGTACTTTCTTTCTTCAATTCGAGGTTTGTAGCTGGCCCTGTTGGTAAGTGGTATCCAATCAGATTGGCAGCGTTAATTGGTCGTTGTCGTTCTTTTATTTTGCACCTTTGTAGAAACTTCTAATGTCCGGCGAAGCATTAGAAACTTTCTGTAAATTGTCTGTGGTTGTCGGAACACGACTCCAACTGTTCTTCACAGACACTGTTCGCGAGAAAGTCAAATCAGTTCACTCGCTGTGGTATCTCAATAGAATTTCTTTGTCGATTAAGGACTGATAAAAATCCAGAAAGTAAATAACAAAAAGCTAAAAATATTTTATTCACTTGACATGAGATTTCATAATTTATCTAGTTTCCCTGGGTAGTTCTTTGTTCTGTCTGCAATCAATCTCCATACCCTTTGTTCCGTGTTGTTTGGAAGTAGAATGATACCCATCGATAATCACTCTTTGATAAAACTTCCAGTGTCCAGTTTTATGTTAAATGGAATTAATGAATAAAAATGCTTCAGTTAAATACCGAATGTCTACAATTTCGCCTGCGAACTCAACCTCGGTATTTCATTTTTAAATCTCAAGCCTCAACGTCGCTTTTCTTGTTCCTTTCTTCGATCGTTTTGACTCTCGTTCGCCCATAATCTTCTTTGTTCTCCCCCACGTTATATCGCTTCTCTTCTCTCCAGGGCTTTTGCGCTGTTTACGATCGAGAGCAGTATTGTCGTACTGTTCTCTTGAATTCGTCCCATTATTCCTTGTGTCACTTCTGCCTTGCCCGTATAAATCATCATAAATTATGACCAAAGAGCGGGAAATTATGAGTAACGTTGGCCTGCCGTCAAATATCTTGGCAATCACCATTCATGCATTTTTGGTAAGAAATCACAGGATTTTGACTCCGTTTTATTTCCCCGACTTAAAACCCACTTGATGGCCCAAAGCTAATAACCTTGCCCGGAAAAACAAATTATTATGGACAATTTAACAATACCGATGGAGAGACTTGCTAAATAAAGCCAAGACCGGATCCCGGTGGTAGCGCCGATAATGATGATGATGACGAAAACCCACTTGGAAAACCATCAAGAAGATATTCTAGAAAACGCACCCAGAACTCCTACGAAGACTGGAAGAAAAACTTCCGTCCACGTATAACTGCGGAAGAGAACTATTTTGAAGGGGACAACCTTGCTGTATAAAAACATTAAGATTCAAAAAAAAGTCTGGCTCATTATTTTTCTAACGTAAGTCATACATTCAATGCATCTGGGTGGCGGATATGTAAAGCTCTAACCAAAATTCATTTATGCTTAAATTACACTTTGGAAACACATTTTTATAACAAGCCCTGACGTTCGGTTCCTATATAAATTTCGCCACCACAGTTTACTTGGGGAAATGAAAATTCAAGGTAATCGATTTTAAACTTCACATAAAATCGACGTAAATTTGAATATTTCCCCGTAAAGAAAATTAAAGATATTTGCTTAAGCTGAGTTCCATTTCATGTTTAAGGAAATAATTTGAGACTGTAATAATTGTTATTAAATAACCTCGATATCTGGTAAATCCGAAATCAAAAAGAAATATTCCGTTGCGGAATTTCAAACTAATCCAAAACATGAGAAAATTCGTAAATCGTTAAACAAAGTCGTCCACGGGTATTCGTAGTATAGATAAGGCGTCTACCTGGTTTCATATCAAAATGCTTTTAAAGCGATCTTATTAGCCTCTTACCACTCGTCAAAAGTTTGAAAGGAGTCCATGTGATTCGTAGATCGTTAAACAAATTCGTCCGCCGGTTTTCGTCGTATAGTTCAGGGATCCACCTGGTTTCGTACCGAAATGTTTTTAAATGCAATCTTATTAACCTCTTCATCATCATCATCCTCGGCACTAAAACCGGGATCCGGTCTTGGCCTTAATTAACAAATCTCTCCACCGGTCCCGATTTCGTGCCGATGTCATCCAGTTTGGCACTCCCAGGCTCTGGGCGTCCTGGTCTTCGCCATCCATCCATCGCAGACAAGGTTTGCCGCCCTGTCTCCTTCCATACATCCTGCCACAACGGACTTTCTGGGCAGGCTCCTCTTCGCTCATTCGGACTAGCCCCGCACACCGGAGCCTACCGAGCTTGATTTTTCTTACAACATTAGCTTCAAGATAGATCGCGTACAACTCATGGTTGTAGCGTCTCCGGAATCGTCCTCCCTCACATACGGGACCAATAATTTTCTTAAGACCTTCCTCTCGAACGCGGCTAAGAGTTCAGAGTGCCTTTTATTGAGCACCCAGGTCTCGGATCCATACATGAGTACTGGTAAGACCATGGTCTTGTACAGTAGTAGCTTGGAAGTTCTGGATAAATTTCGGGATTTAAAGAGCCTTGATAGACCATAGTAGGCTTTGTTGGATTTAATCAACCGTTGGCGTATTTCTTCTTCCATACTGTTATCGGCTGATACTATTGACCCAAGGTATTTAAAGGATTGCACTTCTTCAAATTCGTGCTCCACTACCCTGATAGTTTGACCGACGTTAGGTCTTGTCTTCGCAGAAGTTGCCACCATGTACTTAGTTTTAGGCTCATTAATGTGCAGTCCCAGTTTTGTGCCGTCTATTCGATCTGGGTGAAAGAGTCCTGTACCGCCGAATCGGATCTACCGATGATGTCGATGGCATCTGCGTAGACAAGTATCTGGCTGGAGTTGGTGACAATAGTCGGTCTAGTTGTAACGCCAGAGTCACTAATTACTGTCTCCAATGCCAGGTTGAAGAGAAGGCAGGCCATACTGTCCCCTTGTCGGAGTGCATTAAAGATGTTTATTGGTTTGGACAGCAATCCCGCTATATTTTCTTGACTAGTTATGTTGGCCATGGTCAACCTACAAAGTCGTATCAATTTGTTTGGAATGCCGAACTCTCTCATGGCAGTATATAGTTCTACCCTGGCTATGCTGTCGTAGGCGGCCTTAAAGTCTACAAATAGATGATATAATGGGATATTATATTCCTGACATTTTTACACATAAGGGTGAATAATTGATCAACCGCTGGTTTGCCTGGGATGAAGCCACACTGATATTGACCAATGATGACTTTAGCGTATGGGGATATCCGATCTTGTAGGATAGTGGAGAGTATCTTATAGGCGGTACGCAGCAATGTTATACCCCTATACTTGCTGCACAGTGTGATATCTCCCTTCTTATCTATGGGCCAAATTATTCCACGACGTCAATCTTCCGGCATCTCCCCTTGCTCCCATACGTGCACCACGATCTCATGAATTGCGTGATGTAACGCTATCCCTCCTTGTTTGATCAGCTCAGCTGGTATGCCATCAGCTCTGGTGGCTTTATTTGATTTGAGCTATCATATGGCTTTTAATGTTTCCTCAATGCTTGTTGGCGGCAGCATTTGGTCTTGGTCTTGCATTGGTGGAGCCTTCAATTCTTCTGTAAGCTGACCATTTAGCAATTCATTGAAGTGCACTTCCCATCGCTCCAGAATGCCTTCAGGATCGGTGATCAGATTACCCTCTTTATCCTTGCAGTAAGTGCAGCGTGGTGTGTACCGCGCCATATTGCGGATTATTTGGTAGAACTTCCGCGCCTGGTGCGGACCTCGCTCTCGACTTTTCTCTATTTCACAGACAAGGTTTTTTTTCGCAGGCACTTTTCTTTTGTCGGTGGTGTCTTTTCTCCGTTCATCTGAGCTCTTTGTATTTCTCCTCGCGTACCCGCGTCCTATGTGACTGCTGCATTACCCGGTATGCAACATTCTTACGTTCAGTCGCTAGTTTACACTCATCATCAAACCAGTCGTTCCGATCTCTACGACTACTGTCTAAGATAGAGTTGGTAGGACTAATGACAGTTTTGTAAAGGCGTATCCATTTCTCTTCTAGGCCGGCATTCTGGCCCCAGAACTTACTCTCCCTCCGCCGAGTTCTCTGAGGGAGAGTCTTACCCCATGACCAAAAGTGTTACTGGTATTCCCATTGCCTAAGGTAGCGGTGTTGATTCGAACCTGGTCTGCGGATGCAATACGTCTCCGTAAGGCAATCCGCGCTCGGAAAACTGTACCAACAAGATGGTGATCCGAGTCAACGTTAGCACCGCGGTACCTTCGTATCCTTGTGGCGTTTCTAACAGATACACACACAATATGCAAGCAAATAGTGAAGAACACAGGAAGAAAATTCGAATAAGAAAAAACATCAGAGCCGTATACCATAGCACTTCAGTTGTGTGTACTTGAGTTTAGAAATTGAATTCGTACACGCGGCCAGTAGCCTGGTGTGTTAAGCATTGGTTACATTTTCAGTGATTCTAATTGCCATAGCGTCAGTTCGTTCGCACGTCCTTCACTATCATTGCAAACGCTATACCCTTATCAGGCTCAAAGGTGGCAGTGATCTATCAACGCGTGGTCAATTGGGTTGCGAGTGGCTCCATTAGGTGATACCCAGGTGGCTTTGTGGATATCTTTACGCGGAAACCTGGTACTCGCAACGACCAAGTTTGTCGATGCTGCCAATTCGATGACTCGTAGTCCATTGTCATTAGTGTTCTCATGCAAACTATGGGAACCTGTGTAGTGCCTGAAAACCGACTCCCGTCCTATTTTTGCATTCAAATCACCAAGAAAGATTTTCACATCATATCATGGGCAGTTATTGAGAGTCCGTTTGACGTTCTCGTAGTATTCTTTCTTTCGTGCTCAGGGGACTCCTCTGTAGGTCCGTGAACGTTTATGTGGCTTATGTTCTTAAACTTGCCTCGCACGCGTAGAGTGCATAGCCTTTCGTTTATTGCATTGAAGCCGATAATGGCAGGCTTCAGCTTTGGCTCACTAGAAAGCCTACCCCGCCCCGCGCAAATGGTGTTTTGCATTACAGCTGTAATAAATGTCATACTCGTTTCTTTGAATAAGACCACTCCACGTCCATCTTATTTTTTGTAATGCTGTTATGTCAGCCTTATATTTGCACAGGCCATCGACTAGCTGACGTGCAGCTCGAGCTCTGTATAGTGAGCGGTCGTTCCATGAAAAAATTCTTAAATCGTTTAGCCATTTTCGTTTCCGTGGACGAGGTCGTATACCCGGTCCATATCCGAGGCTTGTTAAATTTGCCATAATAATTCAGTTTTACGGGCCTCTTTATTAGCCCTGCGCCAACCTTTCTCAGGATGTCGCTGCATGCATTGGTTCACTACTTGGCGGGTGCCAAAGTAGGTATCCAGGGGTGTCAGGTGGAGACTGCATGTCAACTTGGATTGTACAGGGACATGGGTCACTCTGGCCTTCGCCGGGTTGAAAGCAATCAGTAACTTTTCCCTGTGTGTTCGCTCCCATCCCCCTCTTAATAGCCTCTTACCACTCGTCAAAAGTTTGAAAGGAGCCCATGTGATTCGTAGATCATTAAACAAAGTTTTCTGTCGGTTTTCGTCGCAAAGTTCCGGGGTCTACCTGGTTTCGTATCGAAATGTTATCAAAGGCGATGTTATTGGCCTCTTTTCACTCGTCAAAATTTTAAAAGGAGTCCATGTGATTCGTAGATCGTTAAACAATGTCGTCCGCCGGTGTTGGTCGTATAGTTCAGGAATCCACCTGGTTTCGTACCAACATGTTTTTAAAGGCGATCTTATTAGCCTCTTATCACTCGTCAAAAGTTTGAAAGGAGTCCATATGGTTCGTAAATCATTAAACAAAGTCTTCCGCCGGTTTTCGTCGTAAAGTTCCGGGGTCTACCTGGTTTCGTACCGAAATGTTTTCAAAGGCGATCTTTTTAGCCTCTTACCACTCGTCAAAACTTTAAAAGGATTCCATGTGATTCGTAGATCGTTAAACAATGTCGTCCGCCTCTTTTCGTCGTATAGTTAAGGCATCTACCTGGTTTCGTACCAAAATGTTCTTAAAGGCGATCTTTTTAGCCTCTTACCACTCGTCAAAAGTTTAAAAGGATTCCATGTGATTCGTAGATCGTTAAACAAAGTCGTCCGTCGGTTTTCGTCGTATAGATAAGTCATCTATCTGGTTTCGTACCAAAATATTTTTAAATACCATCTTATTAGCCTCTTACCACTCGTCAAAAGTTTGAAAGGAGTCCATATGATTCGTAGATCGTTAAACAAAGTCGTCCGCCTGTTTTCGTCGTATAGTTAAGGCATCTATCTAGTTTCGGACCAAAATATTTTTAAAGGCGATCTTATTAGCTTCTTACCACTCGTCAAAAGTTTAAAACGAGTCCATGGGATTATATTAACCTATACAGTTTTTTCTAAGTTATTGGAAGCCATCTTTAGAAAATCACACTCCCAGTTGTATTGACCAAAATATTTTCATGTTGTTTACCCTATTCTACCTACCACATCAACAATCATCTATAATACATTCGAATTCTTCGAAATTGTGTATTAAAGATTTTTTAGAGCTGTGTTCGCTTCTTGTCATCCGACTTTATACTACCTGTGATTCTGAATCCATTCTATACTCACTTTTTTTTTTAATGCCGCACGATATTTTTTATTTCATTTAAAAATTATTTGAATTAGACACAACTCATTTATAACTTCAGTATGCCCCCAATTCAGCCCTTACAAATGAAATATATGGTTTATTTTCGAACATAATAAATAAATACATAAATAAATAATAAACAAATAAACAAATATTGAAATAAATAAATAGATAAACAAGTAACTAACTAAATAAATAAATAAAATAAAATAAATGAATAAAACACAAAATCAATGCGACACAAAGCCAGATTTCACATCTAATGTCCTTAGCATAATCAGGACGTCATACACAACGACAACATTTTTTTAGTAGGAATATAAGTAGAAGAAGTTAAAAGTCATGTCATAATAAATCATAGCACATAAAAAAAAAAGAAAATTCTCTTCCACATTTTCATCCTTAGAAATCGAAACAAATATAACAACAAACCTGTATCTAATAAAAAAAGAAACGGATTAAGAAATGACGAACGTAGAAAATAAATTATTATGACCTATTTTGTTTTGTAATTTTGTATTTTTAAGCAAAATTAAGAAAACGATAAAGTAAAAATGGAAAACATAAAATACCATAACAGTAACAAATTCATAATAAAGTGATCAAACTCTAGGAACAAAATAAATAAATAACAAATAACAAAATTAACTAATAGAAATTCTCAACAAAATTTACCACTGTATTATAACGGTGATATACATAAGTGAGAGCAAATCTTTTATAGTGCATAACGTTATTGTATGATAAGTAGTATAATAAAATCATATTTATATTGTATAGAGGAAATTTTTCTTAATTCAATAGTTGAATTTAATTAGTTCACATGGAATACAAAAAATAAATTAAGGAGCAGGACTACCAAATGTTACTGTATTATATTTATAAATTTTAATTATTTTTTTATATATTAGAAATTAAATAAAAATGAAAAATCGTATACAAATATATATATATATATATATATAAATATATATATAGATATATATATATATAGATATATATATATATGTATATATATATATACGTATATTTTGTACACGCATGTATATAGAATAAAATTATATATACGTATGTATATGAAATCAAATATTATTTCTAAAAAATGTAATAAAAAGTAATTACAATTAAATGAAAAATGAACCCTTATTAATAAATAAAAACGTAGCCCAATAAGAGCAAAAAATTCTAAAATTTATATACAAAGCGCAGCATTAAAGAAATTCTTATAAAAAAATAAAATAAAAAACGAACAAAAATATACTGCGAACATAGCAAAAATAACAAATAAACAAATTAGCAAACAATTACAAAAAAATAGAATATAGACTTAAGTAGTAGTTACTTTTTTAAGGATACATAAATACTTGTTAATGCACTGATTAAATTTATAATTTTGAAATGAAACATATATAAAAATGTTTGGTTTTTTTATATAAATTAGCTTAAGTAAATAACGTGAATAATATTTAAACAAACTTGTTGATTTTTATTACTTTTTATGTAAAAGTTCTTGTGGAAAATACAAATTTTTCATGGCTTCGTCTTTGCACAAAAAACAGTCTAACAAATAGTGATTAATGAAGAAAGTGTGTCGAAATAATTAGACTAAGATTGTATTATAAATATATATAGATATATAAATAAATACATATGTATTTAGAAATAGGCCTCATGTTAGAGAGTGAAAACTACGATACTTAGCTTTTAAGATAATTAAATAATTTAGTTTATCCTAATTATGTCGTTTACGTTTATTATTTCCTGTGAATACGTTTAGTTAACTTTTTGAACCAAAGATGTTTAGAAAAATCTATTGTCTTCCAATTCTCATTTTCAATTGATAACGATATTATTTGAAACCGTTCACGAACGCGATGTGAGGGTTGTTTATGAACTTTCAGTAAAAGTTAACCAAGGAGGAACTATTTTTTTAATATTTTATGTTTTTATAACTTTAAACATGTTGTATAAAACATATATCGTATTTTTTTGTAATTGCTCCCTTCAGCATTTTGCTCTTGTCTTGTTTCATTATCTTTTAGCGGATGTTACTCAATAATTTTGTTTTTTCTAAGCAACATTGGCAAATTTTGGCACCTAGGTTTTTATTCTTCACGAATTTTTGGTATAAGTCAGAGAATTGTTATTGAATTAAAAAGGAAGTAAATTCAGCCCTACAATCTGAAAGCAAATTCTTTTTATACAAAGAATAAAATCTAATCCATATAAATATTCTCCACGATTTTATAGAAAGAAGTTACTACTTACTCGTTTCCTTGCAGTTTTACGACTCTGTGGTCATAGAAACGCTGATTCTTGTTAGGTTCCTCTATGCGAGCTCCAATGACTTTCCACGACTTATTGAAGATAGATACATGGGGCCAACTTTTTTCTTCGATTCCCATTTTTCTAAAGCTTCTTCACTCAGTTTTATTAGTTTTTGCTGATAAGCATCTGAAGTCATCAACTGTTTCCGTAGAAGCAACTCTAAGCATTTTAATATTTTTGATAGCTCCACCAACTTGACATTATTATGTTCTTCTAAGACAATTAAGTTTTTTTAGTCGATTGAGCTGCTTGTTCACGTCTAGACCAATAATCTTTTTCGAAAACAGTTATTGTACTCGGAGACTATCCATTTTTCATCATATTGATGATACTTTCAAAACACGGACGGCTTCACTTCGACTGAATGTATATTGATTCGTAATGTCAAGCGAATCGCCTGACGCACTGGCAACTTTTAGTGCCTTGTTTTGGATTGTGGGATGATATCGTAAAGGTAATGAAGACGTTTTGTTTTCTTTAAAAAATCAGGTTTCAAACATAATGTGGTAAAGAGTGTTTTTTTAGAGGTTTTACTTTCAGTTTGACAACACACAGTTTGATAGAAGATTGACTTTAAAAAACATGTTTCAGTTGGCGAACTAGCCGTGCGCTATGTTCATTCACGGTCATAATCGTCTGTTTGAACAGTTGACACAGTGCTATAAATAAATTTCGAGACTCACCGCGAAAACATCATTGAAAGAAAATATTTGAACATTTTCCGACTTTTGTATTCAAAGTACGCGGGTGGACTGTCAAGTTTCCGACCTCAACGTTAGATCCCTTGAACAAGATACTGATTCATTCCAAGTGTTCAGTGAGGTTAAATGTTATCCCGGGATGGAACAGATCTGAGAAATGACTAATTGGTAAGGAATACATACGGCACCAATGATTTAATTTTCTCTTTGGTGCTGTTTTTCACTATGATTTGCCTGTTCGTGTGTATCTGTTGGAAACGCCATTTAATCATGGAACGTTGAATGACTTACTAGGGTGGGCTGAAAAGTTCCCGGCCCCAACGGGAAGATAGCAGCACTCGTCAATAAAAGCGATCAGTTAGAGGTCTTAATTGTCTCGTAGAGCGCATATAAACCGAATTGCGCGGAACAATATCACGAATCTCCGAAGTACGAGGGTGGCTTAAAGGTTTCCCTCAACGTGAAGTTAGCAGCACTCGTCAATAAAAGCTAATGAATGTAGTTGTGCATCTTTTAACAGCTACCCACCAAAATGTTAGCCATTTTGGATGGGTAGTTTTTATTTGAAGGGCTCCTCGATAGTATAGTGGTTAGTATACCCGCCTGTCACACGGGAGACCGGGGTTTGATTCCCCGTCGGGGAGCCTCTGGCGCAAGACTAATGACCTTGCCCGGAAAAAATAAATCATTATGGAAAATTTAACAAGTCTGAGGTCTTGCTAAATTAGGCTAAGACCGGATCCCGGTTGTAGTGCCGATGATGATGATGAGTTTTTATTTGACAGTCGTTTGAGTGAGCCGGTTTTTTTTTTTTTTTGGAGCTGATTCCCCCTTTGCAGTCCACTCTTTTGACTGTATTTTGTTTTTTGCGTATAATGGTGTATCCAAGTTTCATCGACAGTAATTAATCGGCGCCAAAATTCGGATCCATTGCGTCTAAGCTGCACCAACAGGGCGTTGGAAATGTTCATTCGAACAGGTTTTTCGTCTAACGTGAGCAAATGCGGCACCCAACACGCGGACTGCTTTCTCATGCCTAAATCTTGACTTAATATGTGACAAACACGTTCTTTGGGTATTTTCATAGACTCTGCTATCTCGCTCACTTTAAGCCGGCGGTCTTCTAGCACCATTTGGTGATCTTTAGCGATGTTATCGTCAGTTGTTGTAGGTTTTGGACGTCCCGAAAGTCCATCGTCTCACAAGCTCTCACGGCCACGTTTAAATTCAGCGGCCCAAAATTTCACTGTGGTAAATGATGGTGCAGAGACCCTATACATAAAATCCAACTCATCTTTGATTTGCGTAGGCGTATTGCCTTTCAAAAACTAAAATTTAATGACAGCTCGATATTCACGTTTACGTGTTTCACAGAAACACTCACATCGACTCACTCAGACAACTGTCAAATAAAAACTACCCATCCAAAATGGCTGGAATTTTGGTGAGTAACTGTCAAAAGATGCACAACTATATTCATCATCATCTTCGGCACCACAACCGGGAACCGGTCTTGGCCTTATTTAGCAAGTCCTGAGGCTTGTTAAATTTTCCATAATGATTTGTTTTTTTCGGGCAAGGTCACTCACTAGTCTTGCGCCAACAACTATATTCACTAGCTTTTATAAACGAGTGCTGCTATCTTCACGCTGAAGTCGGAAACTTTTCAGTTCACCCATGTAGGTTTCAATCCAGTTGTTACGGCGACTCGACAATGATACAAACGTATAATCTAGATCATTTTGTAGAATCGCCTCAACTGCTCGCGTTGTAGCTGTATTGATCAACGATATGTCATTTAAAAAACACCCTTTCAAGTTCAATTCGTATTTTGAGAACAGAGAGAAGTCGCACGGGGCCAAATCAGGTGAATACGATGGGTGATTCAACATACAGAATTTCTGAGCCACAAATTGACGAACAATGGTAATTATTAAAATATGTGGAGCAAATCGGCACCGACCTTTGTTTTGCTCAATCGTTGTGATCATAGGTTGTTTCTTTGCTGATGTTTAAAGCCTCCTTCATCATTTTGAGTGTAGTATTGCCATCATTTGCAGCAAAGTCACGAACTTTTTCGATAATATCGCTTGTCCGAGCTGAAATCTGCCTTTCTTCACCATTACCACCTTCTAACCTCTCTCTACCTTCTGTAATAAAATAAAGATTATAATGAGGACAGGATCAGGGTCGCCATGTAATAATATAAGGAAGTAATGATATAAAGATGCAAAGTCCATGTGAAAAGGTCCTATAGCTCCACTAATGCTACTCTGATAGAAGCCGTTAGAACAGAGTCATCTACTTGATCATTAGGCAGGATCGCCATGTAATGTTGACAACTAACTGTTAGAAAGCTGTAACGAGTCTAAAGCTATTACCGGCTTATTATGGGAGGATCGTCATGCAACGTTGAAGAGTATGCTATTGCAGGATCATGGATGGCGGGATCGCCGTGTAATGAGAAAAGGCTTCGTGCAAACTTCTTCTCATTTTAACCGCGTAGTGTAAACGCGTAAGGATACCTTGCACCTGGTCCAAGCAGTGCTACCAGAGGTAAAAAGGTGTCAAAACAGGGATCTTCGCCTAATCATCCAACAAAGCACGCATGCCATAAAAGTCTGCCAAAAGATGAGAAACATGTCAGTTGGTAGTCTGATTGAATCTAATTTATTCTTAACAACTTCTGTCCTTAAATACTATTTCTCCTATCAACATTTCCATTGCATGCCAATATCAAGTAGGCCAGAAACCATCATATTTCGGCTGTCTAGTCATGACCTGAAAATTACGTTCGTCATTTCAAATATATACTGCACATAGCATGGCAAATCCACGATGACTCACTTCTCAGATGACACGATAATAGGTGAGCCCCATACACCGTAATATCTTATATCATACATGACACACATCCATCGGAACATCTGGGAAAACAGTATTGTAATGTTAAACCTTTGGTTTGACGTGTGCCGTCAGGTATTTGATGACCGTGGAAATTGAATTATGATCCAATTGTCGGGTGTATGTTATGGAAAAATGTGTTTCGGTATCAGTGGGTACACTACCTTTCCAAAAGACGTTTATTCCTCAGAAAAACATTGCTCACTTCGAACAATCATCACCACACACTTGTTGCATAAACCTGAATGTTTCTTTTTATCAAGTTTTGCATGAACTTTAACACTTTGTTAGAATTTTAACATCGACAAAAAAAAGTTATTTTGGGAGAACGATTTGGGTTGAATCTATCGGAGCAGAATTGATATTATCGGTAAGAGGAATATCACAGCGGGTCTGAAGATAGATGGCGCTCCCGGTTGCCCAACTCTCAAAGCGTGTCTGTCGCGTCCCGTCTTAACCGTAAATCCTTACATTAACCATAAATCGGTTTCGCGCCGCGCATTAAAAATGTAATTAATAATGCGCATCCCCGGAGGCGTTGTGGACTGAAGATATTATTTTTGTTCTAAAACGTATTGTTCAAGTGAGTCGATTCGCTATCATGGGCAGCAACTAGAGTTATGTCCATCAACTTTATGGACGATTTTATAAAAAGATTTTTTTTTATTTCACTTCTCCCAGGAAAGACAAACATATAGCGCTGAGTCAGCGCCCCGATGAGGTATTTTTTCTCGAACGGGTCCATCAGCCAAGCTCCGAAATATGCTCAAGAATTTCTCCCAGCCATTTCACGAAGCCTATAGCTTAATAGGGTGGTATTGCACCGGGCGACTGGGCTTTGGGACCCTACCTACAACTCAGTAATAGTGCCGCGTTGCACAATAGCAAGAGTCATCAGTTAAACCTAGGTTTGTACAATCAAATGCAAGACACAACCTCCTTACCAACTCAGCCGTTGCGGCGGCATTTGACTTAGGAGGTTACAATATCCAACCTGAGCAAGAATTGGAGTCGCATGACAAGTCTGCCCGTTGTACATTATGTGAATGGGCTGAAAACAAGATTGCTCTTAATCTGCATTCTTATCACAAATTTTGTTCAGCGACGAGGTTCATTTCTGTTGAATGGCTACGTCAATGTACGAAACTGTGATATCCGGAGTGAAGAACATTCAAAGCATTTATTGAGATGTGGTTACATCGACAAAAATCAACGTTCTTTAGGTTTGTTGACCCCAAATTCTTTCAAAGATGATACCAGGGCCCTACCGTCAATTGAGAGCACAACAAATCGATGATAAAAGATGTCCTCCCTCAATTCACTGGAGTTAATAAGGAAGAGCTTTTTACAAATTTTTAATTTCATCAAGACGGTGCAACATGACACAGTAGACGGCACAATCAATTTATTGCATGGAACATTTGGTCAGCGTGTAATTTTGTGGAATGGGCCTTTGTATTGGTATCCACGATCTTGTGATATTGTACTTCTTTCTGCGGGAATGCATGCAGTCGCTAGTCTATGCTTATAAGCTACCGACATTAAACCACTTATAAGCCAACATTACGCAAATCGTTAACGATATACAGCCTCAGCTGCTCGAAAAAAATTATTGAAAATAAGACTTCAAGGCAGTGTCTATATGTCATATTATATTATGTTGATGAGGGTGAATCACATATAAACAATAATTTCTTTTTATACATTTATTGAATAATGTTGGACACTAACTATACTATTAACATTTTTCAACAACATTTTTTCTGTGATCTACACACGTTTGCCATCGATTTGAAAGCTCTAATATCCTTTGTTCGTAGAAAAGTTTAGGGCCTACTGTTACCCAATTGCGCACGTACTGCTCGACTTCTTCATTACTTTCGATTTGTTCCCTCCAAGTGATTCCTTCAAGGCTGCGAACAATAAATAGTCACAGGAAGACAAGTCTGGGCTATAAGGAGGGTGTTCGAGTGTTTCCGCGGCCATTTCTTCTAATGTATCCCTTGTCAAGGACGCGATGTGAGGTCTGTCGCTGTCATGAAGAAGAATGACATCTTGAATGGGCATAAATCGTCATTTGTTTCGATATGCGGCTTTAACTGTAACAACTGACCGTAGTAAACTACATTCAGTGTTCGTTGTTCGTGAAGAATATCAATCATTAAAACTCCCTTTGAGTCGAAAAAAATTGTTGCACGATATTTTCAGCTGAGAGACGAGTTTTGGTCTTCATTGGGGAGCCCTCATAATTCCTTCGCCACTCCTTACTACCCATTTTTTTCTCGAAGAATAATGATGTACCCACGTCTCATCACATGTGACGTTACACTTCCAAAAATCCTCCCCTACTTTCATCGATCTCCGACCTGACCTGTTTTTGATTTATGGTCAATAACCATCGAGCAGTAAATTTTTTGAAGCTAAGGTCATCTGTGATAATTATTATTATGCCTGTAGGAACCCGGAAGTTCATGACCTCACCTACTCGACTCAGCCATCGTTCCCTGTCCTGTGCGCTCTCCTTCCACGCTTGACCATTCGATCCGACCTCCTCTAGGTCAAACCTAACATTGTCCTCCCATCTCCGTCGCGGCCGTCCGGCCGGTCTCTTTCTCGTTGGTCTACCGTCAAGAATTCTAAGCACGGTCCTATCGTTGCCCATTCGCGCCACGTGTCCGGCCCATCTTAATCTTCGCGACTTGATTACTCTCACTATTGTAGGTTTGCGATATAGCTCTTCCAATTCGTGGTTATAGAGTTCCCTCCATTGTCCTGCCTCCTCGTCATATTTACCACCAAAGATACCCCTTAGTACTTTATTCGCGAATACGCGGAATTTGTTTTGTTCCCGTTTTGTGAGAGCCCATGTTTCGCATCCATATAGAACAATCGGCATGATTATGGTTCTATAGACATGGAGCTTTATGTTACGTGATAGCAGTCTGGATTTCAGCAATTTACTGACTGCGTGCCAACTAGCGTTGCCGAAATGCAGTCTTTTGTTAATTTCCTTCGACATTTCGTTACTGGCCGTCAGTGTCGTTCCCAGATATTTAAATTCTTTAACTTTCCCAAATATCTTGCCTCTGACGTTTATATGTGTCCCCTGATGTCCTCCCGCTCTCGCCGTAATCATGTATTTTGTTTTGTCTTCATTTATTTTCATCTGTGATAATGGATTGAAAACTTCCATAGCTGATTCCCACTTCTGATGAGATTTCTCCAACAGTTAAGCGTGGATCACTTTCAATAAGCTCTCGAGCGGCACAGATCTTGTATATGTACGACTTGTCCTTTGGCGTCGATCATGACTTTCGGTTTCGATATGTTCCCGGCCACTTTTAAATTCTCTGGCCCACGTATACCCACGGTTCTGAGACAGTGTAGCATCACCAAACTGTGCCTTCAATCGAGAAAAAAATTCCCAAGATGTAACGCCTTCATTTTTCGTTCCGCAACAGACGTATTTACCTCTTGCTCCCCCATGGCTGTATTCACTAGAAAGTCGAGCGCGACCGCTAGCCAAGACGGTTCCCCTACTCTTCATAAGCTAAGCAACACCCACGCACAATATTATCTAGCTCGCAACTTGTTACTAAGTAAAAAACTAAATATATATATAAGTAATATATATATATATATATATATATATATATATATATATATATTTATATATTTATTTAGATTTAAGTAATATATATATATATATATATATATATATATATTGTTACGTAATTTTGATTTTACGTTTATCGACTTCCTCGGTTCGATCTCTGGATTGTGAATAATCCAACGAAACTCAAAGTTTGTTCTCTTTTTCTGAACAGATTTATTTTATTTTCACTTATTATTTTGGGACTTAATATCCGCTGTCAGTTTGCTTACTGAGTCGATGTATATCGTTCGACGTCCAAGTTCGAACTAACTGAGAGACGCCCGGTAATATATATATATATATATATATATATATATATATATATATATATATATATATATATATATATATATATATGGTATATATATTTTATGTATATATATATATATATATATTTATATTTATTTAGATTTTAGATATATGAGGGTATATCATAACTTTATTAGATTTCAAAGTTCCATACGTGTTAAAATGCTCATCGATCGATTCGACTTACTCAACTAGCATACGTTTTATACGTTGACAGCCGCTGAACTTACTAAGCCACTGCCACGAAATTAAAAGAAGTTAATAAAAACCAACACTGCATATAAGACATACCCAATTAAATCATGTTATTATGCAATGCAGATGAAACGTATCCTTCCTATGTCTTTCCTATAGGTAATATCACGATCTCAGCAAGGTCAATATATACCACTTGCTCACACATTTATAGTCGGCAATGAGAGAATGCCCATCAATTCACTTTAAATGTTAACTTCAAACGTGCGGACGGCTAAAAACACAGATAATCGTTTTTTAGCCGAACCGTCCAGATGTAGAACCCTCATGCTAGGTATATTTTTCAAATTTTTGCAACCTTCAAGCATTTAAGATAAATATGTAGCAAATCCTACTTTCCCTCTATCGTCTGCGCTGTTTGTTCGGATTTAAGAGTATGACAAATCATAGATAAATATTTATCATAGAAGCTCTGTGGTCAAAGAAGTAAGTAGAAGACACGGTTTGGCATCCACCCCCTTTGTCAAAATTATATTCCTATGGAGTGGACAATTTCCTGACCCGATGGATAAGAGACTATCTTTCTGGCCGTCAATTCAAGCGGTTTTTGACAGTGTCAAATCTGGCTCACATCAAATTAATACAGGTGTTCCCCGGGGTTTTGTACTCTCACCCACTCCCTTCCTCATCTTTATAAATGATCTCTTGTCCATTATACAAAACCTAATTCACTCGTTTACGGATGACAACATCTTGAGTTTCTCATACTCATACGAACATCCCCAAACTCATTCGAACATTCCCGAACATTTCGAATCTCATTACCAATCAGCAGACGTATCATACTTGATACATTAAATTCCGACCTCAACAAGTTATATCAATGTTGATTATCTAACCGAGTAGAGTACAATCCCTTAAAAACTCTGTGATGTCTCTTGTCGTCAAAGGCGAACCGCAAAGTAAAAATATTGCACTTGTATCTACAAAGCGAAGGAACTATCAATCCTTGGCACTCGAATTAATTCGACCCTTAATTGAAATGGCCACATACTTAATGCAGCCAAATGTATGGGGTTCCCATTAGAAAGACTGAAACTTAGTTTATACCTATATTGCCTAAAAGCAGTCAAAATGACTACATTTGGGCAATGTAGGGATAACATATATATATATATATATATATATATATATATATATATATATATATATATATATATATATATATATATATATATATATATATATACTGAAAATGAAGGAGGGGGGGAGGTAAATACAATTATTAAATAAGGCATTTATATGTTGTACAAAAAGTCACAATATTCTAAGAAATTTTTTTTCTAATTGAAATTAAAAAGCAGTCAAAATGACTGCCTTGGGCAATCTAGTGTTAAGAGTTGCAAAAAATGCTTTACTCCATCCATCCTGACTACTATTTACGAGTCATATATTCGTCCCAAAATGGAGTTCAACTCCCAAATTTGGTCAGGCGCATCCAAAACTGCACTACACGTGCTCGATAGATGCCAAAAACGGGCAGGAAAACTTATTGAGGCCTCAGCCGTAGGTCATTTAATTCCGTCGTTAGAACATAGGCGCAACGTATCGTGCCTATCTCTTTTCTATATGTACGAGTATTACAACGGTCACTGAATGTGTTCCGCTCCCTCAGACATTTTCTCGCAATACGCGATAACTGTGAGTGCACATCAGTTCTCGTTGAAAGTAAACTTCGGGTGCACAAACAACCATAGAGAGTCATTCTTTAGCCGAACCACATGAATGTGGAATGCTCTACCTGATCATGTGTTTCCTTGCAGTTGTTATGTCCAAGCATTCAAGAGCAATATACATCGACACCTCCTCTCCTTATCCACTTCCTATCCATCCGCTCGCACTGTGCTCCGATATTTAAGAGTACTTCAAAATTCCCTTTTGTGCGCGCGTTAGTGTAATCAAAATTATAAGACCGCTTTATGTGTACTAGAAAGGGAAAACATACCAATTATCATTCTGGCACATACAAATTATTAAAAAAAAAAATTAGAGTCGGTAATTGTCGTAGACTGGAGGAAATCATTTGCATTGGAGAAGTGGTATTTAAAACGGACAAGCCTTCGTCAACTTCCTTTTGAAATGACTCCTTTTGTTAGAGTTGGATGAACGGGTTAGTGAAGAGAACGGTCTCAAACGACAGTAGGAGGCTACATTTTAACGACTTAGGGTTTACATCGTGTCGACAAAAAGTAGGCGATTGCCCCAATATTTCTAAGGCATTGTTACCAAGATTGCGTAAATCTGTATATACATCGATGAACAAGCCATTTTGTTAATTTGTTTATGGTGATAAGCTGCCATGTGGTTCAATAAAAGAGACGCGAGAATGCCAGTTACTTTGCCCATCGTATCGGAAATGTCCATTCCTTATTTATCACCTTGCATAAATAAAAATGTACGAGTTTTCTATCAATGTGATATTGAAATCCATCGACGCAGCAGATGTAACACATCTAAGATCGACAAATTGTAATTACAATTCCAATTTCCTATAATGTGATTAGATTACATAGTTCCGCACACATATATTTATTATCCTGAAAATCATTTATTCAATCAAATTACAGTGAAAAATCAATTTTAACAGATTGCTTACATTTATTAGTCATCCTAAACCCCACATCGAATTTACATTTTTTATAATTGTCTTAAAAACTATCAAATTAAATATTTAAACGTTGTAAAAAATATTTGTTTATATATAATACTTTTATTATAAGATACATTTGTTAAGAATACATTTGTTTTTAATCACAGTACCTATCTATTTGTAAATTATTATATTGTAAATAAATGTTCTCTTTATAAACATTATAGATTAAGTAACAGAACAAAGAATATATCTTATAAAGTAAATTCAAATAAAATGAAGTACATATAATTATTAATATTATTATTATATAATACATACAATTTGATGCACTGCCAAAACGGTTTAAATTATAACTAATAAAATTTATATTAAAATTTAATAAAAAAAAATATAACGACATAAAATTTTATTTTGTACTTGCAAAATTGTTATGAAAATTTTCAAATAAAGTTGTTGCATTTGAAATGTAAATATTCTACAATGCACAAACAGCAATATCCCAAACGGGGCAGCAAACACTGAGAGAGTTGGGGCGTTTAGCTAATAGGAAAACGATAAGCAATCGCCAATGCACTAAGTTAGTGCTTTTTATAGAAGTACTATTATCTTGTAAATACGTATTGATTTGTTTTTATGTATACATATATTATTTGATAAAGTTTTATTCATATATAATAACTATGAATAAAGACACAAAATGCAATGCAAGAAACCAAAAATAAAAAAATAAAACAACTTTCTTTCTATACTCTTTAATGCCAGTATTGTAAACTTTTTTACATAGGCACATATTAATGATTATTTAATACTATAAAACCAATTTACTGTAAATGCAAAATACACACAACACCAAAACTGAATATATATATATATATATATATATATATATATATATATGTATATATATATATGTACATATATATACATATATATATATATATATATATATATATATATATATATTCACAATATTAGAAAATAAAATTAAATTCCTTAAGGCGTTAGTTAGTCTCAAAAAATATAATTAAATGAACATGAACAAATGAAAAAATTATACATCAATATAAATAATCAACCAAAATGATAATAAGTAGTAGACAATGAAAAGAAAATTAGTGTATTTTATTATAATAATTTCATCTCTTCTTTGCCTCTCTTCCAAGTCAATTAACGTATAAGCAATTGAAATCTAAAAGCAATTTGACTTGGCAAGAAAGAATAATTATTTAAATAAAACACAACACAATAAAAAAAAAGTATTAAATTAGATTGAAACAAAACCTAGTGCGAACAGAGAAGTTAAAAATTATAATATTAGAGAATTAATTTAACAATAAAAATGCAATTAATACCGAACATGCAAATTAACAAGAGAAACCATAAGAATTCAAAAATATAGACTAAATTAGTTTGATACTGGCCTATAAAATTATTTACTAACAAAAAGCAGGACAAACGAAATTAAAACAAAACTCACCACAAGTTATTCGATATTTAAATTATTTCTTATATATATATATATATATATAAATATTTATATATATATATATACATATATATATATATATATATATATATATATATATATATATATATATATATATATATATATATGGTGCGTCATATTTTATTTCGGTATCCGATTGACTGGCTGTATTCCAAGGGATGTGGACGGTCTGTCGTGAATGTTCTTTGAGTAAATTGCACTTTATACGGATGCAATGCAAATCATCCTCCAAAATGCACCGCAAGGTGGTTCCGCTAACGCCAACATACTCTCTCTTACCGACTCAAATAGTTCATTGGAACGTCTTGGGCGTTGTTGAATGGCCTGTCGACGATCTCCCACTGTCCCGTGCTGAACAAAATGCGACACCGGATGACCAATGGACTTGTCAGGCGAAGCTTGTTGGCTTATTGTTGAGTTAACATAGCTGAACGACTATTTTCGATGTACAGCGTCACTATTTCGACGCGTTGGTTCGTGGTTAAAATTGTACTAAATTGACGGTTCAAAAACATGTCTACTCAACTTAATCGGTTGATAAATGTCAAAGTTATTCATTGTTTACGTACCGACATAAAATATGGCGCTCCCTATATATATAAATATATGTACATATATATAGAATGTATATATATATATATATATATATATATATATATATATATATATATATATATATTAAGCGTCGGTTTGGTTCCAGTGTCCACACTGCCTCCAACGACTCCACGATATGAATCGATTGTGATTTTTGTTATGGATTTTTAAAAATTAAAATTACAACAAATATTTAAGCATAATAATAATGGATAAAGACTTTATATGCATAAACAACTAATAAAAGAAGACATATCCATTAAAGTTCGATGTTACGTATATTATAAACGAATATACATTCATAATAAATATCAAAAACATTCATTTCAAGTTTTCTTACCATTAACACACAAATTAATTAAATAATATGCATACCAAAAATACCAATCGATTTTATATTGTTGTCATTCTAAATGTAAATATATTCAAATATTATATTAAATATATAATGTAATACAAGTTTATAATATAAAACGAAACGATAATTTAACTTTAAAAAGTAAATCAACAAGAAAATAGGAAATAATGATTTAACAACATAGGTGTACAATTAAATTGATACAAATTAATGAAATAAAAATGAAGAACGCGTCTATCACTCTGAGCATAAAGCAATTTATATATTCTATACTTTTACAAATTTTATTCGAGTCGTTTTATACAAACTCTAATTAACTAAGTTTTACAGTAATGTTATGTTATACGTCATTAAATTAAATGTTAAATTTATACCTTCAGCTTCAAACAAATATCACACATAACACACCAACCCACAAGTTTAATTTTAATGAGAAACGTTAAGTTTTATATGGATTTTTTGTAGATACATAAATTATACTTGTAATAGCAAAACCTAAATAAAATATATCAATAGATATCATTATTGACACAGAAAAAACAAAACACAGAAAAATATATATAACAAAAAAGAAAAGAAAGAATTATATATATAGAAAAAACAAAAAAAAAAGAGAAGAAAAAGGAGAAAAGATAGAGCAAACGGGAAAAAATTATCGATAATAATTCATATGTCTTAATTTAATAACTTTTGCTCAATTTAGCAAAGAAATTAATGAATAATAAAAGTGAAAAATTCGTTAAGAAAATTTTAAACATTGTTTCAATTCATATTTTCGTTTTGACATTGTGCACTACTTAAATAAGCGACATCATTGAATCCAAGTTTCTATTACTTTTTCGCATAGAGAAGCGATATTTCCACGAATTCTCGTACAATATGGAGCAATACGAGGCTGCCCTGAAAACTGTCCGACCTAACAAAAATACAAGACATTTTTTCTTAAAACTTATTTTTACTTTTCTACATAGTCTCCTTGTGACTCTACACACTTCTCCCAGCGATGCTCCCATCACTCTAACCCGATCAAATAGTACTCGGCGTTTCTTTCTGCAAAATAACTGTACACGAAAGTGATTGCCTCCTCATTTGACGAAAATCCCCTCCGAGTCCTCCGAGCCCAATTTTTAGATTAAGGAACAAAAAGAAGTCGCTTGGGGCTAGATCAGGTGAGTAAGCCGGATTGTCAAACAGTTCAAACCGTAATTCCTGGATATTCGCCGTGACAACCGCTGAGGTGTGAGACGGCGCATTCTCTTGGTAAAACAGGATTTTCTTTTTCTGCAAATGTGGCCGTTTTTCCGCAATTTCTGCCTTCAGTTGGTCAAGCAATGATGACGCGCGGACAGCTTTCTCATGTCAAAATCTTGACTTAATATGTGACAAACACGTTCTTTGGAGATTTTCATAGCCTCTGCTATATCTCTCATTTTAATTCGGCGGTCGTCTAGCACCATTTGGTGATCTTTAGCTAGGTTTCAGTCAGTTGTTGCACTTTTTGGACATCCCGAACGTTCATCGTCTCCCAAGCCCATCTTTGACTTCCGTAGGGTTATTGCCTTTCAAAAACAAAAATTTAATGACAGCTCGATACTCAATTTTGTCCATTTTCACAAAAACACTCACATCGACTCACTCAGACGACTGTCAAAGCAAAACTAGGCGACCAAAGTGGCTGATTTTTATTTCAATCGATAGTTTAATTCTTACTACGAATGCAAAATAATATCTACGCAACTTATTGGAAACACACTTGAAGTGGATTCGTTTACGAATCACAATTTCTTGTATAAGTTTTCAGCAACAACAAACAACCCCGTCATGGAGTCTACTACCTGGAAACTGCAGGTCCCCTACAGCATCCCCTAGACTTTCCTTTTCCAAAAAGCATTTGGAGGGTAGTTAGCTTTTTCGGCATCCACTGCATACTTTCGGTGGAGCGCTTTCACTTTTAAAAGACCGATCTCGGCGTCAGTGTCCACAATTAGGGGCGTTGTGGTATTACGGTCAATGTCCAAAGACAGTCTGACAACAGGAACTTTTGTCGGGGGAAACTGAGAAGAGGTTTGATTTTTTTGCGAGTTGAATTCGGCCAAGTTAGGGATGCCCAACCCGTCCGCTTGGAGTTTTCCAACTTCTCCCATTTCTCTTTTTGTCCGTCACCATGCCACCTTGTGGTTGTGTCGACCGCGAAATTTGCACGATTTATCGCCCTTATTTTGAGCAATGTCACTTTGTACGGCACGTTGTTCGTTTTAGAAAAACTATAACGGCTTCGACCTGCCTTGCGCCTATGGTGTCCTGGTCGGTTTGTCGTGCATTTAAAGCCCTTATTGCGTGTTTTACTAGGACCCTTTGTTTTATTATTAGTGACCTCCTTCCATTCGACGTTGACCGTGCAGGTCTGTGGGGTATGACGGTGACGTACAGTACAAATCGTTTTAGTGGATGTACAGTTTGGGGTTGTTTGAGAATGCCTGGTTTTTTCCCAACGTACCCTGTAACTGCATTCTTTCTACGTGTGACCCTTTCGGCCACAAAATCCATAGCAACACCGAATGCTATACACCCTATGGTTCGATGTTGCTGGTTATTTGGACGCAGAGGATTTTATTGGTCCCTAATTTGTCCTTTTTTGGGACTCCCTCTGTTGGTGTTGTGGCCGGTCCAGGATTGCATTGAGGTGGTTGTGCATCTTGTACACGGCATTCTCTAATGTCATGCTCGTATTCCCTGCGCAATGGTGTGTTTTGTCGTCTTAGTCGCTCGTCATACAAATGCCCCCTTGTGTTGCAAAAACTGCATGTCATGCGTGCAATTACCGGGTGTGGCATGCGAATGTCTTGGCCCTGGGGAGGCGAGTTGTCATGGTAATGATCAACACCGCTCTGTTAAGGTTCTCTTACCCCAGGTCCTACGGGTGTAGATCCACTTGGAGGTTGAAACGTGTGTGGTGGTGTGTACGACATAAACAGGTTTTTCACAGGTTGGGGGCGTCTAACAGTTTGGGGTTGATCTGTAAAGGTCCGAGTAGTGCCGACCGACCTACTATGAATTTCCCAAGCTATCTAAGATGCGTCGTTCACAGGTAGATATTCCCCATTGAAGGACGATAGCGTTTGAAAAAATAGTGAAGAAGATCATGTGATTCGAACTGACGCTATGACAGTTTGAATCACGAAAAAAATTGAACCTAAGCGTTACACATCAGGCTACTGACCGTGTTTAGAATTTGATTTTAAAACTCGACTATACTCCACTGATGTGAATTATTTTTGTTATCGCTTGGTATACGGTTCTGATGTATTTTCCTGTTCGATTTTTCGTTCGGTGTTCTTCACTATTTTTGCTTGTGAATTGTGTGTGTATCTGTTAGAGTCGCCACAGGACTTCTGTGGGTTTGGTAATTCCCCGTAAGTCTGGTTTTACTTTGTGATTTTCAGGTTGAAGTTAGGTGAAGGATCGTCGGGACGGCTAAAAAGGTGTAGTGTATTCACAGGGTGGTAGGGACCTCAAAAAGTTCCCTGTGAATAATGGGGTGAAATCGTCAATATTGGTTCGGTGAAATTCCCATATTCAGTATTGGAGAAAAAGGGTTAGTCGGCGTTGTGACTGTGGGGAGGAAGTCGTGGCACCGGCATAATTAATAATTCCACCGAACACTAAACGATTACGAGGAAGCAGTGGAGACACCAACGAAAGCAAAACACACGGCTATTGAATACGATTTTTATTGTTCGGCTATTAAGTTCTTTTACAGCTTGCTCTTATTACAAATTTATAAAACATATACGGACACGTACAACAATAAGAAAGAAAACGCTTAGCCAGAAAAACAAAAGAAACTCGACTCGCTTAAGGGAGTTTAAGATGGACTCTAGGGTGTGAACATCCCCCTACATACGTTACGGGGGATGATCGCGACTTCGTGCGCTCGACTCGACAGTTGTAATTAGACTCACCGATATCCTTTCCAATAAGGATATCGTTTTTACCTACCACCAGAGAAACGTAAAGCCTCTCTTCGTGGTCTGTGTTGTTACACGTGTTGTTCGAAAGCAGTGAAACAACGAGAAAGGCAGTCGGGCGGCAAAGACAAAGGCGATTCCTGATCTATGTCTATGGTGTGCAACGTCGCTATGATAAACGTTAGGAAAAGGAAAAGGTGCTAAAATGGGATGCGATACTTTATACAATGGAAATTGTATATCATATCCTGGGTCGGCGGCAGAAACGGTTCCCTTGCATGACTTTGTATGTGTCGGGTCGTTCGTTTTGCGGCGACGAACAAAATTGAAGATTATTTTTCTATTGATGATGAATGGCTGGTCGGCTTGCTGCAGCTGTAAAAACAAGCCGCCCGACGTTGCACTTCAATTGATAACAATGGGTGCCGAATGTTGTGTATTTATGGTGCATATGCACATTGAGGAACTATTTTTAGAAATTTCAGATAAAAAGCGTTACATGTCCCTGGAAAAGGAAATGTTTTCTGGGCAAATGCAAATGCATTGGCGGGAAACAATGGGAGTTATGGAATTCCTAAAAAGGTCATGAAGTATTCTTACCGAAAATTGTATGGGAAGAGATGCATGAAGGTGGGTTTTCTTAACAGGGAATTTAAGATCATGGGTTTGATCTCTTAAATGCGTGCAGCGTTTTTGTGTGCCGAATGCGATTGCATTGGCGAAATTATATGGAAAGATTGGTGTTATGGGGGTTTTTAAGGAAAGCGTACCGTGGGGTTGGCGGAACCGCCACTTGACCATCGTGGGGTTATGACTTAGGTCGAAAACTGTCTCTTTGTGTGAGGGGATTTGGTATGTTTCAACCCTCCTCAAGTCTCCCATACCAAAGGTCTATTTTCCTTAACATCTCCATTTAGGTTCTTTCTATTTGTAGGAGCCGCGTGATGATGTTTTCGAGCGGCTCTTCCCCGAGGGCTAATAGGTGGTATCGGCAATTGTTCTCCCTGACTCCAACCATTAGTACGAATTTTGTCAACCTCTCAATCAGGGCAGCGAATGCGGCGCTACCTGCCTGACCGTATGAGCGTATCACCGCTTCCTTGCAGAGCACCACAGCTTGTTTCAAACGAGAAATGAAATCTGTGATATCTTCTACATGGGGTTGTCGGATTCTGTCGCTGCTCAAACTCCTGGAAAGATACTGGGGTTGCCTCTGTAAGGTTTTCCTTTTACACCACCCACTTTGCACACCATACACACACTATATGGGAATTGAAACATACTTTGTTTTCTGATAATTAACTAATTTCTTTAATGTTGTATTGTCTTTTTATCAATGGGCACAAGTTTCACTTATTAATTTCTAAGTAAGATTTGAACGTTGTACACTATATCACCTCCAACAACTGACACCTCTGCGCACGCGAACTCACTCCACTCTTCGACCGACTCCTTCAAAATTCTCGAACCAACCTCACTCGCGGACGACCGTCTGGGTCAACTCTTAAAACCCAACTGTACTCTCGTCTTTTGGGCTCGGTCAAAAAAACTGTAGTTCCAACTTTCGTTAGTTTTTCGAAATCTGGTTCCTTCCGCCAGCTCAAAGGATATTTCCTTTTTCCCGCCTGATCCTTTTTTTTAAACACAAAGAAAAATCAATAGTGCGTTTATTGTGCTTGCTGTTATCTTTAACCGAATGGGCAAAGATTTTTTCCGTGGGAATCGAATGGACGAAAGATCAATAACACCGAGGCGAATGTGCATTGTGATTTATTGGCTTTTGTTTGTTTTAACTTAATTTGGTTAAAATGAAAACTGGCGCTGATTGTTTTAATGGTTTTAGGTAACCATTTTTCTAAGGGGTTATAAAATTACGCATTTTTATGATTCTCATCGATTTTGTTTGGACGTCGGCATCTGGCCTGCACATTTGGCTCTTAGGGGTTTTTGTGGTGAACCCTTGGTTCAATGATTATATTTCGGTTTTTTATGTGAGCAATTTGGACGTTCAGTTCAACTTACTTCGGGTTTAATTGATTAGCGCAAACCGAACGTTTAGTTTAATTTACTTGCCATCAATTGTTATTGTTTTAGGCGAACGTGCAGTTCAATTTATGATGCCTATTTGTTGACTTAGCTAATGTCACATCCTTTAAGTGGATGTTCTTGGCGTGTATCGCCGTTAGTGGTGGAGGCTGGCTCCACAGAGGTAAGTTTTATGGGATGGGTGGTTGTGGCCGTAACACCTCACTGATGATCTGGTAAGCTTCTCCGCCTAACCGCGTGGGCAACCATTTCAGGAAACTTTGCTCCTCCTATTTAGGAAAACAACTTGGGGTGCTGTTACAGCTGTCTATGAACATTTGTAGTTCAACAGATGCGGTAGGACCCTTTTGTCCATTGAACACTGGCACCGTTCTAATAGGTCCAGAATTTTATCTGCTCCCAACTTGGTGTTTGTGAAAACAAAAGAAGACGTGTTTCTTTCTTCTTTGGTGACCGATATTTCTGTTGAAGAGTCAAGTTCGTCGGCCGAAGTGTCTAGGATTGGGTTTACTTTCTTTTGGTGCCTCGTTTTCATTAAAAGGAGCATGCGATAAAAACAAAACATAAAACCTGATCGAAACGTAAATGAAAACTGATGCTTATATGAATGAGTTAAAAGAGATGAAAAAAAAGTGTGAGGTAAAAACGTTTCTTTCGAGAGAAAGAAGTGTGCAGAACTAGTAAGTGGATGTGAGTATATATCCAGACGGCCCCGCGGTCCAGGTACAACTCGTCCTGTAAAATCCCTGCCCAAGCCAAATATTATGCACACTCCGTTTCCCATTCCCAGAAGCACGCACACTCGCGTCCTCGACCCATCCCTAAGACGACCCTCCACACCCTCTCCCAAGCCTAGGTTCAAACGATCCTCCCTCCCCTTATCTCACCCTGACCGCATTCCTTATCCCAAACCCACCCCCACACATCCCCGTATTGTCATCCTACCCAACACCAACCAAACCACCCCCCCCCCCCCCCACGTCATATCCCGCCCCCAACCCTAGCTCCTTTCCGCTCTTTGAACTTACAACAGGTGCTAAATATACCAATTTCTACAGATCGCATACTCTCAATCCCTCAGGCCCCGCCCACGAAAGTTCAGCCCTTTTGTCCTCTGAACCGTGCTCAAGATCGAATCTCTTACCCTCTCGCCCCAATCCCCCACGTCGCCGCAGCCCAACACCCCCCCGCCCCAACATTATTGATCCCCTTCTACCTCCTCCCGTCAAGATCACGCAACAATCTCTTAAGACACCAGAATGCCGCTATGCCCTCTCAAAGCTTCGTAATAGTAGGACCTACGATAACGTCCGCATTTATTTAGCTTATCTTCATGGTAAATCTGATGCAGTTTGCTATGAAGGCAAAACAAAAACGAGCGTTAAGATCTCCATTCAACAGGAAGGTCTCCCCGCCGATTTCCCTAGCCTTTGTAACCTGGTCATAAAGTTCCACGAAAATTTCAATATTACCCCTCTTAAAGTGACAAGAGACCTCTCGGCTCTCCGACAATACATTTGCTCGAAAGTGGCATCTGGTCCACCACGCAACGAACCCACTAAAAATAATTTTTTTCGGCCCTAATCGGCTGCCCACCCCACTCTCTATGGGGCCTCCCAATACTTGTCCTCTAACCTTATACTATCAGAATGTCAGAGCACTTCGCTCCAAAACCCAGTCGATTTTACACAATACCCACTCCTTTCCCTATGATATACGAGGATTGCCTTTTATATTTCGGGATTAGAGAACAAAAACAAATATTGATCATCGAAAATCACTTTATTGTTTTTCAAAATATTCCCCATGAAGATCTACACACTTTTGCATGCGTTTGAACCAATGGTGCGCGAACAACTTTTGTTGGCTCATACGCGTAAATCCACGATTCATCACCTGTCACGATGTCATAGCCGTGTTTCGAAGCACCGCGGCCGTATTTTTTGAGCATTTCTTTCGACCAATTGACACGAGCCTTTTTTTGGGCGATTGACAAATTGTGTGGGATCCAACGCGAACAACATTTTTTTGACAGTCAAATGTTTATGCAATATTGAATGTATGCTGGTCCCACTAACGCCTAAGGTTGTCTCAATCTCACGATAGGTCACATGACGATCTTCCAATATCAGTTCGCGCACAGCATCAATGGTTTTCGGAACAACAACTGATTTTAAACGACCTTCACGAAATTCATCTTGGAGTGAACTACGGCCACGATTGAATTCACCATACCATCGATAAACACTGGTCCTTGATGGAGCTTCATCGCCAAAAATTGAATTAAGTTCATCCATGCACTGTTGCTGAGTTAATCCACGCCGAAAGTTGTAAAAAATAATCGCACGAAAATGTTGACGATTTAATTCCATTTTTGGGCCGAGATGAATCCTTTAAGTTACTGTAAACAACACAAACAACGCTCGTATGTCAAAACGTTCTGAGTGCGTATAACCTCAAAAATGTCCAACTTTACGACAGAGCTGTCAATTGCCGGATTGCAACGCTAGGGTTGCCAAATCCCGAAACATAAGAGGCAACCCTCGTATACGCCCTGACCGAAACCAACCTCACCCCCAGTATCAACAGTCTAGAGCTGTTTCCCCCTTCCTTTACAGTTTTTCGTGACGACGATGTCCATCATTCCTTGCCTGACACCCCCTGCCGAGGCGTCCTGCTTGCCGTCCAAAATGGACTAACATCTTCTCTTATCGCCTTCTCTTCTTCTCCCTACCTCGACTATGTCGCTTTAAAAGTTGAACACTGCTTAAAATCCTTGTACATCATTTGCTTCTACATTCCACCTTCGCAAGCTACTGAGGCATACGAACTCGCTATCGCTGCAATCGACTGCTTAACGGAACTGAGTTCTTCCCAAGACGACATCGTAGTCCTGGGCGATTTCAACCTCCCCCATCTCGAGTGGTCGCTGTCTGACGATGAGTCGCACTATATCTCTAGCCCCTCTACTACCAAAGAGTGTCTCTTAATAGACAACCTCACCGACTCTAGCCTTTACCAAGTCAGCAATATTCTAAATCATCTGGGCAGACAACTCGACCTTGTGTTCACGACAGACCCCTGTAACTCCTCGGTTACCCGTGTCCCACATCCTCTCAACCATTGACAACCACCACCCCCCACTTTTCCTATCCTTATACCATGACTACTCAGCCCACAGCACACCCACTCCCCTCCCCTACCTATACTCTTTCAATTTCCGAAAAGCCAATTTCCGGCTCATAAACGAGTACCTCAGCAATATCACACCCCGCTTAAATGATATTAGTGTAGAGGTCGCTACGGCCTCGCTCTACACAGTAATCTACAACGCCATATCCCTATTTGTCCCATATTCCCGAAACAGGTTATCATTCTCATCGACCCCTTGGTATAACCGCAGACTCCGCACACTTCGTAACAAGAGGAATAAGTTGTGGAATACTTTCTTAAATACGCGTTCTCCTGTGGACTATTCCAACTACCTCGGTTACTTTTACCAATTCGCCGAGCTTTATAGCTCCCTTTACCACAATTACCTTGCCAAGGCCCAATAAATCTGATCAATGACTCCAAATCTTTCTACCACTTTTTCAACTATAAACGGAAATCAGATGTCTATCCCAACTCTCTTTCCTACGACTCAACTACTTCATCTGACTCCCAAACCATAGCCAATCTTTTCGCGTCCTTCTTCAAACTTTCCTTCACGGACGACTCGTTCGAGCCTAACCCCTCCTACTTTACTGGCACGTCTGAGTTCTCCCTTGGCCCACTCATCCCTCTACACATTCAACAACACCAAGTTAAAGAAAAACTTGAACGACTGAAAGACGATTTCAGTCCCGGCCCAGACGGACTCCCTGCTATCTCCTTAAAAAATTCTCCCCCTCTCTCTCTCTCCCGCTCGCGTCAATCTTCAATCTATCCCTCGCACAAGGTCTATTTCCCGACATTTGGAAATCCTCCTATATAACCCCCATACATAAAAAGGGGCCCAAAAACGATATATCCAATTATCGTCTCATTGCTAAGCTTTCGCACATTCCTAAACTGTTCGAAGGCCTTCTATACGAAGCGTTACGTTTTCGCTGCACCCCCATCATCTCTCCTAACCAGCACGGCTTCCTCTCCGGCCGGTCCACTACTACCAACCTTGTCGAATTTACATTCCACACACTCCTTGCCCTAGAAAACGGCGATGAGGTTGATGTCACTACCGACTTTAGCAAGGCCTTCGACAAAATTTTCCATAACCTCATTCTCTTTACATTATCTTCCCTTGGTTTTGAACCCTTGTTGATAAGGTGGATCTCATCCTATCTTAACTCTCGAACCTGCCGTGTGCGATTTAGATCCACCATCTCCGATCCTTTCTCTCCAACCTCAGGTGTCCCCCGGGGCAGTCATCTCAGCCCCCTACTATTTATCCTTACCATAAACGACATAGGCTCGTGCATCAATCACTCCCTCATCTCGCTTTACGCGGATGATACCAAAATGTTCAAGACAATCCACTCACCTCTTGACTCCTCACTTCTCCAATCGGATCTTGACAGCTTTTCGATATGGTGCCAAAATAACTGCCTAGAGCTGAATATCGCCAAATGTCACACAATCACCTTCTCTCGGAAACGTTCCCCCACCCAGCCACGTTCCTATCCCTTGCTAGACCAACCGATAACATCGGTTGAATCGATTCGCGACCTGGGCGTCCTATGTGACAAGGAACTTAGATTTACCGCACATATCGATGACACGATCCTAAAGGCCAACGCCGCTCTTGGCTTTGTAAAACGTTGGTCCAAGGAATTCCTAAACCCCTACGTCAACCGATCACTCTACACAACTTTCGTCCGGCCACTACTCGAATATGCTAGTCAGGTCTGGTCCCCGTATCAACAGTCTCACATTCGTAGGATCGAGGGCGTTCAACGTCGTTTCTTGCGCTTTGCCCTCCGTGGTTTGAACTGCGAAAACCCACTCATTCTACCACCTTACATAGGCCGGCTCCTTCTTATCAATCTTAACACACTTGAGGAGCGCAGAATCCATGCTGACATCATCTTTATACATCGCCTTCTGTCAGGCTCAATCAATTGCCCAAGCTTGCTCTCCACTTTATCGTTTTATACAAACCCCCGTAATGTGCGGAACCCTCGTCTGTTTTACGCGCCCGCTCATCACACTTCTTACGGCGTTAACGAGCCCATCTCGAGTACGCTACGACATGCCAACTCTTTCCCCACCTCCTTTGATTTCAACCTCTCCACTCCTGCCCTCAAACGACGTCTCAGAAGAAACCCGTTCTCACCCCACCCCACCCCAATTTAAACCTCTCCCCCCAGCTCTCCAACCCCGCGCCATACTAGTACGTAGACGTGCCCCTCATTGTCAATGTCTCACAAAAGCCGTATTTGCCTCCCCCACATACACTTGCCCTTCCCTAGCCTCCTATCCCCCTATCGCCGTCTTTTCCACCTCCTGGTTTTTCTTTTTTCTTTTTTTATTCTCCTTCTCACCCTAGTTTTAAGATAGTCTTTAGGGTTCTCTTCTTTTTTACATTAACTAATTTTAAGTTTATCCTTTAAGCTTGCATTAAGCAAAATAAATGAGGGTTCTGCCCTCACTAAACTAAACTAAACTAAACAGAAATGGTAGAAAACAACAACTTCTAAAGAAAATAACGGAACACTTTAATGGACAGACCAAAGTACCTGGACAAAATAAGGTGCGCTACGGTCTCATATAGTTTGCTTAAATTGTTTGCAATGTTTGTGCTTAATATCTAAACTGTTTAAATGTTTTATGTGTAATGTAGCTTTGTTTAGGATTTCGTTGGGACAAGGGCGATGGGGGAGTTACATACGTAACAGCGAGAATCTGTGCCAACCTTAAACCTTTTGATTCAAATCAACTAAGTGGTGGTTAAATGTCCCAGTCACACACAAACACCAGCCAATTTTTTCAATCCAGTTTTGGTGGATTTACGTAATTCCTTTTATTATTATTGTTTGTTCATCAAATTATTTTAAAGTTAGTTAAGTTAATATTATGTATTCTACTTTGTTTGCACATTTAATTATTTAAAAGGTAGTAAAGTTAAAAATATCACGAAACCAACACCAATCAACGAACTGCACCACGAATGTTTTGATTTAAGAAAAATGGAGTTGGCGAATATTCAATCACACGAGCCGATCAACTATATTAAATTGCCGACGAGTAAATTTTCACTACGAATTGAAAAATACAAAAAGAGCTCTTAGCTAACACGAGACCGTGAATCGCTCATCCATCATCATCATCGGCACTACAACCGGGATCCGGTCTTGGCCTTATTTAACAAATCTCTCCACCGGTCCCGATTTCGAGCCGATGTCATCCAGTTTAGCACTCCCAGGCTCTGGGCGTCCTGTCCTACGCCATCCCTCCATCGCAGACAAGGTCTGCCGCGCTGTCTCCTTCCATACATCCTGCCACAAAGGACTTTCCGGGCAGGATCCTCTTCGCTCATTCGAGCTAGGTGTCCCGCCCACCGGAGTCTACGGAGCTTGATTTTTCTTACAATATGAGCTTCAAGGTAGATTGCGTACAACTCATGGTTGTAGCGTCTCCGGAATCGTCCTCCCTCACATACGGGGCCAACAATTCTCCTTAAGACCTTTCTCTCGAACGCGACCAAGAGTTCAGAGTGCCTTTTATTAAGCACCCAGGTCTCGGATCCATACATGAGTACTGGTAAGACCATGGTCTTGTACAGTAGTAGCTTGGATGTTCTGGATAAATTTCGGGATTTAAAGAGCCTTGATAGACCATAGTAGGCTTTGTTGGATTTAATCAGCCGTTCGCGTATTTCTTCTTCCATATTGTTATCGGCTGATACTATTGACCCAAGGTAGTTAAAGGATTGCACTACTTCAAATTCGTGCTCCACTACCCTGATAGTTTGTCCAACGTTAGGTCTTCTCTTCGCAGAAGTTGCCACCATGTACTTGGTTTTTCCCTTATTAATGCGCAGTCCCAGTTTTTGTGCCGCCTGCTCGATCTGGGTGAAGGATTCCTGTACCGCCGATTCGGTTCTACCGATGATGTCGATGTCATCTGCGTAGGCAAGTATCTGACTGGACTTGGTGACAATAGTCCCTCTTGTTGCAACACCAGAGTCACGGATTGCTTTCTCCAACGCCAAGTTGAAGAGGAGGCAGGCCAGACCGTCCCCTTGTCGGAGTCCATTATAGATGTTTATTGGTTTGGACAGCAATCCCGCTACTTTTACTTGACTAGTTACGTTGGTCATGGTCAACCTACAAAGTCGTATCAATTTATTTGGAATGCCGAACTCTCTCATGGCGTTATATAGTTCTACCCTGGCTATGCTGTCGTAGGCGGCCTTGAAGTCTATAAACAGATGATATAGTGGAATCTTAAATTCCAGACATTGGTGAATATCTGATCCATTGCTGATTTGCCTGGGATGAAGCCACACTGATATTGACCAATGATGGCTTTAGCGTATGGGGATATCCGGTCTTGTAGGATAGTGGAGAGTATCTTATAGGCGGTACGGTATATGTTATGCCCCTATAGTTGCTGCACAGTGTGATATCTCCCTTCTTATATATGGGGCAAATTATACCACGACGCCAATCTTCCGGCATCTCCTCTTGCTCCCATACGTGCACCACGATCTCATGAATTGCGTGATGTAACGCTGTCCCTCCTTGTTTGATCAGCTTAGCTGGTATGCCATCAGCTCCAGGGGCTTTATTTGATTTTAGCTGTCTAATGGCTTTTAGTGTTTCCTCAATGCTTGGTGGCGGCAGCATTTGGTCCTGGTCTTGCATTGGTGGAGCCTCCAATTCTTCTGTGAGCTGACCATTTAGCAATTCATTAAAGTGCACTTCCCATCGCTCCAGAATACCTTCAGGATCGGTGATCAGATTACCCTCTTTATCCTTGCAGTAAGTGCAGCGTGGTGTGTACCGCGTCTAACTGCGGATTATTTGGTAGAACTTCCGCGCCTGGTGCGGACCTCGCTCTCTACTTTTCTCTATTTCACAGACAAGATTTTTTTCCCAGGCACTTTTCTTTTGTCTGTGAAGTCTTTTTTCAGTTCTTCTGAGCTCTTTGTATTTCTCTTCGCGTACCCGCGTCCTATGAGACTGCTGCATTGCCCGGTATGCAGCATTCTTACGTTCAGTCGCTAGTTTGCACTCATCATCAAACCAGTCGTTCCGATCTCTACGATTACTGCCTAAGATGGAATCGCTCATCCACGACCTTTTATATGGGGTGACAAATTTCCCCCACTTTTCCGTTTACCGATTTATTGAATGTGGCTTCGGCTCCTGCTGGCCTGAACTCCCTCCAAGGAATTTTCACATCTAGAAAAACTAACGGAAATGCAACGGCAAATTCGCTGGAAAGATTGATTGTGTATAAATATGTGTGCGTGTTTATTTAGCTTGGGCCCTTATAGAGAATTTGGTAATTATTTGGTTTAAGAATTACTTTTGCGAGATAGGGATAGGTCGATGAAGGGGTTGGAAAATTATGCGTATGTATATTTTCCACGAATGATGCGACTATTCATAACAGAATAGTCTATACATCTCGTGTACAACGGACATTTTTGACCTTGAAGGCTTTTTGGAATGGGATTATGTATTGAAGGAAAAATGTGTGGGAACAAATGTACTGAATGAAAAAATGTGTTTGGTGTAGGAAATATTGTTATAGCGTGAGATATGTGGTTCTATGTGTGAAATGTAGGTTATTATGGAATTAAAAGGACACGCATTAGCTTAATTATTCACACGGGGGGGGGGGGGGGGGGGGCTTTCATTAAATACCAGTGGGTCAAAAAGTCGTTTTTCCGGGCGTGGTCCTGAAGCAAAATTAGGGACTTTTAGAGTGCGCGGAAAAACATGCATTTGGGGTCTTTTTATTTATTTATTTATTTTTTTTTTTTTTTTTTTTTTTTTTTTTTTTTTTTTAATAGACTTCTCTCGGGAGAGGCGAACCTATAGCGCCAAGTGGGCGCCCCGAGATGCCATCAAATAACTGTTGCAGTTCTTTTTGAACAGTTGCAGGTTGTTACGCTTCGGGAACACTCGCGTGGGAAGACAGTTCCACAGCTTCCCCGCTCTGTAACGGAACGAGTTCTGATGATGATAAGCGATCCGTCGGATTGTCTCGTGGAGCGCATATAAGGTGAATTGCGTGGAACAATACCAAGAATCTCCGAAGAACAGTACCCGTGATAATATCTGTAAAACAGACAGAGGTCGGATACGCGCCTTCGATGTGATAGCGACTGTAGTCCCGACGTCAGCGCCGAGTCCCCGATCAGGCGGATCGCTCGTCTCTGTACGCTCTCAAGTAGGTCGAGGGTATGTTTAGGAGCCGAGCTCCAAACATGAGAGCAATATTCGAGCGCGGGTCTAATTTGGGATTTATATAGGAGAAGAAGTTGGGCCGGAGTAAAATATTTCTTGGCTCTAAAAAGATAACTCAGTTTTCCTGAGGCTGATCTGGCGATACTCGATACGTGTTTATGCCATGATACATTCCCACAGACCGTGACGCCGAGCAATTTCAAACTATCCCCAACGTTGAGGGCCCGGCCATTCATCATCAGCTGTGGAACCGATGATCCAGTTTTCTTTGTGAATGTTGTATACTGGGTCTTCGTTGTGTTGAAGTCGACAAGATTGGCCTTTCCCCACTGCAAGCCTTTATCCAGATCCTGATTCAGACAGTCAATCTGTCTACATCTCAGCTGGTGCGACGTTGATGCACCAATCGGCCGATCACTCGAAAAGGAGGAAACAAGCGTACTACCATCCGCTAAACTGAACACTTTGTTATCAATTGTCTCCAACAAATCATTTATGTTAAGCAAGAACAAGGTTGGAGCCAAAATAGAACCTTGGAGCACCCCCGAATTAACAGCATATAGATCCGAAAACTCGCCGTCCACAACAACCCGGATCGATCGATTCTCGAGGAAGCTCCTCGTCCAGCCGCAAAGCTGTTGGGAAAGTCCATATGAACGAAGTTTGCTCAGCAATGCCCCGTGCCAGACGCGGTCAAAAGCCTTGGAGATATCCAATGCGATCGCCCTTAACTCACCATGCCGTTCAATCGCAGATGTCCATATATCGGTTATAAGTGTCAAAAGGTCTCCTGTGGACCGCCTGCCACGGAATCCGTATTGACGATCATTCAGAAGTCCTTTGCACTCCAAATACTTAACCAACTCTGTATTGATGGCTTTTTCCATTACCTTAGATAAAATAGACAGTAATGCTATCGGACGGTAATTTTGTGGGAGACACTTTTTCCCGTCTTTGGGATTGGCTGAACTCGAGCGATTTTCCAGCAGGCAGGAAAGGTCCTCCGTGCATAAGATAAGCGGAAGAGTCTGCCAAGAACCGGTGATAGGTCTGGAACACAGTTCTTAAGGACTATTGCTGGTATTCCGTCCGGGCCGGTTGCCTTCCTACAATCCAGTTCACGTAGAATGCTTTGAATTTTGCGCGGACGAAATCTCACATCCCGCATCGAAGACCGTACCGGCGAGATCGCAGGTGGCTCCAAAAGGCCGGGATCGAGGTTTGAATTCGCCGAAAATAAATTCGCGAACACATTAGCTTTATCCTTTGGATTCATGACTAACGTCCCGCTGTCTGTCACCAACAGAGGGAAAGAGGAGGATGCGAAGTTACCACTGACAGCTTTTGCCATTGACCAGAAGGAGCGCGAACCAGTTGGGCACCGAAGGAGCTTATTGATCGCCCTGTCGTTGTGAGCCTTCTTCGCGGTATCAATCGCCTGGTTGCACACGTTTCTGATTCTAACAAAATTCGTTCTGTTAACATTGGTGGGTTTGGAGCGCCATTGCTAAAAAGCTCTTTTTTTTGCCGCTGTAATCAGCTCGCATTGTTTGTATGAATTATTCCGAAACATATTAGTATTCTTATTTTAATTGTCACTAACAGATGTCTCCCCTACCCTGTTGTAGAAATTTAACAGCCGTTTGTAGAAAAATTTGAGCAAAAGTTTGTGTTTGGCTTCTCAATGTGTACATCCGTGCTCTGTTAAAAATCGTTGTGTTTCTTCATTATAAAATAAAGAAAAAATGAATCCGAATGAATATCAATCGTGAAAAGGAAAACGACATTGCCACCAAGTGTCCCAAAGAAAAACGTTTTCGTCCCGAAAAATAGATGTACTCAAGAGTTCGAGGCTGAAAGCGTTAGTACTTCGTCGGAAAAATTGAGATTATCGGAGAATAACTATTAAATCAAGTTCAAAGCTTTTTTCGATTAATATCATTCACAACAGTTGTCCTTTTCGATTTTATCGGAAGTTTTATTGTGTTCATCGTGTAAAAATCCAGTGGAATACACGCAGTCGAGCAGACTTATTGGTCGTTAGCTGTGAAGATTGTGCTCCTTTTTATATACGAGGGTGGGTCAATAAGTCCTTAGAAACGCCTACGATGGGACTCGTCGCATCACTACTGGTCTGTTTTTTAGTGAGCATTATTTCTCACTAGGTATCTGTTAATTTTCAATTTGTTTCATGTTTCAATTTTGCATGATAGATAAGGTATGAAAAAAAAAAATATCTGCGAGGTGGATGCCGCATTTGCTCTCAGCTGAGAACTTTTGGAGCGCATACGTCGCAACCCGGGTGAGTTTCTGCGCAGATTAGCAACTATAGATGAAACATGGATACACTACTACATTCCCGAAATGAAATAACAGTCAAAACAGTGGACTGTTAAAGGCGAACGGGCTCCAAAGAAGGCAATGACGGTGAACTCATCCCGAGAGGTTATGACTACTGTGTTTTGTGGTGCACGTGGTATTATCTTCATTGACTACTTGGAAAAGCGGCAAACGATAACTGAACAGTAAAATGCGTTATTATTAGGTCAGCTAAATGAGAAAATAAAAGAAAATCGTCCTCATTTTGTGAAGAATTATTGACCTGCCCTCGTAGATAAGTCTCCGAAAATAAATGATAAAATTTACGAAGTAAATAAAAGAATGATTTTGCCAATGCGTCTATTAGGCATTGAAATTAACGGAATATGCTAATTCTATCATTCATGGATCTGCCGCACATAGTTCACCAAAAAAGTTACAAAGCGATAGCGGATACTATTCATGGCGTGGTAAAATCGGTTTGTTCTATGTCAATGAAAAAGCAGCACAAGCAGAAAAAGAAAAAACTATAGAAAAAGGAGAGATTCGAGGTATAATTGTATCTGGAGATAGATACTGGTGGCGTCGTGGCTTTTCTTCACTATTCGACATTTTTTTCATTAATCGCTTGGTACACAGGAAAGGTCGTTGATATTAGTATGTTCGAATTGGAAATCAAGGGAAGACACTGCTGTATATGAAAGTTGGAAAGGAATAGTGCGAAGCGAACAACGAAGGATCAGCAGGATAAATGGATGTATCTGCGGCGACTGAAATGTTTGCTCGAACAGAAGATATCTGGTGTTAAGTATATTTACTACGTTGGAGATGGCCACAGAAAAACATTTGAATCTATAATAGAAAATACCCTGGATGTCAAAAAAATAGTGCTAGATCACACTCAAAAAAGATTGGGTACACATTTGATAAATTTAATGAAAAAAAAAAAAAAAAAAAAAAAAAGGACAGTGGCAGAGACAAATTAAGTGGTAAATTAATGGACGAGTTGTCTCTCGCTGTCAAAGATATGAGAAATGCTATTTGGGTCACTTTATACCACATGTAATGCTCCGTGCCGTGCTTTCCCGAACGGCGGGGGAAGAGCCCGGAGTGTCGACAGTGAAAAGTGAAAAGTGAAAAGGATTGAGTTAAAACAATTTTAGTAAATTTTATTCTTCTCTATTTTATAAAAAGTACATGGGTGATTTTTACGATTGACAATCGGCCAGCGATTCGGCCTCCGGAATTATACTAATCCCGAAATTGAAAAGCACTGCCCTTTTATAGTTTTTGTAGTTGACTTTTGTCAACTATTTTATTGTCAAAATTCCAAGAAGCACACGCAAGGCTTGGCGTGCTGCGATTGGAATTTTGTTCTGAGAATTGTTTGTGGATTTTGTTGGATAGATTCTGGGAAGGAGAATCATGAAATGCGTTTTGAATTTAGCATTTCATGATGTCAAGGTTTTGGGAATTGAGTCAATGTATGATGAATTAACTTTTGGTTAAATTCGTTGTACATGTGACTCAATATAGGATTTGGGTGTATTATGTGGAATTGAATCAATGGGCGACAAATTGACTTTTGGTTCAATTTATCGCTCATTGATTCAATATGAAATTGGGATTTGCGTTATGGGATTATTTGATGATATTGGGGATTTGGATAGGAGTAGCGATTTTGGATCGCTACACACAAAACATCAACCGACAAGAAGCCACAACATCACTTGTGATCAGGAGAACCGACATCGTGGTGCTCTTGACAAGCAGAGAAGGAAGGTGGTAACATGCCTAATTTTAAGCTTGAACCTGTCATGCCAATGATGGTGTTCGAAGAATCTGTTGCAAGATGAAAACCCTGATATAGCTAGAGGGTAAAACTACGGTCTTATGCGAAGAGATCGATCTAACTCCTCTCAAGTGGGAAATGTCGCTATCTTTATTAGAAAACGAATCCATCATAAAGTTATATATAAAGGAGAAGTGCGCAGGTTCCGAGTGCTGGAAGCCTGTATCATACGCATACCCCTTCAGCACAGAAGGGGTTTGTATGCGAATGCGGTCTATGCACCACCACAACCTCTTTATAGCAGAGATCGAGACACTCTTTCGATGCTTACAATTGCACCTGGACAAAAACTATTTTATCCTGGGTGGAGATATGAACGCTAAACATAATAATTGGGAAAATTATATATCTAATGCCAGAGGAAATCAGTTGGCTGGTTGATTAGATCTGTATCATGTAGAATATAAAACTGACCTGCTAGCTACGGATTATCCATCGTTCCCTAGAGCTAGATCGTACTTAGATATCTTGCTTATTGACTCACGACTGAGACTACTTAACACCAACAGACGAAACAGAAACTGTTTACGGACAATTGCATTCATGGCAGCAATAGAGCTTCCGAACGATCTGGCAGATCTGGACGAATTCGTGATCCCGCAACCCTACAACTACGGGGCAATGCGATGGCCATCGTTTAACAGATAATTAACAACTTCGTTCGAATGAGTTTAATCTTCCAATAAACAGAAACATGACAAATGACAAAATCGACAAATACGTCCAGCAAATGGACGAAACCGTAAAACGAACAATGGACAAAACAATTCCCAAAACAGTTACAGATCACATAAGCATGTACAGAAACACAACAATAAACGCGCTCCACAAGAAAAAGAGCCGACTGCTATTAAAATTAAAACAATTACACAGACAGTTTACAGACAGACAAGACCGGGAGATGATATCACATCCAACAATTACTTAAAGCTAACTATAGATTACAACAAATTTGTATTGGAACAACAGAATTCGAGTTATGAAAACTAATAACCCGAATATGTTTCCACAAATAAATAAAATATTCAGGAGAAATAATTAAAACAAAATTCAGTGTCTCCAAATTCCACGTACTGATGTTAACAAGCAACTGCTAATCAACATTGGCATAGATACAGAGAACGCGATCCTTAATAATGAGCTCTTCGTGATCCTTTGGAAAAGGTGAACGCTGCGGGAGCTGTCTGACAGAGTTCTACTGAATCATCTGCACCTCCGAAATGAAATTTCACTTTGGCAAACGGAGAATCCAGGTTTTACCGAATTCAGTGACGATAATCTGTCAATTGACATTAATGACAATCGTGGGGCTAATAGCCTTTTTATTATGAGATGGAATCCAGAGTATCTTCGACTCATTGAGAAGCAAAAAGTCAGTGGGAATAGATGGAGTAACACCGTACTCAAGAACCTGCCCCCAATGGCAATAAATATATACACGGTCCTGTTTAACAACGTGTTGAATAGTGCATATTGTTCGTTTCACGTTTACCGGAAAGAAAAGACAAAAGTTAAAATTTTCTTAATAATACAAAATTTAATTTATTTTGGTATATTACCCTTGTACCAGTGACAGAATACACATTAATCCTTTTAATATATTTAAAAATGGATCACCGTTGGTAACAGCAAACAACAGAACTCCCACGTTGCCTTAGTCGAATAACATAGCTGCCGCAGCGGGGTCATTACTCGGAACTTGTATTTGCCATTGCACAGAGAGCTTGTTCGTGGGTAACGATTGCAACTGAGAGTTGTTGTAACTCCTGTCCAGTCGCCTGAGAGCACACTCCATATATATTTGACTTTATGAAAGCTCGACTCTGACTTCATGGTTTGCCAAAGTCAGCCTTCTATTGCCTACCCATAAGCGTTGTGTGAACGAGTATCTTTTATTAGGGGTGATTGGCTTGAGTTTTTCGGCTGATGTGTTCTTGCAACACATATTATCCCGCGCGTTGGTAAACGGCTATCATTCAGCCCATCCCAAAAAGCAGTCGCCACCACTTTCCCAGTCGAAAAAAAGTTTTTGCGTTTTTTGGAGCCGATTCCCCCGTTTGCAGTGCATTGTTGTGACTGTATTTTTCTTTCGGGGGTATCGTGGTAATTACATTAAGTATAATGGTAAGGAGAGTAATTAATCGGTACCAAAACTCGGGTTTATTGCGCCTAAACTTATTCCAACAGAGCGTTGGAAACATTCATTCGAAGACGGTTTTGGTGTAACTTGAGCAAACGCGGCACCCAACGCGCGGGCACCATTTTCATGCCTCAATCTTGATTTAATATGTGACAAACACGTTCTTTGAACATTTTCATAGCCTCTGCTATCTCTCTCACTTTAATTCGGCGGTCGTCTAGCACCATTTGGTGAACTTTAGCGATGTTAACGTCAGTTGTTGCAGTTTTTGGACATCCCGAACGTTCATCGTCTCCCAAGCTCTCATGGCCACGTTTAAATCCAGCTCCCCAAAATTCCACGGTGGTAAATGATGATGCAGAGTCCCCATACACAGAGTCTAACTCATCTTTGATTTGCGTAGACGTATTCCCTTTCAAAAACAAAAATTTAATGACAGCTCGATACTCAATTTCGTCCATTTTCACAAACACACTCACATCGACTCACTCAAACGACTGTTAAATCAAAACTACGCGATCCAAATGGCTGAAATTTTGATGAGTAATTGTCAAAAGATGCACAACTATATTCAATAGCTTGTATTGACGAGTGCTGCTATCTTCACTTTGAGGTCGGAAACTTTTCAGCCCACCCATGTTTATGCTGGTAGGCGGTGCTGATAGTAGGGTTATATTTTATGTGATTGTTATATTTTGCCAATTGTTATGTTTTGGTTGCACAATCAAAATGAATTAATATACATTTAATTTTGGAGGTACTCACGTGTTCCAAGAGTTGATCCTACCTGGTGTGTCAATAGTTGATCCTACCGGATGGTGGGTGGCTGTACGATTTTGCCACAATCTTTGGATAGGATGTGGGCAATCGCAACAACTCTTCCGCACTGAATCGTCTGGCTGGCAATCGAGAAAGACTTAGATAATCCTTGTCGTCTCAGTGCAGGATCAAAACCAAATATTAGGGCAGGACCGATGAACTTTTGCCTTGGGCGAATCCCACCGAGTTAAAGGTGATATCAACCATGGTAATATTTTTGTTGTGGATTTACGATTGCATTAAAACAGCATTTAAGTAAAAATCATTGGGTTATCAATAATTTCTTGTCGATGGTCTGATTGGTGTTTGAAGAACCCAGTGGTATGTTAAAGAATGCTGCTCCGTTACACAAAATCAAAAACTTTATTATCTTGTATCAAATTACAGAACACAAAAAGCGATACGATTGAGGTAGTTACATTAAATTAGAAATGCTTTATGACTTCACAATTTCAGTTTCCTCGCTTTAATGATCTTGTTTTGTTTCTTCTTCCTTGCTTCCACACCAAATCAGATCTTCTTTCTTAGATTTAGCTCTTAAAAACCCGCCGTCACTGGATTTCTTCTTTGTTCCTTTAATACAAAAAAAAAAAACACCGTAAACGAAACACCGCCAACAACGGTCTCCCCCTTCCTTCCTCTTTTTTCGTTCACTTCCGGTTCCAAGCTTTCCGGCCATCTCAACGAAGGTTTCCCGACGATGATCAACAAGCGAAGATATCATGGTCGGAGGAAAACTAGGGTTATGCACCAGCTACATTGATTTTGTTTTTAACTTAAGTTTTATGTAATTGAATCTAAATGTAATTTTAGTTTAATGGTTGTGTGTTTAATTAAGTGTAATTGTACATTCCATTTATGAATGTGTTTAATTTTTTGATGAATGTTTAATTGTAAAGTGTAACTTAATGTTGTGTTAATATAATTGTATTTAAACTTAAATTGTTTCGAATGTTTGTGTTTAATTTTTAAATTGTTTAAATCTTTTATATGTAATGTAGCTTTATTATGTTTTCGTTGGGACAAAGGCGAGTTACTACGTAACAGTAGAAAAGGTAGTAATAATAGTAAGGGGGGGGCTTCTCCCAGAAAAGGCGATCCTATAACGCTGAGTCAGCGCCCTGTAAAATCAGACATAGCAGAGTATAGTAAAATCAGAAATATCTGTATCAGTTACTACCTGGGTGTCTACTATTATAAGCCAAATTCAACTCAACCCTTCGTGGCGAAGAAACCTATTAACTAGTATGATCATACTACTGGAACTGTTCCTGTCATATTTATTTGTGTTCCGCAAGGAAATCGGATAGATCCTTTTGTTTGCAATTATTCTATCGACAGTGTTTTTATTTTTATACCGAAACTCGTTTAGTTGCAGCTTTCAGCACGAGGCTGTGGAGAGCCCTACAATTTTCATCTGTTCAAAAACAATACAAAAAATACCTATTAGCATTTTTGGTTTACCCTTCAACCTATTTTTATACTTAATATATACAATTTTTTGTTCATGCTTTTCTTTTGCTTATCTGAGACATGTAGGGGCTTTAATAGGTTTTGATCGCAGTCCAGAAGGGAGTAGATATCAAGTGCAGCCTAGTCAAATATTATAGCATGTTAGAGACATTTCCCACATCGACACCACAATTGGTGGTTTCTGTGCCTTATTTTGAAATTCGGCCAAATCCAAAGAATAGGTTTCTAGTTATTACCCGGATTTCGCTAAGTGCAAGGATAGCTGATTTCTGGTTAGAAACGTGGGCAGACACAGAGGAGGAATTGCATCTTAGGCAGCGAATGTTACACAAATCGAAGCGAAATTCCCGTTCCATTGAAATAGCCCTGTGGCGATTCCGCCAGATCCCACGGCTCGCCTTCCTGAAAAAACCCCCATAACCATAACCCGGGTCTGCACCAGCTTTCGCTAATGCAATTCGCATTAGCATCTTAGATGCTTCACGCATCAAACAGACCCAATTATTTTAACCCTAAAATCCCTATAAAGAAAACTTACCTTCATGCATCCCTTCGCATACAATTTTTCATAAGATTTCTTTGTTTGCTTATTTGGTATTCTGAACCAATTCAGTACCAGACAAATACCATAAATATCGCGCCGTCTATTTTTCCAGCCGCGTCATATACCATTCATATACATTGCCTGGCAACCTTTTTTGTTTGTCTTACCAACAAACAACCCAAGCAGCTGCATATAATTAGCGCAATAGACGCTGAAACCAAATTCTCCAGCATTTCCTAATGCAAATATGAACCCGGTTTCTATTGCAGCCAGAGATGCCATAAACATTCAATTTGCTTTTAGCACCTTTTTCTCCTAACGTCGAAAATAGCGACGAGGCATCGTATAAACATGACCTTCATTAAAGAGCGAACCATTTGGTCGCCTTCCTTTTGTCTTTGCCGCCTCCCTGTTTCGCTGTTCCACTGCACGTGTGAATAGTGATCTCAACGATCCCACACATACCACCATGAACTGTATTACAAGATCTGGTTTCCTATACCACCAAGAGAGACTTTACGTTTTCCTGGTGGTAGGTAAAAAACGATATCCTTATTAGAGAGGATATCGTTGGAGTCCAATTACATCCGCCGACAACCACGGTGGTGCTATCTCCTGCTCCCCGTGACGACGCGGGGACGCATATATCCGAAGTCGAGTCGGGAAAGCGCGCTTTAATTTAAGTGAATTTTTATTCATGTTTTGCATTTAATCAACCACGAAGTAACTATCGGTTAACTTCAACAAACCTTTTAATTAACAAGTAACAAAAACAAATGACTTTTAATTCATGTTTTGCATTTAATCAACCTTAAAGTAATTATCCATTATCTGCAATAAACTTTTTAATTAATAAACCATAGACAGTGCGTTTTATTTTTTTACTCTCCTGTGCTGCAGTTTCCGGGATGTTTTCGTTCATCCTTCCGCGTTTGTGAACAGTGTTCTTTCAGTGTTTGGCGAACCTTTCTGTAACCTTAGTGACAATTGGATGGAGGAGGAAGTGAACCGTGTGCCCGTGTCAGGTACAATACTTCCTCCCCACAGTGGTGACTCCGAGTTGGAACAATCGCGCCTTCCGGAAAATAAACAGTCGACGAAAACAGTGCGCGTTTTTTTTTTGTGAAGCACGAACTTGCGTTTCTTGATGTTTTTCATCCTAGGGACAACCGAGAGCAATTGTGGCGGCAGTTGCCGAAAAATAATCAATGGGCAAAACATCGCCCCAACGCCAGCCTTCCTTCCAGCACCGGCAACCAACACGCACCAGCACCAGACTAGCAGCAACACCAAACAGCCAAGGCTTTACCAACATCACCTGGCCGGGAGCAGCACTCGCCTCAACAGCAACGGCCAGGATTTGGTAAGTTCCATTTTCTCTATTCTTCGTTTTTCTGAACAGGGAAAATCTTCCCAAGCGAATGTATATTTTAACAAAGCCATTGAATTAGCACCGGACCACGAACAGGCTCTTTTGAATTCAGCGATCCTCTTGCAAGAACTTGGAGGTGACGAGTTACGCAAGGTCTCATGGGAGCGGCTATTCACAATACTGAAAAAAGATCAAAATAATGAACGAGTCTATTTCAATCTGGGAATGCTAGCAATGGACGAACATAATTTTGAAGAAGCGGAAAACAATTTCAAACGTGCTATTCACATTAAAACTGATTTCCGCAGTGCCTTGTTTAACTTAGCTCTATTGTTGGCAGACGCTAATCGCCCTCTGGACGCAGTTCCATTTCTAAATCAATTAATTCGTTATCATCCGGATCACCTAAAAGGCCTTATACTCCTTGGAGATATCTACATCAACTATATGAAAGATCTTGATGCGGCTGAGGTATGTTATCGAAGTATCATTAAATACGAACCACATACCATTCAGGGACTTCATAATTTGTGTGTGGTTTTCGTTGAACGCAAGAAGCTTGTCAAAGCACGAACCTGCCTCCAGTACGCCCATCAATTGGCTCCGAACGAGGAGTACATTTTAAAACATCTAAAAATCGTTCAGAATCGCCTCGAAAAGATTTATAAGCTACCTGATGAATCTCCAGAAAAGCAAATTGCTTTATCTGATTACGATCCAAATGAATTCAGTATGGACAGGATACAGAACACGAATACCTCCGGGACACCAGCAGCTACAGCAACGAACCGTTCCATAACCCCAAACCCTATAACGCCCTTATAGCATAATATTATTTACAAGCACAGGGAATATTAACAAATTATTGGTTTTAAATTATAATAAGTTTTATACTGCGAAATAGTTAAGCCTGAACCGTAACAGGATAATAGAATGTATTGTATTTTATATCTATCCATTGTACTTAATTCAATCGATTCGTTAGTCAAAATTTTATTAGAAAAACAGAAGTTGAATATGAAAACCAAAATAAAAAAAGTTTTTAGGAAAATGTTTTCAGGGTTTTACTGTTTTTATCGTTGTTAGTAATTCTTATTTAGACGGGAGGATATTGATATTTTATAAAAAAGTTGTATCTTTGTTATTTAATTAAAAATGAAAACTTATTGGCAGGAATAAAGTTGTAGTTATATACCGCTAGTTGGTGTTTCTAAACACCTCATGATATACATGTGAACAACTCGACTGGCTGCGATTATCCTTAACAGACACCGCTTAAAACCCTTTACAGTTTTATGTATGATGTAGTAATATTAAATTCCTTAAAACCTTTTTAATTTTTTTTTTCTCCTTTCCTTTTTGTATTGTCTTCATGTAAGCTCCTTCTGAGCGAAACTTAAAATTTGTTTCCTAAAAAACATTTGTGTGCATTGACATTTGTTATTCAAAAATTATTTACCGATTTGAAGTGCAAATTACCACACACAGTCCTAATTAAGCGATTTTCATGGTAAAGGTAGACAACTGGTTCGAAACAGTTGTCCTGCCAGTCTAGGAAAATCGTTTAATAAGCTTGACTGTTAAAGGCTATAAAGGATATCGATATTTATATGAATGAACGTATGTCCGGAAATATGTTCATTTGTATGAATGCGTTTCTTTTATTTTCTTTTAAAACAAACAACCATTAATCCGAATATTAAAAATATTTTTATATTCTCCTCTTTGTTCTCCTAAATGTCTGCCTTTCTTCTGTCTTACTTAACACTTTGTATATTAAGCAAACTCCAGTTATTTAAAGAAAACAAGACCTTATATAAAACACTTAAACGCAATCGTTTTTTCCTTTTTTTTTATAAGTACTATAAGCTAATTTGGATTTAACATGATTTTTGGATAACAAACCAATAACATTTTGTTGCACACTATATCTAAGAAATAAATCCAAATATTAGGACGTTTAATTAATATATATGAAGTTGGTTCAAGGATATTAAGGATAACATTGACTTGTTTTATTCTTATTTAATAATTTTTTTTTGTTTGCTTTTCTTCTTTGTTTTTAACGACCAATAATTATATACATGTTATTTGAAACTTACACCAGTAATTATCACCATCACTAACAAACAAACAAAATGTTTATATCTACTAAATAGCTTAGACTTTGTCCTATATGAATATATTAGAATACCTTCAATTCAAAGAAAAACAAAACTAATGTAATAGCCTAAGAAAGTGTGTCTGTTCTCAAAACTTGTAAAACATATATCGAAATACAATCCCATATATCGACAAGTGACACGAAATAAACACCCATTTAAAATACACTTATTGTCATATTGTCCGATTTCCTTGTTGTTCCCCTCAATTTCTGTTTTTCTTTCGTCTAATTTAATGTTTCGCATATTAAATATTCTGTTAATTTAATCGAATAGAAATGGTTGCTGCAATTTTATACATTTTAAAAACAAAATATTAAATATTGTAAGCCCCTTCAGGGTATTAAGTAGCGCACAACCCTTTCCAGCACGCACACGACTCCGTTTACTCACACGCGACCACTCGACTCTTCGACTCCATTTGTCCAATCCACTCGACTCCGCTTACTACTCTCTCGACTCCATTCATTCCTCCACAACCGACTACTCAACCTTTTTGGACTCCATTTCGACTACATTTAATTTCTTTTTCGACTTCACGTCGCCAACATTCAACTCTCTCGACTCCATTCATTCCTCCACAACCGACTCCTCTCTTAACAGCTCGTCTCTTACATCGGGACACAATGCCCCTTAAACACTGGACCCCACCCAACCTCACTTGACCCAACATCGGCTCAATTTAACTCCTTTAACCGGCTCCTCATCACACCCTTCGGACTCTTCGAGTTCAAAGTGATGACCTTTGGCCGTCTTTAAATACTGGCAAAACTCGCCCCTATCCACCCTTTTAAGACCCCTTTTTTTTCAAATATTGGCGCACACGCTCGCCATTACTCAACACCCTTTTTTTGCAAACCGGCCCCTTAGCTAACAACAGCTACTACGTGTAGCATATAATCAATAGGACGCCCGGTTTTGTCTCGCGTGAAACACCTCACCCTTTGCTGTCTCTTTTCTGAAGGTTGGCGCTCACGCTCACCAACCATAGCCTTCACGCAACCCCATGCATCCCTTCTCGACTTTCCTTGACCGCTAACAACTTGTTATGCCCCTGTTCAAATATTGGCGCCCATACACGCCAAAGACAGTTATCACGCGAAACCGTTCATCAATGCTCGACCTTCTACCCGATTTCAGCAAGCCAGCTTCCCTCGTTACCACAGCTACTACGCGTAGCATCTATCAGGGCACCTGGTTTTGCCCCTTTATTTAAATTTCAGGACATTCGTCCTTAGATCTCCTACGTCTCCCAAATGTCTCAGCAACACCGGTCCACAAATCAAACCGATACCACCGGGCTGAGACAACATACCTGGTTCCCCATTCTTTAGCCACCATGGCTCCCCTTTAGCGGCAACTAAAGGCTATACACGCCCCTCTACGCCGCCTCAAATACCTAGGTGCATAATACTTCGGAGCGCACTTCTAATAACCCTAGGGCGCCCTGGGGTTGGACACAATCAACCACCCACCAGGAGCCCCCTAACCAAAATCCCCTATTTTTTTTTTTTTTTTTTTTTTTTTTTAAACAAGAGCGACGGCCGGCACCTCACAGCAAGTTTCCATTCGGTCGAGGTCGCAGCTACCGCTACATTGGCACCAATGTACCGGTCCTCCCTCGATAGGTAAAACGTGCAATTGAGGGCCCGCCCTCCTTTACCAGTCCCAGCGGCAAACAAATCGCCATACAAACGTATCGACAAAAGACACCCGCTCTGGACTTGGTCCCTTTCCATTCCGCACACGGCAACCCGTCACTGCGGATGGGAATTACCCTGGGATAAATCCCCCTCCATCTCGCACACACTATTTCGTCACTGCGGATGTAAGCGGATTTCCGATAGGTTCCGACCTATTCGGGCGATAAGCCTGTTGGTCCATGAGACCCATAACAGGCCTATGGACCACGCCGCACACCCTTGCCCTTGATGGCATCAATCGGTAACATCTGTGTCCACCTTATTATCGATAAAGGCCCAAACAATAACCAGGAACTGGTCACCACGACAGTCCCTTAACATTACCACAGCGCATTCCGAAGCAACCTCCCTATCATCACAGCACCCACCATCGAGCATTCCCTCGCCCCTACCTTTTTTTTTCGTGACTACGTCACTGGGAGGGGAGTACTGTGGCGATTCCGCCAGATCCCACGGCTCGCCTTCCTGAAAAAACCCCCATAACCATAACCCGGGTCTGCACCAGCTTTCGCTAATGCAATTCGCATTAGCATCTTAGATGCTTCACGCATCAAACAGACCCAATTATTTTAACCCTAAAATCCCTATAAAGAAAACTTACCTTCATGCATCCCTTCGCATACAATTTTTCATAAGATTTCTTTGTTTGCTTATTTGGTATTCTGAACCAATTCAGTACCAGACAAATACCATAAATATCGCGCCGTCTATTTTTCCAGCCGCGTCATATACCATTCATATACATTGCCTGGCAACCTTTTTTGTTTGTCTTACCAACAAACAACCCAAGCAGCTGCATATAATTAGCGCAATAGACGCTGAAACCAAATTCTCCAGCATTTCCTAATGCAAATATGAACCCGGTTTCTATTGCAGCCAGAGATGCCATAAACATTCAATTTGCTTTTAGCACCTTTTTCTCCTAACGTCGAAAATAGCGACGAGGCATCGTATAAACATGACCTTCATTAAAGAGCGAACCATTTGGTCGCCTTCCTTTTGTCTTTGCCGCCTCCCTGTTTCGCTGTTCCACTGCACGTGTGAATAGTGATCTCAACGATCCCACACATACCACCATGAACTGTATTACAAGATCTGGTTTCCTATACCACCAAGAGAGACTTTACGTTTTCCTGGTGGTAGGTAAAAAACGATATCCTTATTAGAGAGGATATCGTTGGAGTCCAATTACATCCGCCGACAACCACGGTGGTGCTATCTCCTGCTCCCCGTGACGACGCGGGGACGCATATATCCGAAGTCGAGTCGGGAAAGCGCGCTTTAATTTAAGTGAATTTTTATTCATGTTTTGCATTTAATCAACCACGAAGTAACTATCGGTTAACTTCAACAAACCTTTTAATTAACAAGTAACAAAAACAAATGACTTTTAATTCATGTTTTGCATTTAATCAACCTTAAAGTAATTATCCATTATCTGCAATAAACTTTTTAATTAATAAACCATAGACAGTGCGTTTTATTTTTTTACTCTCCTGTGCTGCAGTTTCCGGGATGTTTTCGTTCATCCTTCCGCGTTTGTGAACAGTGTTCTTTCAGTGTTTGGCGAACCTTTCTGTAACCTTAGTGACAATTGGATGGAGGAGGAAGTGAACCGTGTGCCCGTGTCAGGTACTATACTTCCTCCCCACAGCCCCACATAGAAAACAAATACCGCCTCAGAAAAGGATGCAAGTCAGGACCAGCGATAGATAAGCGAAAGTAACGACTACATGTGTTATGCCCTTATAGTAGGTGTCGCAATAGATCCGTGCCGAAATCCAGGTCACATCCTTTACCTGACGAATATTACGCCACTCAAATACCAAAACCTCTCCAAAGATTATAAATCGATCACTCGCTTGTATGTTTAGGCACTTTACACAGCACTAAGATGCGTTTGTGGAGATTCGTTTGTTTGCTTAGGATCCATTTAGTTTCAAATATTGGATATTGCCGCTGCAGCAGGTTATTTACTTTATGGTATCCGAATCGCTTCTATGTAAGTTGTAAGATTTTATGTGTTTTCGAAAATCTATTTTTGAAGTCGGTTGTCATGGTTTCTTAAAAAGTTATGAATCGATTTTATTCAAATTTTGTACACTTCTTCAAAATAACACTATCTATTGGTTGAAGAAAGGATCATTATTTGTATCACAACTAATTTTATAAGCCATACAAATTTTACAAGAAAAAAATTTTTTGTTCACAGCTCCGCCAAAAATTCAAATTTTAAGTTTTTTTTCCCTTGTCCAGGCACGAAGTTTACACATCTACTAACCGAAAACATTTGGTTTTTTTTTATTCCAGATAAATCTGTCATCAGTTATCCTGGCAATGGGGAGAGAACAGGGAAATGAAGTCCCAATAACTGAATTTTCAAAAATTTCTAATGAAAATTTCACAAAGTACTTGTGGAGATTCTTTAACCCACTTCCAAAGAACCACGCATTTCCATAAATTACCTGCCTTCATCATCATCATCGGCACTACAACCGGTAACCGGTCTTGGCCTTATTTAGCAAGTCCTGAGGCTTGTTAAATTTTCCATAATGATTTATTTTTTCTGGGCAAGGTCATTAGTCTTGCGCCAGAGGCTCCCCGACTGGGAATCGAACCCTGGTCTCCCGGGTGACAGGCGGGTATACTAACCACTATACTATCGAGGAGCTACCTGCCTTCTACTTACCTGAAAATAAGCATCGTAAGCTACTCTGCATCACCTTCCACCTGAAAACATAAGCCCACGGCAAGATTGCCATCTTACCGTGGCATCAAACTTTCACCCCGGGGCATGCCTGCATCCAACGCATCATCTTTCCGAAATCGAATTCGGTTACCTCTTCATGTAACCGACATTAATTCCCGAACATGTCAATGCGCATTGCTGAAAAGCACTTTCTCACACACGTGCATGACATGTCCATCCTCGCCTTATCGGCTGTCGGTCGATCGTCCAAACAACAATCCGTTGGTCCAGAAGACACGTCGACCAACGTACTTGTTGACACAACTGCAGCCGATAGTTTCCCTACCATTCGGTAATTAAATATTGCCCCCATATCTTTAGGTTCGCAATAGCTGCAACCAATTTCCCATTATCGGCTATCAACCGATCATGGGATTTGGGCATGAATAGGATCGTTGTTTAGGCAATCATACCCACGTTCATGCTATATGATGACCCTTCTGGAAATCAAAGTAAACACACACTACTGCACTGTGTTTGTTTTGCTTACCAACGCTGATCCATGGTTCCCATAGGTGGCAAATTCCTCACCACCATATCCATGTACCAGCATATTAACCCAAATAAGATAACCATCCAGCCTGACCCTTTGCCACTGTCGGCAAGATTTCTGTTGACTTAATGCCAACAAAATATCTTCCTTTCTAGAGCACCAGAGCAATACGGCTAAATCAAACAAACCCCAAATCCTCGGTCGACCTATCGTCACCGAAGAATCTATCGCCTACAACGACATTACATAAACACAATGCCTGCAGCCCCTTGTTGCTCGTCCACTTGTTTGAACAGGTGCGGTATCGTTCGTTGTCGATATACAGGCTAAGGGGCATCGTACTTGCCCTATACGGACACATGGGGAATCCTCCCATTTAACTCTTTTGTGATCGCTCATTGGCCGTCGCCAAGTTGAGCCTGTTCGCTCCTCCCACATCGATGTGATCCACCACCGTTGAATCTGACGGATGTGGATTGCATCGAGGAGTCAAATTTTATCAACCTTCGAGGAAAGACGTCGAGTCTCTGCTCTCGCGCCTTCCGTTGTCAAATTTAAATTCCTTAAGCGTACACACGCTTGTTTTCGTGTCGAGTAGTTTGTCGAGAAACATAAGTTCTATGGGAATGAATTTAATATTTTAAAGGAATAGATTTACTTAAATAATGATTGCCAAATACGAGTGTGACGTTAATTCGTGGAGTTCGCGTACCACACAGTAACTAACAAGTGCGCAGTGAAAATTAAAATCAAGACTACTGAACAAACAAAACGACATATAATTTAAAAGACAGATCCAGTGTTTATATTTAAAATAAAAGCTAATGTCGAGAGATTAAACTGAAATAAAAATAAAAGAATAAATTACTCCAGTGTGTTTTTCTTTGGAGAGTTGTTGTGTTCGCTATGTGTTCTACGCCTTCTGATAGAAACAATTTACAGCGATATTGGTGGTGTTCCTGCTGAATCCGCGCCCATGCTTGGTGCACTAGAGGAATTACCCACAAACTCATCAAATGAGCCGTCCATTTTTTGTTATTGCAAGACATTTAAAGGATGGCATTTTAATAAATTTAAAAATATTGGTAAGTACTCGTATTAATATGTATATTTTTTGTATTTTGTGGTACCAGATAATGTAAGTTTATAATCCAATAGTGTTTACAGTGCTGACTAAAAAGAGTTTTATTATAACTAAATGGACTTGCCTCACTGTCAAAATTAATGAATTATTGTAATCGTTCATTTAATTGGGAAATATTTCAGTTGCATCACCCTTTTTTAAATAATAAAAACCAAAATACCATTCAAAAAGTGAAGCAAAACAAAGAATATTCTAGTAGGAAATATAAAACACAAAAAACAATTCGGTTTTATAATATAAATAATATTTTTTCAGTTTATATGTAGGTATGGTTAAATTGAATTTTATTCAGGTTTTAACATTTTAAAATATTCATGATGAACCGGAAATGTATATGTTAATAAATCCATCGAGTCCTTGTATTTTTCAGATGTAATAGTAAAATCTGTATGTATGTATGTATGTAATGTATAAAATCTCCTTTTTTCATACATAAAAGATAATTTTATATTTCCGAAATTACTTGGTCTTCGTCGTGTGGTGACAAGTCGATAATTTTAAATTCAGCATCTTGTTCTACCAGAGTATTGTAGAACATTTTGTATGGTGCATCCCTTGGAAATTTGACCCGCGTATATTTAACCAATTCACGGTTTCTCCATCGCTATTTTCCTTTCTTTTGAAAACCGCTTTCTCCAGAGGTTGGGTTGAAAATCAATCTAAGATGGACTTGCACCACTTTCAAAATAAACATATTTTCAATACTGTGAAGAGCTAAACTTCCATCACGCAAATACTACAATCTGCGTTTTTGTTTACTATAAATTCTTTACGCATAAAAATATCATAAAAAGTTTTATCTATAACTACCATTATCTCCATTTTTTTCAATAGTAGACTTGCCCCACTGTCAAAATAAACGGCTTAAATGTGTATCTCCGATATGTTAAATTGTTTGAATAAAATATTTTATTTGATATATTACAACAAAAAATTAGAAAAAATATGTTTTTTTTAGCCTTCGAAACTCACCTAACCCCTTAAGATACCCAAAGCCGAAGCGCACGTGCTGTTTCGTCGGCGGTCAGAACTCGAGAGTTATCAATGTACGTTGATTTTGAAAGCTTGTGGATTCCAATGACTATAAAAAATGATCAGATATAGCTCGTAAAACGTAGTGATAATAGGGGATCTGTTACGTAATAACTCCCCCAACACCTTTAACTCACCGAGAAAACAAAAAATATTAAACTTAAACGTATAACCTATATAAGTGGATAAGGAAAGGAGGTATCGACGTACATTGCTCGTAAATGGCTGGACTACGAGGAAACACATGATCAGGTAGAGCATTCCAAATTTGTGTGGTTCGGCTAAAGACTAACTCTCTATGTTTATTTGTGCGCCTGAAGTTGACTTTGAACGTAAATTGATGCACATTCTCATATTGACGGGTATCGCGGCAAAATATCTTAGGGGGAAGAACACATTGAGCGAGTTCAGTTGAACGACGGCTGTGGTAATACCTATAGAAAAGAGATAGGTATGATACGTTGCGACAGAATTGATCGACTTACAGCTGGGTCCCCAATAAGTTTTATAGCTCGTTTTTGCCCCATATTGAGCACGTGTAGTGCAGTTTTGGATGCGCCTGACCAAATATGGGAGTTGAACTCTATTTTGGGACAAATATAAGCTTGTAAATAGTGGCCATGTTAGATGGTGTGAAGTATTTTTTACACCCCTAAGGATCCCCATGCATTTCGCCGCAATAATTCGAGTACCGAGGATTGATAGGTCCTTGGCTTCGTCAATGCAAATGCCGTTCATCGATAGTGTATTTACTTTGGGGTTCGCCTTTGACGACAGGAGACAGCACTGAGTTTTTAAGACATTGCACTCTACTCGGTAAAATAATCTCCATTGATATATCTTGATAAGGTCGGAATTGAGTGTATTAAGCATAATCTGCTGATTGGTATTGACGTTCGAAGAGTTTGGTCGGCAATGTTCGTATGAGAATGAGAAACACGATGTGCTATCATCAGTAAATGAGCGAATGGGCTTGTGCGTAATGGACAAGAGATCATTTATAAAGATGAGGAAGAGAGTAGCACCTGCATTAATTTGATGGGAGGCATATTTGATACTGTGGGGAGGAAGTATGTACCAGCATGGGTACTCCGTTCCCTTCCTCCGCCAACATCTGATTATCGTTGTCCATTTCGTCGCCGTAAACTAAACTGTTCGTCGATAAAACAGAAGAACACATAAACACTCAGGAAACAAATAAAATGTAACGCGGTTTGGTTGTCTGTCTAAAAGTTCTATTATTTTATTTAATATATTGTAATTTAACTCGTTCACAATTATTTAACTTAAAACTGCCTTATACTGGGGGCCACAAGAAAAATTATTTTTTTATTTTCGACGCGCTCGACTCTAACTATCCGACTTTTGTGTCACATCGTACCGGCGCCGGCACGATGGATGGCTGAGCGACCGTCTCGATCGCTGGATGAAATTCGACTCTTCTATAAATATCTCGTTTTGAGGTGAGTTTGCCCAAGACGAAAATGTTTCCCTGTGGTGGAAACAAGGAAGACAGACTTGGCAATGAGTGTGTATGTGTGGGTGAAGATCACATTGGTTTATTTTTCATACACAAGGCCATAGAAATAATCCTGAAACTCAAGGACGGGGCATAATGGGCATCCAAGAGATGTGTGTTTGTTGAAACAAACGAATCGCATCTCGTCGGATGCTAATGGCTTTGTATTATTTATGCATCTAGTTCGTAAGGGACGAGATTCGGCGAATCAAAGGACAAGGGAAATATGACCTAATGCATAGTTCGGTAATGAGGGTTAGCTAGATAAATAGCAGCCGCTCATTAAATAGAAAATGTGATTCGAAAACCTAAACGATATGAATTGTCTATGGTATGCATTGCAGCTGTTACGATAGCCGCAATGCCGATGCACATGGTGCTAATAGGTTTAAGACGCGAGATGCGTATTTGCTTTGGTTTGCACATTGTGCGAGTCAGAGAATTTTATTGCTGGAAGAAAAACGTCGCCAGCTAAATGTATACATAAGGAAGTTTATCGTATACATGAATGAAGCTGGGAATAGGCGACGCAATGCTAATTATTCCTGGCTGGAATGGTTACATGATATGTGAACCGGGGTTTTTCTTTTCAGGAAATTTATGATGAGGAAATTAAGAACTCTTACAGGGGATTTTTAAGCGAAGGAATGCTTGAAAAGGTAAGAATTCTTTTGCAGGTACTTTTGGGTTATAATAATTGGATCTGTTTGATGCGTGAAGCATTTAAGATGCTAATGCGAATTGCATTAGCGAAAGCTGGTGCAGACCGGGTTGTGGTTATGGGGGTTTTTTCAGAAAGGCGAGCCGTGGGATCTGGCGGAACCGCCACAGTACTCCCCTCCCAGTGACGTAGTCACGAAAAAAAGGTAGGGGCGAAGGAATGCTCGATGGTGGGTGCTGTGATGATAGGGAGCTTGCTTCGGAATGCGCTGTGGTAATGTTAAGGGACTGTCGTGGTGACCAGTTCCTGGCTATTGTTTGGGCCTTTATCGATAAGATGGACACAGCTGTTACCCCTTGATGCCATCAAGGGCAAAGGCGTGCGGCGTGGTCCATAGGCCTGTTATGGGTCTCATGGACCAACAGGCTTATCGTCCGAATAGGTCGGAAGCCATCGGAAATCCGCTCACATCCGCAGTGAGGAAATGGCGTGTGCGAGATGGAGGGGAACTTATCCCAGGGTAATTCCCATCCGCAGTGACGGGTTGCCGTGTGCGGGATGAAAAGGGACCAAGTCCAGAGCGGGTGTCTTTTGTCCATACGTTTGTATGGCGATTTGTTTGCCGCTGGGACTGGTAGGGGAGGGCGGGTCCTCAATTGCATGTTTTACCTATCGAGGGAGGACCGGTACATTGGTGCCAATGTAGCGGTAGCTGCGACCTCGACCGAATGGAAACTTGCTGAGGTGCCGGCCGTCGCGCTTGTTAAAAAAAAATAGGGGGCTTTGGTTAGGAGGCTCCTGGTGGGTGGTTGATTGTGTCCAACCCCAGGGCGCCCTAGGGTTATTAGATGTGCGCTCCGAAGTATTATGCACCTAGGTATTTGAGGCGGCGTAGAGGGGCGTGTATAGCCTTTAGTTGCCGCTAAAGGGGAGCCATGGTGGCTAAAGATTGGGGAACCAGGTATGTTGTCTCAGTCCGGTGGTATCGGTTTAATTTGGGGACCGGTGTTGCTGAGACATTTGGGAGACATTAAAAGATCTCAGGACGAAGGTCCTGACATTTAAATAAAGAGGCAAAACCAGGTGTCCTGCCGGGTGTTGCTACGCGTAGTAGCTGTGGTAACGGGGGGAGCTGGCTTGCTGAAATCGGGTAGAAAGGTCGAGCATTGATGAACGGTGTCGCGTGATAACTGTCTTTGGCGTGCATGGACGCCAATATTTGGACAGAGACAGAAAAAGTTGTTAGAGGTCACGCTGAGTCGAGAAGGGTTGCTTGGGGTTGCGTGAAGGCTATGGTTGGTGAGCGTGATCGCCAACCTTAAGAAAAGAGACAGAAAAGGGTGAGGGTGTTTCACGCGAGACAAAACCGGGCGTCCTATAGATTATATGCTACGTGAAGTAGCTGTTGTTACTTAAGGAGCCGAGTGAAGTCAAAAGGGTTGAAAATGATGCCAATGGGGTCGGTGGGGTGAAAAATGCCGAACCAGTTGTATGGAGTCTAAGGTGAAGTCGGGTGTTTGTGATGGCTTATACGCCAATATCTTGGGAAGACTGTAGAAATGGAGTCTAAAAAGGGTCGTATAATGTTGGGCGATGTCGGCGGAGTCGAAAAGGTTGAAAGTGTCCCGGGGAGTCAAGTGGAGTTGAGTGTGGATGGCGTGTAGCCGAAAAACGTCGAAAAGGAGGAGTCGAATAATGGAGTTGAGCGGAGTCAAAAGACGTCAAACGTGGGTGACGTTAAGTCATGTGAAGTCGAAAAAGAGTCGAGAAAAGTAGTAAGCGGAGTCGTATGGTGATCTGTACCCAGAAGGGGTTTACAATAGGTAATTTTAATACGGTACTTTTACAGGTTTCTGCAATAATAATTATTCGATCATGTGTATTTTCGGTCATATTACGTCTGTATACTAGTCGTTATGTGGGATTTTGCTTAATTTTACAATTTACCCTTATTGCTTTATTTATGTGTATTCTTTTAAGAAGGTTCTCCATGGATTAACGATCTTTAAAAGTTTCGCTTGGTTTTGCTTATATGACGTACGAACAAAAATCGTTGTTGAGTATTGAAAACAAAAATCAGAGATGTCTTTTGACTTCATTTCATTAAAATTATGCGTCAATTTTGATTTTTTTAAAATATTGAAGTAAAGGTTGAATAATAAGTATTTCACATTGTATATAGCAACTAGGACTTTCATAGTAGATTATTAATGATTTAATGCTTCTTTTTCCGAGATATATTAATGTATTCTTTTTTTTAAGATATTCAAAAAAAATTATGTATATTGATTTGGTGTATATATTTGTTAGACCACTTCCGTTTAATATTGGGTTCCTTCTTATTTTCTTAGCAAATATTTTGCTCAAAGATATATTATATTTTGTTCAATTTGAAAATATTATATTGTGGGCAAGAATTGTGCAAGTAATTCTTATATTGTATTTCATATATAAATGTGCTTGTAATTATTGCTATTAAGACATAAACCATTTGTCTATTGTATCTATATATGTTTATGTAAAAGTGTATTAAAGTTACTGTAATAGTTTACTTCTTTTAAATATTCCAACAACAACAAAAAATAGAAATAGAAATATAACGTTTTAATATTCTATATAAATGTATTAAAAGAGGATTTACTTTTGGACAAGCACCACCTTGGAATACGATGTACAACAAAATATATCGGAAAGTATAACGATCATTTACCGTCGTCAAAAGGTTACAAAACAAAAAGAAAACACACCTATATAAATGCATATATTTCCGGACATATATCCATCCATATAAATGGTTTTATCATTTATAAATACTTTATGAATTTTAGTTATTGAGAATTTTAAGTTTGAAAATATTTTGCTGTTTACACTTTTGGTTCTTTTGCTTTTGTATCATTTTTTGTACATTGAATATTTTAATTTCTTCTTACAAAATTGTTATTAAAACACTGATCAAAATGAAAATGGCATTTGCCTTTTTGACACAGTTTTGTTTAAAGTAATCAAGATTTTCAAAATATGGTATTATTCAACCCTATAGTTTTCGTGATAAGGTGGATAAATGCTATACATTACTATTTTTTATTAAGAAAAGCGCCCTTGATTAAGAATTATCAGAAATTACATAAATCAGGATATATAGAACATTATTAAATGAACCTTATGTAAAATAAAATATCATTGGACAACACAGTAAATCCAACAGGATTGCTAAAGGGAAAACGAAAATCCGACTTAACAATAATAAGAAAGAATTTAATTTAATTTACGGCACTCATATAATTCATAAATCGTTTATTGGTATAGGCAAAAACTAAAAAATAAAAAAATTTGACACGAAGTTTTCAAAATATCCATTTGTCATTTTAGTAATTGTACGATTCCTGAATAACTGACTGTTGCCTGTTTGTAAATTATTTTTGTTTAAAGAAATCACCAAATAGTAAAAGAGAAAGTTGGTTTTTGTTTCTTTTTGGTCTTTATGTCCATTTAATAGGATGTTTTGCTTTTTAGAAATAATTTGGTTGTATTAAAGTCATGCTTTTAGTCAGGCAATACATTTCACAAAATTTTAAAATGAAGGAATTTATTTCTATAGGGGAAGAAAAAATTAGTAACTTAGGTACGGTGGTGCCAGATGCCTTGGATCATTTCGAGTTGTGGAGTGTTGTTCTGCGTTACTGTTGCTAATGCGATGGGAAGTGTTGTTTGAATCCCGGTTTGGACCCAAATATTCGTGGACGAACTCGAACTATGTGCGTCAGGATGTTGCTGCGAGTTGGTGATACGTCATAGCGATGTAACCTTCACGTGGCTTAGTTGGTGAATTTATTGGCGTCGAATTGATTACGCTTTGCTTGGCTGCAGCGGGTAATAACTGATCTGCCAATGAGTTATTCCAGTTGATTGACGTTGCACCTTGTTTTTCGTTCGAAAAAGAAAAGGAAAAGGAAGGAAATGAACTTACCAAACCTGGTTGTAGTGGTTGAGGTGACTGATGTTGTTGTTTCTGTGCTGGTGTCTGGTGCGTGTTGAAACATTGCTACTAGCCGTTGATGGTGGTATGGCTGCTCCCGGTGATGTTTTTTTTATTTTTGCACTTTTGCACCGTTTAAATAAAAAAAGGCATTTCGACCGTTGTTAACGCGAATGTTTGAAGGTCGCGGTGTTCTGACCTTAAGGGTCACCAATGTGGGGAGGAAGTATGTACCAGCATGGGTACTCCGTTCCCTTCCTCCGCCAACATCTGATTATCGTTGTCCATTTCGTCGCCGTAAACTAAACTGTTCGTCGATAAAACAGAAGAACACATAAACACTCAGGAAACAAATAAAATGTAACGCTGTTTGGTTGTCTGTCTAAAAGTTCTATTATTTTATTTAATATATTGTAATTTAACTGGTTCACAATTATTTAACTTAAAACTGCCTTATACTGGGGGGTACAAGAAAAATTATTTTTTTATTTTCGACGCGCTCGACTCTAACTATCCGACTTTTGTGTCACACCGTACCGGCGCCGGCACGATGGATGGCGGAGCGACCGTCTCGATCGCTGGATGAAATTCGACTCCTCTATAAATATCTCGTTTTGAGGTGAGTTTGCCCAAGACGAAAATGTTTCTCTGTGGTGGAAACAAGGAAGACAGACTTGGCAATGAGTGTGTATGTGTGAGTGAAGATCACATTGGTTTATTTTTCATACACAAGGCCATAGAAATAATCCTGAAACTCAAGGACGGGGCATAATGGGCATCCAAGAGATGTGTGTTTGTTGAAACAAACGAATCGCATCTCGTCGGATGCTAATGGCTTTGTATTATTTATGCATCTAGTTCGTAAGGGACGAGATTCGGCGAATCAAAGGACAAGGGAAATATGACCTAATGCATAGTTCGGTAATGAGGGTTAGCTAGATAAATAGCAGCCGCTCATTAAATAGAAAATGTGATTCGAAAACCTAAACGATATGAATTGTCTATGGTATGCATTGCAGCTGTTACGATAGCCGCAATGCCGATGCACATGGTGCTAATAGGTTTAAGACGCGAGATGCGTATTTGCTTTGGTTTGCACATTGTGCGAGTCAGAGAATTTTATTGCTGGAAGAAAAACGTCGCCAGCTAAATGTATACATAAGGAAGTTTATCGTATACATGAATGAAGCTGGGAATAGGCGACGCAATGCTAATTATTCCTGGCTGGAATGGTTACATGATATGTGAACCGGGGTTTTTCTTTTCAGGAAATTTATGATGAGGAAATTAAGAACTCTTACAGGGGATTTGTAAGCGAAGGAATGCTTGAAAAGGTAAGAATTCTTTTGCAGGTACTTTTGGGTTATAATAATTGGATCTGTTTGATGCGTGAAGCATTTAAGATGCTAATGCGAATTGCATTAGCGAAAGCTGGTGCAGACCGGGTTGTGGTTATGGGGGTTTTTTCAGAAAGGCGAGCCGTGGGATCTGGCGGAACCGCCACGATACCATCAAGAACCACTCGGATTGAACGACCAGAAAGATAGCCTCTTATCCATTGGATCGGGGAATTGTCCACTACATATGAATGTAATTTTGACAAAAGCGCTGAATGCCAAACTCTCTCGCAGGCTTTTGAAATATCCAATGCGACTACCTTGCTTTCTCCCAAGGATGGTATGGCTCCACTTTTCGATAAAGTACGTCATCAAATCTCCTGTGTTCCGGTTGCTACGAAAGCCATATTGGCGGTCATTGAGGGGGTCATTTGATTCCAGATATTTCGAAAGTTGACGGTTGATAAATGATTCCATTACCTCCGAGAGAATAGAATTTAGTGCCATAGGTCGATAAGAAGAGGGGGACTGTGGCGTTTCTAACAGATACACAGACAATACACTAGCAAATAGTGAGGAACGCCGAAAGAAAATCAGATAAAAAAGAGCATCAGCCGAATACCAAGCATTCTATACGAATGCAAAACATGGGGTCTCACAAAACTGGAAGAAAACAAATTCCGGGCATTCGAGAATAAAGTTTTAAGGGGTATCTTTGGAGGTAAATATGACGAGGAGGCAACACAATGGAGGAAACTCCACAGCCACGAATTGGAAGAGCTATACCGTAAACCTACAATAGTAAGAGTAATCAGGTCGTGAAGATTAAGATGGGCCGGACATGTGGTGCGAATGGGCAACGATAGGATCGATAAGTATCTTGACGGTAGACCAACGGGAAAGAGACCGGCCGCGACGGAGATGGGAGAACAATGTTAAGTTTGACCTTGAGGAGATCGGATCGGTTGGTCAAGCGTGGAAGAAGAGTGCACAGGAGGTCATGAACTTCCGAGTTCCTATAGGCCAATAAATAGTAGTAATAGTATACCATGCATTAACATGGCAATTCCACATCAGTTGAGTGTACTTGAGTTTAGAAATCCAATTTGTACACGCGGAAGTGGCCTGATGTGTTGAGCATTGGTTAAATGTTTACTGATTCTAACCGGCATAGCATCGGTTCGAATCACACGTACTTCACTATCGTCGCAAACGCTATAAGACGATTTTCCCGCTTTTTGGAAATTGGCTAAATGTTCGCAGACATCCATCTATTTGGGAAACGGCAAGTAGAATGAGAGAAATTGAACCGTTTCCGCAGTGGTTTAGCGAGTGAAGAGAAACATCTCTTGAAGATAATTGTGGGAATCTGGATCAGCGGATTTGTGTGCGTTGAGCTACTTGAGTGGCCGCGTAACAGTACGCGTTCGGAAAAGAACCTGGTTCATGGTGTGCTACTTATGCTTAAGTTGAGGTGGAACTGGTGTGGTATCAGGCAGCGTCGAGTTCGCTGCAAAATGTGCAGCAAGTAGATTCGCTTTCTCTATTGCACTGGTGACTGATCTGTCATCGACTCTTAGCGAAGGAATGGATGAGGAGACCGAGTTTTGGGTGTTCTTCACAAATGCCCACAAGTTTCTATTACATGTGGGAGAGTCTAGTATTTTTTGACTCACTCTCTGGTCATCCAAGAACTTGGCGCGTTGAATATGCGCATTGCAGTCATTTCTAGCCCTCTTAAATCTTTTTCGGTTTTCCTCAGTATTGTTTGATTTATTCAACTTGAAGCTCAACCCTTTAGCCTTAATGGCTTCTCTGCACCCGGAATCGAACCACATATTTCCCTTGGGTTTGGTACTATTTACTCTGTGTGGAATAAAGGTTCGCATGCCAAGAAGAATGGTTTCTGTCATAGTGTCCGCTATAGAGTCAACATCGTTATTGAGGAAAAATAACGACCAATTTAACTTCCCAAAAGAGTCGTTCAGACCTTCCCAGTTGGATCTTTCATAGAATCATACTGTTCCTTTGGGAGTTTTCTTGATAGCGTTGCTGTTGGTTAGAGGAAATCTAGCTGTCAGGACACAGTGGTCTGTAATGCTCAGGTGCGAAGAAACTTGTGTGCTTGTTTGGGTGGAAGGTGAGAAACATGTCAAGTGTGTTGGCGGAATGGCCATCAATATCTGGTACCCGTGTTGGCTCATTGACGAGTTGAGTTAAACTATTTGAGGAAACAAAGCGCTGAACATATTGACCTTCAGGTGTTGTGTGTCCGGAGTGGTGAAGCCACTGAGAGTTGTGGACATTGAAATCACCCGCAGTATCGATGTCAGTGCGAGGATATAGGGTCAAGATCCTATCGATAGAATCAGATAGAACATCAAATTCGTTAAAGCATGCGTTTCCATCCAAGTTTGGGCTTCTGTAAAGAAAGCCAAAAAAAAAAAAAAGGTTTGATATGTCTATGAAGGTGAAGTTTTAGCCACGAGAAATTAAATTCTGGGTTGGAGCAGAGCCCATATTGGGGCAGAAGCTGATAAGCAATATCACTTCGTATGTATGTGGCTAGACCACGATGTGGAAAGAGCAAAAGCAATGTTATAACCGGGAATAGTAAAATCAGAAATATCTGTATCGGTTATTACCTGAGTCTCGCTAAGTGCAAGTATTGCTGGTTTCTGGTTACAGACGAGGGCAGACACAGCGGGGGAATAGTATCTTAGGCCGTGAATGTTATGAAAATCGCGAAATTTCCGTTCCATTGAAATAACCAGAGGAAACAAATACCGCCTCAGGAAAGGATGCAAGTCAGGACCAGCGATAGATAAGCGAAAGTAACCACTACAGGTGTTATGTCTTAATAGTAGGTGCCCCACTAGATGCGTGCCGAAATCCAGGTCATATCCCTTTCATGAAGAATATTATGCCACTTGGAACAACAAAAACTCTCCAAAGATTATAAATCAATCGAGAGTATCGATGCCTGAAGGGACGCAACAGAGGTGCGAAAAGGAGGAAAAACAGACGCAAAGAAATGAAAGGATATGAGGTTTTCCCGCACTGTACACTTCTACGCAATTTTCACACTACGGTGGGAATCCCATAGATATCACTGCACTACACTCGGACGCGTTCTATCTATCTAAATGAAGTATATTATAACCTTGTCCTCGAGTATGTCATCAGAAAGGTACAAGACGACAACATGGCCGGATCATCCCTGAACGGCGTCCCACAAGTGCTCGCATATGCGGATGACATCGGCGTTCTGGGCGATAATGTAGAAACTGTATGTTCAATCCAAGTTGACATGCAGTCTCCTCGTGACACCCCTGGATACCTACTTTGGCACCCGCCAAGTAGTGAACCAATGCATGCAGCGACACCCTGAGAAAGATTGGCGCAAGGCTAATAACCTTGCCCGGGAAAACGAATTATTTTGGACAAGTCTCGGATATGGACTGGATACCTGTGGAGGGACTTGCTAAATAAGGCCAAGACCAGATCCCGATTGTAATGCCGATGATGATGATGATGTGTAGTTAAAAAATGTCGAAAATTCATGTTTTGTGTATCATGTATTTTTATTGTATGTAAAATGAAAAATGTAATAATGTTTTATAGGTTATGTATTTAAGTTTAATATTTTATGTTTTCTCGGTGGGATAAAGGTGGTGGGGGAGTTACTAGGTAACAGATCTACATTGTATACATTTAGAACAGCTGCGTCATATAAGTTAAAACAGAGATCTATTGAATGATAACCATTTATTAAAACTTCATTAATAATCGTAATTATTTAATATGATTCACACCTCAAACTTGTTCGATTAATTGTTATTCTATAATGAATGTCACGTAATTTATATATATATCTAATACTTGTAAATACCATGCAATAAGATTTAACAATAAGGATATTAAATATACAATCGTTTAAATACATCTAACAGGTAAGATCAGTGCTTAAGTCTTTGTTTTCGTTTAAGTTAGAATCAGCTTTATAAGTTCTATCAAAGTTGTCGAATTAACTGTAAAAATAAATTTCAAGGCAACATCGAGCTCAAATGGTATACAAAACTTGGTTACTCAAACTAACTGGCCGCCTAAAAAAATAGTATGCTTGCACGACGCGCATAAGATTATGGGTAGTATCCTTAAATGTCAAAACACAGCAGAAACGGAGTAAAGATGAGGAGGTAGAGAAGATAACAATGGCAAGAAGACTTGTGAACAAGCAGAATATTTTGCGGCCATATAGTTCAGCTGAAGATTTATAGGTCTCTCTACGTCATTAGTTAATTTTTAAGGTAAGCCTTCAATGAATTGGGGGACACGTTTGATTCGTTATTGTTTTTCTGTGGTTTGCGGACTATACGGTGTGGAATGTTGCTTTAGAGATGCACCTGAGCGCATACAGGTTTTGAATTCTAGTTGTGGATGAATGTTTGGTGAGGGCAGAAGCCGAGTTTATTTAGCTTACTACAAGCGATATATAAAAAAGATATAAACCTAACAACTAACTTAAAAACTAAGGTATAATAAATTTAATTAAGTAAAGGAGGCATAAGGGGGGGGGCAAAGGTATAAGTAGTTTAGTTTAGTGGGGTTACACCATTTATTGCCTTAATTGAACGGTAAGGTGGATAGACGAAAATATAAGAGGTAGGGTGGAGAAGGATAGGGTGGTAGATTGGAGCTTCAAGAGTTAGAATGTGTACGGATAGTAAGAGTATGGTAGGAGGATAGGGTGAGATCGGGAAGGGACAATGTCTGAGAGCAGGAGAGGTGAGATTGAAAGAAGGCTACGTATTTGCCCGTCGCTGGATTGGTGAAAGTAAGAAGCGTGGTGGTGGTGGTGGCGGGGGGGGGGGGGGGGGGGGGTGTGTGTGTGTGTGTGCAAATAGAAGATACGGAGGTTTAGTGGGTTACGGTGGCTAGTGTGGAGAGTGATGAAGAGTAAGCTTGGGCAGTTGACTGAACCAGTGAGAAGACGGTGGAGGAAGTTCGAAAAATGTCGCTGGTCTATCGCCATTCGGGGAGCGGTAAAGACAGCAAAGAAATTTAACAGAATTCCTTAGCACGACCCTGAACCGCATGATGTCCATGTTATTGGGTTCCATCGCCTTCATCCTCTGGCAAGTCGGATCAGATCGTGTGAAGACATAGACTCCACCCTTAAAACTGAATTTCTAATGTAACTCGTATCCTGAGCAAGGAGGATCTGTCGAATCCGTTGACGAATCGGTCTGGGTCTTAGTTATGGCAAGGATATCAGGTTTCGCTGTAAGAATGCACCTCCGGAACTGACAGAACTGGAAGAATTCGTATTCCCACAACCCTACCACTACGGTGCAATGCGATGGCCAAGATTCACCATATCGTTAAGAAAAGAATTACTTTCGAACGATGTCAATCTACCAACAAACAGAAACCTGACGAATGACGAAATCGACAAATGCATTCAACAAATTAACGGAACTATAAACCGACAAATGGACAAAAGAATTCCTAAAACAACTGATACGGACAATATCATCCTGCAGCTAAATTGGTTTCCGACACACAATGGAATAAATGCAAGACCCAATACACAGGGACTGTTTCTGCGTCGAGCTCAGCGAATAATGTGTGGCGTAGGAAGCCCAGCAAATAATCTGTTCCGTGGTCGTTCTTCACTTGACAAGGAAAGGAAATATAAATGTATGTCCGTAATACATATGATTCTGTACTAGCCACCGTTGCCTACCATGAGGCGTTGTCGAGACTAGTGCTTTTTATTTTGGCACGGTTGCTTACTCGTTGAATTGTTCTTGCAACAGGGACCCATCTGATCGACTTGGAAAAAGCCTTCGATACCGTTTGGCTTGAAGGATAATACTACAAGCTTGTCAGGCAAGGCATGCATAAACATTTACTGCATATACTTTATGATGTGTTAAATAACAGGAGGTTTGTGGTCAAAAGTGGCAAAGTGACGTCCAGTATAACGTATAATATAAAGAATGGTTTACAACAGGGAGCGGTACTTTATCCGATTCTTTTTAACATTTACGTTAGCGACATATTGACCGCACTTCCCGACGCAATTGCGTATGCAGACGATCTTATAATTTATAAAACACCCCCGGAAATTGAAATCATAAGCAGTTTATTGTAACGCGACTTCAATAAAGTGCAGCGATATTGCGACGACTGGAAACTTAAGATCAACTTCCAAAAATGTGAAGCTATTCTATTTAGAACCCCGTTGTATAAATCCACGAGCGACACAAAAAAAAACTGGGGAAGGTTAGTATCATGGGATGATGATGCATAAACACAAACTAGAAATCAAGAGTGTGGCTAAATACCTTGGTATCTGGCTAGAACAGCACCTGTATTTTAACAGACATGTGGAGGCTGCTTTGGTCAAGGCCAAGAAAACGTTTGCTATGACAAAAAGACCATTTCATTGTAGCCAACTTGACAATAGAGTTAAAGTCATATGCTAGATGACCCTCATCAGCCCAATGATCACCTATGGATGACCAGTGTGGTTCAATGTCGTTCCGCATCTATTGCAGAAGATTCGGATTTTCGAAAGAAAAATCAGGCCCATGATTATATATTGATGCCCAGTGTGGTTCAATATACGTCCAAATATAATGGAAAAGATTCGGGTGTTGGAAAGAAAATCTCTTCGAACTTGTCTCAGATTATATCGAATACCGGAATCTGACTGCAAAAGGTATTATACAAATCATCATCATCATCATCGGCACTACAACCGGGAGCCGGTCTTGGCCTTATTTAGCAAGTCCTGAGGCTTGCTTATACAAATGAGACTTTATATAATAAACAGGTTTGATAATTTTATGATCAAATTACTCAGAGGACATATTGCGAGAGCCATAGTCGCGTCCAATGACCTAATTTTCGGAGGTTATTATACAATTACTTTGTATTTTGAGAAGGTGTGCCACAATGGCTTTGATCCACCAGAGGCGTTTCTCGAATTTGATATGAACGGTCTTATACAGGATGAATCCCGGGTTCCACTAATTTATCATATAGGTAGATCTTCCGTAGACGGGCGATTGTGCTACGATCGAGAAGTCACGTGCACCGAAGAAGAGCTTTTGCGGTCCAATAGAGTTATTTCCCATAGAGACCGGGATGACATTATTATACAGCACCAACAGTTTTGGTGGTTGAGTGGGAAATATAGACCTATGTCCCAAAGTCGGTAAAGTAACTCCAACATCAACCAGCTTACACTAGGATTAGGATAGATTAAGATTTGAGTTATATTAAAGGTTTTTAATCAATTACAAAAAAAATGTATATATATATAGATGTATGTAAGTTGAATTTAAGTATTAAAAAGAAAACAAAATTTGCACGTTTTTTTGTTTTAGTTTTTCTTTGTTATTAAAATAAACATCATTAAAAAACAAACAAAGTCATGTCGTCGAAAGGAAATTGTACAATAGACATGAGTTGTGGATACGCAAATAAATATAATGGGGAGAATCTAATACGTTCACCGTCTAGTACACTCATCAACCAGCATATTCACCACATGCCTGTCAGCCGCCAGCTGACAATGCGTCATCACCTAGGGACGCCATCCGACTGTCACCCTTTTCAAACGTGACCAACGGTTTTTTAGTCAGTAATAATCAGCCCTTTATCGCGGAGGCATCGCCTCCAATTTGTATTAATTAAATCACACCATTTTCTCTTAGGTTAGACACACTTTAAAGAGTGCATTTTGCTTACACCAGCGTACTAGAGGTTTACTTGGAAGCTGCTTGGAAGAAATTCATTCTAAATTCAAATAAGAGCCTAAAGAAACAGCGAAGGAAGGACGAACCTGAAACACAATATATACAGACGATCTGTTGAGTTAATCACCTGCATTGTTAATCTGGTGAAGAGAAGACCTAACGTTGGTCAAACTATCAGGGTAGTGGAGCACGAATTTGAAGTAGTGCAATCCTTTAACTACCTTGGGTCAATAGTATCAGCCGATAACAATATGGAAGAAGAAATACGCGAACGGCTGATTAAATCCAACAAACCCTACTATGGTCTATCAAGGCTCTTTAAATCCCGAAATTTATCCAGAACATCCAAGCTACTACTGTACAAGACCATGGTCTTACCAGTACTCATGTATGGATCCGAGACCTGGGTGCTTAATAAAAGGCACTCTAAACTCTTGGCCGCGTTCGAGAGAAAGGTCTTAAGGAGAATTGTTGGCCCCGTATGTGAGGGAGGACGATTCCGGAGACGCTACAACCATGAGTTGTACGCAATCTACCTTGAAGCTCATATTGTAAGAAAAATCAAGCTCGGTAGACTCCGGTGGGCGGGATACCTAGCTCGAATGAGCGAAGAGGACCCTGCCCGGAAAGTCCTTTGTGGCAGGATGTATGGAAGGAGACAGCGCGGCAGACCTTGTCTGCGATGGAGGGATGGCGTAGACCAGGACGGCCAGAGCCTGGGAGTGCTAAACTGGATGACATCGGCTCGAAATCGGGACCGGTGGAGAGATTTGTTAAATAAGGCCAAGACCGGATCCCGGTTGTAGTGCCGATGATGATGATGATTGTTAATCAAGCAACTTGGCCGTTCGTTCGCCGCCAACATGTAAAGCTTAAAGTCAAAAAAAATATACAGAAGAAATGTAAAGACTTAGAGCGTCTGCGTAGTACCAGTTATAATATAGGATAATTAAGCTAGAAATTAAGCATTTTTAGTCTAACCTATAATTTAGAATCTTCTGGCGCAAGACTAATGACCTTGCCCGAAAAAAACAAATCATTATGGAAAATTTAACAAGCCTCAGGACTTGCTAAATAAGGCCAGGACCGGTTTCCGGTTGTAGTGCCAATGATGATGATGATGATAATTTAGAATCTAAGAAAAAAACGGAAATAAAAAATGTTGGAAAAATGAAAATGAAGTGAACCAGCAGATTTGAGATTTAGTGTTTTCTTGATCGGGCAACTTTACGAGTTGAAACGCGAATTTCACATTAGGGTGCTGGTTGCAACGGAATTGGTAGCGAAATATACAGCGAGTGGGTTCATTTTTTTTTTGTGGCATGAAAGGTATGAAACCAAGTAAATTTATGTTTGCTATTAGGTCAGCAACCAAATAGACCACTTCCTCATAGACAAAAGACACCACTCGAATATCCTTGACTAAGATCATATAGAAGAGCAGATTGCGTCTCCGATCATCTAGTGGCGGGCAAAATTAGGAGTCAGCTCGCAGCAATCCCACGTGGGCAGTCATGGGAGACGAGCAAAAAGTTCGACATTGATAAACTAAAAGACCTACCCAAAAGGGCTGAACTGAATATCAAGACGAACTAACGAATAGATTTAGCATCCTAGATAATGGGAGCATTGAGGAAGATGAAGTCAATAGTGTGGACACTAAATGGACATCGATCAGAGACACAATCAAACAAACTGCGCAAAAGGTATTAGGATTTAAGAAAACAATTAAGTCCAAACCTTGGTTTGACGATGAGTGCAAGGCGAAGATCGAAGAGCGTAAATGCATCAGAATGATCCACTTAGAAAAATATGATGAAGTCAACGCAGAAAGATATGCGACGATTCGGAAAGAGAGAATGAGACTCTTCAAACGCAAACAACGCGAATGGGAGAAGACTCGGATCGAACAAATCCTAGAAAATTCCAGAGCAAAGAACATCAGAGGTATGTATGCTGGCATAAATTCAATTAGAAACGGCTACCGAGCTCCCTCGGTCAAAATAATTCGAGACGCAAACGGTTGTCTGGTCACAGAAACAAACCATATCGTGACAAGATGGAAGCAGTACTTTGAAAACTTGCTTAATGTACGCACCCATCAACCACAAATAAACGCACCAGACGTACATACAGCCGAGGCTCAGATCCCTGAGCCCTCTTTCAACGAAGTTCTAGACGCAATAAATCGATTGAAAAACAACAAGGCTCCCGGAGCGGATTGCATACCGACAGAGCTTGTGAAGCATGGAAGAGGGGCAACCGCTCGAAAGATCCACCAACTGATTAAAACAATATGGGATAAGGAAGTCATTCCGGAAGAATGGAAAACCTCAATAGTCGTCCCCATTTTCAAAAAAAGCGACAGATCTGACTGCGAAAACTACAGAGGAATATCATTGCTCCCAACCACATACATGTAATACTGGGGAGAATCACGCAGAAGAAATACTGGGAGATTACCAATGTGGATTCCGTAGGAACCGGTCAACGAACGACCAAATGTTCACAATAAGGCAACTACTGGAAAACAAGTGGGAATACGGAGAGACGGTTTACCAACTGTTCGTTGATTTGAAAAAAGGCTACGACTCAGTCGCAAGGCAAAGACTCTACCATATTGTAGTCGAGCTGGGAATCCCGAAAAAATATGCCGCCCTCATTCAAATTTCCATGAACGAAAACAAAGTGCGAGTTAGAATAGGAAGCCACATCTCAGAACCATGTGAAATCCGGTACGGACAAAATAGGGGGATGGCCTCTAACAGTGTCTTTTTAACCTTGTCCTCGAGTATGTCATCAGAAAGGTACAAGACGACAACATGGCCGGATCATCCCTGAACGGCGTCCCACAAGTGCTCGCATATGCGGATGACATCGGCGTTCTGGGCGATAATGTAGAAACTGTATGTTCAATCCAAGTTGACATGCAGTCTCCTCGTGACACCCCTGGATACCTACTTTGGCACCCGCCAAGTAGTGAACCAATGCATGCAGCGACATCCTGAGAAAGGTTGGCGCAAGGCTAATAACCAGGCCCGTAAAAATGAATTATTATGGCAAATTTAACAAACCGGATACACGACGACGACCACAGAAACGAAAATGGCTAAACGATTTAAAATTGTTTACATGGAACGTCCGCTCGCTATACAGAGCTCAAGCTGCACAGCAGCTAGCCGATTCCCTGTCCAATACGAATACGGCTTTCTAGTCAGCCAAACACTAAAGCCTGCCATCATCGGCTTTAATGCAATAAATGAAAGGCTATGCACTCTTCGCGTGCGAGGCAAGTTTAATAACATAAGCCTCATAAACGTTCACGGACCTACAGAGGAGTCCCCTGACGACGAAAAGTAAGAATACTACGAGAACGTCGAACGGGCCCTCAATGCCTGCCCAAGATACGATGTGAAAATCGTTCTTGGTGATTTGAATGCAAAAATAATTTCAGGCACTACACAGGTCCCCATAGTTTGGATGAGAACACTAATGACAATGGACTACTAGTCATCGAACTGGCAGCATCGAAAAACTTGGTCGTTGCGAGTACCAGGTTTCCGCGTACAGATATCCACAAAGCCACATGGGTATCACCTGATGGAGCCACTCGCAATCAAATTGACCACGTGTTGATAGATCGCTGCCACTCCTCGAGCCTGATGACGGTACGAACGTACCGAGGTGCCAACGTCGACTCGGATCACTATCTTGTTGGTACAGTTTTTCCGAGCGCGGATTGCCTGACGGAGACGTATTGCATCCGCGGATCAGGTTCGAATTAACACGGCTGCCTTACGCAATGAGAATACCAGCAATATCTTTGGTCATGCGTTAAGACTCACCCTCGAAGAGCTCGACGGAGGGAGAGTAAGTCCTGGGGCCAGAATGCCGGGCGTAGAAGAGAAATGGACACGCGTTAAGAATACTGTCATTAGTACTGCCAACTCCATCTTAGGCAGTAGTCGTAGAGATCGGAACGACTGGTTTGATGATGAGTGCAATCTAGCGACTGAACGTAAGAATGCTGCATACCGGGCAATGCAGTCTCATAGGACGCGGGTACGCGAGAAGAAATACAAAGAGCTCAGAAGATCTGAAAAAAGACTTCACAGACAAAAGAAAAGTGCCTGGGAAAAAAACCCTGTCTGTGAAATAGAGAAAAGTAGAGAGCGAGGTCCGCACCGGGCGAGGAAGTTCTACCAAATGATCCCCAGTATGACGCGGTACACCATATTGCACTTACTGCAAGGATAAAGAGGGCAATCTGATCACCGATCCTGAAGGCATTCTGGAGCGATGGGAAGTGCACTTCAATGAATTGCTAAATGGTCAGCTCACAGAAGAATTGGAGGGTCCACCAATGCAAGATCAAGACCAAATGCTGCCGCCACCAAGTATTGAGGAAACTTTAAAAGCCATTCATCATCATCATCATCGGCACTACAACCGGGGGCCGGTCTTGGCCTTATTTAGCAAGTCCTAAGGCTTGTTAAATTTTCCATAATGATTTATTTTTTCTGGGTAAGGTCATTAGTCTTGCGCCAGAGGCTCCCCCACGGGGAATCGAACCCCGGTCTCCCGGGTGACGGGCGGGTATACTAACCACTATACTATCGAGGAGCCATTAGACAGCTCAAATAAAATAAAGCCCCTGGAGCTGATGGCATACCAGCTGAGCTGATCAAACAAGGAGGGATAGCGTTACATCACGCAATTCATGATATCGGGGTGCACGTATGGGAGCAAGAGGAGATGCCGGAAGATTGGCGTCATGGTATAATTTGCCCCATGCATAAGAAGGGGGATATCACACTGTGCAGCAACTATAGGGGTATAATATTGCTGAGTACCGCCTATAAGATACTCTCCACTATCCTACAAGATCGGATAGCCCCATACGCTAAAGCCATCATTGGTCAATATCAGTGTGGCTTCATCCCAGGCAAATCAGCAATGGATCAAATATTCACCCTTAGGTAGGCGATGGAAAAATGTCTGGAATTTGAGATTCCATTATATCATCTGTTTATAGACTTTAAGGCCGCCTACGACAGCATAGCCAGGGTAGAACTATATACTGCCATGAGAGAATTCGGCATTCCAAACAAATTGATACGACTTTGTAGGTTGACCATGACCAACGTAGCTAGTCAAGTAAAAATAGCGGGATTGCTGTCCAAACCAATAAACATCTATAATGGACTCCGACAAGGGGATGGTTTGGCCTGGCTCCTCTTCAACCTGGCGTTGGAGAAAGCAATCCGTGACTCTGGTGTTACAACAAGAGGGACTATTGTCATCATGTCCAGCCAGATACTTGTCTACGCAGATGACATCGACATCGGAAGAACCGAATCGGCGATACAGGAATCCTTCACCTAGATCGAGCAGGCGGCACAAAAACTGGGACTGCACATTAATGAGAGAAAAACTAAGTACATGGTGGCAACTTCTGCGAAGAGAAGACCTAACGTTGGTCAAACTATCAGACTACTGGAGCACGAATTTGAAGTAGTGCAATCCTTTAACTACCTTGGGTCAATAGTATCAACCGATAACAATATGGAAGAGGAAAAAAGCGAACGGCTGATTAAATCAAACAAAGCCTACTATGGTCTATCAAGGCTCTTTAAATCCCGAAATTTAACCAGAACATCCAAGCTACTACTGTACAAGACCATGGTCTTACCAGTACTCATGTATGGATCCGAGACTTGGGTGCTCAATAAAAGGCACTCTGAACTCTTAACCGCGTTCGAGAGAAAGGTCTTAAGGAGAATTGTTGGCCCCGTATGTGAGGGAGGACGATTCCGGAAACGCTACAACCATGAGGTGGAGAGATTTGTTCAATGGGGCCGGGACCGGATCCCGGTTGTAGTGCCGGTGATGATGATGTATGTAAAAACTGTGCATGATGATTTATGCAAGCGGCGAAAGAGGTGGGCCTAGAAATAAATGAAGACAAAACAAAATACATGATTACGGCGAGAGCAATTGGACCTCAGGGAACACATATAAACCTCAGAGGCAAGATATTTGAAAAAGTTAAAAAATTTAAATATCTGGGAACGATACTGACGGACGGATTAACAAAAGACTAAACTCCGGCAACGCTAGTTGGCACGCAGTCAGTAAACTGCTGAAATACCAACAGCTATCACGTAACATAAAGCTCCATGTCTATAGAACCATAATCATTCCGATTGTTCTATACGGATGCGAAACATGGGCTCTCGCAAAACTGGGAGAAAACAAATTCCGCGTATTCGAGAATAAAGTTTTAAGGAGTATCTTTGGTGGTAAATATGACGAGCAGGCAAGACAATGGAGGAAACTCGACAATCATGAACTATAGAGCTATACCGCAAACCTACAATAGTGAGAGTAATCAAGTCCCGAAGATTAAGATGGGCCGGACAAGTAGCGCGAATGGGCAACGATAGGACCGTGCATGAAATTCTTGACGGTAAGCCAACGGGAAAGAGACCGAGAGGACGGCCGCGACAGAGATGGAAAGACAATATTAGGTTTGACCTTGAGGAGATCGGATCGGCTGGTCAAGCGTGGAAAGAGAGTGCACAGAGACAGGGAACGATGACGGAGTCGCGTTCCTACAGGCCAATAAATAATAAATAATAAATAATAATAATAATATTAGGTCAACAAAAACGTTGAGGAAATATAATGACTAAGTCAAATTCCCAAAAGAACCCCAGCTAACTTTTCCTAGGGTCACACTTTTCTTGTATGAACTTTGTCGTTAACACTGATTAAAGAATGTTTCGTCACACAACACAAATGACCTAATAAGCTTATGGGCGAAGAAACCATGATGGTTGTATAATTTTCTGAGTAAGAGCGGGTGATGGAGGACTGAGAGGAAGATATTATGTATTAGAATAAACGATTGAGAGGAAGATATAATGTGTTAGAAGAACCGGCAATGGCTGGCGAATACGTTAACTCGTTTGCAAGTTGATCTGCGTTATTTAACAACAGTTGATATTCTATAGACTTATTGAACGACCCTCATATTATATTAAATTCACGAAGTGAAGTTAGGTGAAGAACTACAAAGATGAACGCGGAGGATTTTTTTTTGTCCGATTTTGTTAGTAGGTTGGTTTGATAAATTTAAAAGAGAAATGAAAAATAAATTAAATCCTAATTCATGAAGTTATTTCTACAATAATGCGAATTTTTTATTTTTCCCCACACATTTGTATGCAGACTTCTTTGTTTCATTGTATAACAAAAAATTGGAGAAAAATTGTGTTCGAATGACATTCATGTAATCATACATGCAATCCATCATTTAAAGGATATCATTATTAATCTCTAAACGACGAAAAGGAATCGAATTTACCTATTATTCAATCAAAAGGTTTGTAGCGTTCTTAATGGAAAACTAAAAATAATGCTAAAACAATTTCTGAGCATGACTACCTATGACAATACTCCCTCTTTAGAGAAACCAAGCTTTGTCTCACACGCCCGCCCTTAAATGCCTTAAGTACTCCACCTTAAATTATTTCTTACACCATTAATCATATACGAAGGCTTTTGTTCTTGTTTCTGCATCCGTTTACACTCTTCCATCCCTATTTGGCTCGACGTCTTTCTCTAGCAGTGCATTAGATGATCCGCAATTATGGGACCTAAAATAGAGTAAACAAAACCACTCCATTAACCATGGATGACAATGACAGATGAATGACTAATCTACTGATCTAAGTGGTTAGTGAGAGAAACTACAAACACGAGAAACCAAGATAAAATAAATAAATTTACAAAAAAACATTCAGGGGAGTACATACTTCTTCGTCGTCGGAAACTTTCAAACCATCCAAATTGATGCTGTTCCTTGCGAAAGGATCTTTTTTATTGATGACACCACCACCACCAATGTTGTTACTATTACCAACACCACTAGCATTGCCGGCACCGCTAAACGCTGAGGAACGCGAATGATCATCATAAATTTGCAAAGATGACGTTGAGGAATTTCCTCCACCTGTACTAGTACGACCCAGAACATCAACAATATTTCCATTAATCGATGATGGAGTTTCAGAATTTCGAATTGCAGCAGTAGAACTTTTGAAATTACTAAATCTTCCGGATGATCGCTCGCGTTGCTCGCGCTGGTGATGATGGTGAAGGGGGTTATCAAATTTTTGTTTGGCCCTTTCAAAGTCTAGGTTTCTAGTCTTGCCTTCGAATAGATTTTCTTCCACGTGTGTTGGTTTGGCATCGAAAAACGGCAGATTTAAGGTTCTTTCGGATTGACTAGATCTTTTTGATGATTCTCCACTGGCGGTTTGCGCACCGCTGTGACGTGGTGGATCATCAAAGAACTGACGTAGATCATTTATATTTGGTTTACATTCAACAAGAGCATTTGCTTTATGGGAAATTGCTGGTGTTCCAGATGATGACAATGATGATATACCAAAGTTAGTTGAACGTTGTTGTGGACTTACTGAATGTCTAATTTGTTGTTTAGGAAAGGATTAGCGGCGTCCAAAGGGATGAGATTTGTTATAGAATAAACCCCAAAACCTTCTTCGATACTGGTTATATAAGTTTACCTGGTTTGCAGATGTTGTAACTGAACTTGCAAGCTTTCTGATTGGCCAATTAGCTCTTCATTTGTCCTTTGCAAGCGTCGCACTTGTTTATAAGCTGCATCTAGTTCATCATCGGCGTCTGCTAGTTCATGCTTTAACTCTTCTACGCGAGCTCTTAAACTTTTAACCTGTAATGTGACATGTTATTTTTATGAAAAAAACGAGAAGAATAGAGATGAATCGTTTACCTGTCCTTCATACTGCTCAGCACGACGAACGGCGTGTCCCAATTCTGTATTTGTCTCTGCGAGTAGCTTCTTAAGTTTAAAATGTGATAGCTTAATCTCACCAATTTCCTATGAACAAATGAAATATATGTAGCCTAAGAGTAACACAAGGAAACATCATATAAAAAAAAGAAAAAGAATATTATCCTTCATCTAAGGATTGCACATTTTACGCGGTTACTAAGATAACTTCTTACTCAGTATAGTCAGTATTGTCAATCGTTCTTTCCATTGACTTCAAACGGCTACGTAGTATTACTTACTTATGCGGCTTTAGAATCAATAAGACTGACGCAATTTTAAAAGATACACACACAGTACGCAAGCAAAAAGTGAAGAACAACACAGAAAAAAATCGAATAAGCAAAAAGCATCAGCCATATACCAAGCAATCATCATCATCGGCACTACAACCGGGATCCGGTCTTGGCCTTATTTAGCAAGTCTCTCCACCGGTATCTGGTTCACATCCGAGACTTGTTAAATTGTCCATCATAATTTTTTTCCGGGCAAGGTTATTAGCATTTTGCCAATATACCAAGCAATAAGCATAGAAATTCCACATCAGTTGAGTGTACTTGAGTTTAGAAATCGAATTCGTACAGTGGCCTAAAGTTTTGAGCATTGGTTCAATCGTAGTCTTAGTGTTAGTGTTAGTGATTCTAAACGTCATAGCGTTGGTTCGAATCACACTTCTTCACTATCGTCGCAAACGCTATAAGATTATTGTTAAATTCACTTGGACGGAAAAATACCAACAGGCATTTGAAAACATAAAAGAGTTGCTCACTTCGCCCCCTCTACTTATTACCCTGATTTCGCCCAACCTTTTAATCTTACTACGGATGCAAGCAGTGCGGCCATCGGCGCTGTACTATCCCAGGGAAGAGAGGGTAAAGATCAACCCATTGCCTATGCCAGCCGTACACTAAATATGGCTGAATGTAACTACTCAACTATAGAAAAGGAGTAATTGGCCATCGTCTGGGCTGTAAAAAATGTTAGATGCTATTGTGGCGTTTTCTACTAGTGCTCCTGCAAGGGAGCGGCTTCAGAAAAAATTACACAACGCTATTGGGAGCACTGGGAAGGCATCGACAAGTCAATCCACCCATGTTACACTCACCATCAAGCAAAATAAATGAAACGAACTGGATTAATTTTAATGCTCCTCTATTTGTTCCTGGATTAATACACGATGAGTTATTTATTTGGACACAATGTGTTAACACGGGAATGCTTATTTTACTAGTGCACAATCTACTTAATATCTTTGGTAGTCACTGAGTTAATTTAGAATGTCACTATCCAACTCCGGTATTTTTGTTTAACTTAAATATATTTACAGCGACAGCCCTCTGGCGACTCGAATAGGGTGTGCGTGCACGTTGAGATATTAAATCTGACTCAACGATGCCACTAACATTCATCAGATTCGATGGGCGCGAATTGCATCGATAGGGGAGGCTTCTATATGTATCCGTATAGGACAAGTACGATGAGGGCGATGATCGGCAGACACCTTATTAAACAGACGTACGATGATCAGGGGCTGCGGGGATGTACCCAAACATCGTTGATGATGTATGCCAGGGATCGAAATAGATTTTTGTTTCAAAGTAAACAAAAACGCTATTTCATAGATCAAATGGTGGCACACATGATGTAAATGATGTGCCTATGATATAAAGGGGTCGTCGTGTTATTTGCCTAAGATTTCTTGGAAACACCGATGTAGGCAATATCCAATCTATGGCTCCGGTGCACAAGGAGGCAAATTATTTTGTTGACATAAGTCAGCAAAAACCTCGTCGACGGCGGCAAAGGGTCAGGCTGGATGGCTATATGTTTGAATTAATATGCGGGTAAGTAACGAACACAGTGAGATACTGTATGTTTACTTTAGATTTCAGGCGGGTCATCGTAGGCATGGCATGGGTAAGGTTACCTAAACTATGATCATATCCATGCCCAAATTCATGATCGGTTGATAGCCGATAACGGGTAATTGTCGCAACTGTCGCGGACCTAAGGGTATAGGCGTGATATACAATTGTGACCTATGGAAAGAATATCGGTAACAGCTATGTCAACAATACGCTGGCCAGCGTTTGTTTGTCGTAATTGAAGACAGACTAAGCCGATAGGAGATGAACTTGTTCATGGAAAATGAACCAGGGAAATTCAGAATGTGTGGAGGCCTCGGGTAGGTTTTCCTTTCAGGTATGGTGCTGCAGGGGAGCTTACGCTGCCCCTAATTGCATGTAAGTACTAAGAGTTTGCATGGAAAGAGGATGGCGGTTAATTTAAGAGGATGGGTGGTTCTTTGGGAATGTATTAAAGAACCGCCACACTATCTTCAATGGCGTAAATTCACCGCCTACACAGACCAGAAGCCCCCAAAAGGCGTTTTTAACGTGAAAGACCCTACTATCCGCCTGGTGAGATTCCACTACGAGTGGTCGGAGTACGGTTATCTTATTGAATACAAGCCAGGCATATGTAATAGAAATGCCGATGCTCTTAGTCGTATTCCGCAGGACGAAGGCGAAGAGACCACTCTAAAAAAGCAATTCAAAACCACCTCCCATGGGGGAATTTTAACAAGACGGTGGCGGTTCCGTCAAAACCCCACTGTCTACTTATCCGAAAAACCCCCGAACTACGACCCAACCTTCATAGTTTTCCGCTAATGCAATCGCATTAGCACCTGTAAATGCTTCACACATCAAGTATTTAATGTACTTAGCTAAAAGCTCCTGGAAGGGAATTCTTACCTTCATGCATTAATTCGCATTCAAAATTCCCTACAAGAATTCTATCCAAACATGTTGGATCATAAATCCAAAGCCAATTCGGCACCTTCGTTTGTCAGGCAAATCCCAATCTTATCATATGCATTTTCCCTAGACGAATTCCTGAAAACGAAACAATTTGGTTTACATATAATGTAACCATCATAACAGGGATAGTAAACATCGCGTCGCTTATTCCCAGCCTCATCATGTGTACAATAAATCCTTTACATACACATTGGCTGGCGACCTTTTCCTCCCTACTATAAACAATCCAACGCTCCTGCACCCAATTAGCGCAAAGGACGCTGAAACCAAAACCTATAGCATAGGCAAATGAAAACAGGAATTGTACACTTACCCTTGGCAGCGATGCCATAAACACCAATTCCCTGTGAATATGCTAAAACCAATTAGCACCATGTCCACCAGCATTGCGGTCTATCAATACAGCTGCAAGGCACATCATAGACAATGATCTACACGATCCCTTTGTCCTACAATATTTCTGGATCTGCTCCACATGACCTCGCGGCATGAGCAAACAGAAATCCATTACTAACCAATGAGATACGGCTTGTTTCCTTAGCCGAACTCACATCTCATTGATGCGCATTATTCCCTTTCTTTGTTTTCAGATTCGTTGTCATGGCGTTGTCGCATGAAAGAACCAATGTTCACACATACATGTGTACCATTTCGATCTTCTCTATGAGATCTGGTTACCTACCCCCAAAGAGACTTTACGTTTCTCTTGGGATAGAAAATGCATCCCTAAATTAAGAGAGCCAGTACCACTTTCTTTTGCCAGCGAATTGAAATCGCTGAGTCTCATTACATCCACCGACCGAGCCGGTCGTGTCACTCCCGCCCCATGGTGCGCACGGGGACGCGAATATACCGCGAGTCGAGTAAGCGCGCTTTTAATTTAGAAAAAAGTTTAATGTCTTATACTTTGTTTCTGTGCGTCCGTTTTATCCTTGGTGGAATTATTTTGTTTCTGTAATCTAATTAAATGCTGTAAGATTTATGGATCAATAAAAATAATAAAATTAAATACCTAAAATTTGTTGTGACTAAAAAAAGGAACCTTTATATTAAACCATTAAACAGAGGGTTTTATTGCCATATATCTTCAGTGGACAACTTTCATCTTTCAAACAGTACTGGGTGTATTAATTCTTGTCGTTTGTGAACAATACGTGTTGGAACCTTTTAGTGGATGATGGAGGAAGAAAGCGAATCAGCGCCGTACGCCGGCGCACAATACTTCTTCCCCACATTGGTGACCCCTGTGAGAACACGCTGTTTTGCACAGTTGCGCGAGAAAAATCTTCCCCACAAGACCACGCCCTCCTTTCATTGCAATGTGGTAACACGTTCACAAATACAAAAAAAAAACAGGAACGTATCGAAACTAGTCGACCAGTCTTCACGTGAAGTCGGTCTCTCTCACACTATAAGTAATAAACCCCTTTTATGGAAGGGAAGAAACAGCGTAAACCGTTGCCTAGCAATCCTAACATCATGCATATAATGTTCATCTTCACGTGCAGTCGGTTTCTCTCACACTCTAAGTAAATCAGCTCCCTTTTTGGAAGGGAGGAAACAACGTAAACCGTTGCCTAGCAATACTAACACCATACATATAATGTTCACCGTATTTATACGATACGCGCTCTCCAGCATAAATACATTCTTTACATGCCGCGCCGTCCAGACAATACGGACTACCGAATAGGTAGATTTCCCACTTGCAATGTGTTAAGCACCGCTTCCACTTCTCTAAAGGAAACTTACCTTGTTCTTTTCAGTCAACTCTTGTTGCAAACTGCGAAACTCCATATCTGTCGCCTGAACTGGCCGATCTTTTCTATCAGAACTTTCTTGAAAATCTTGGATCTCAGCTCTTAATTTCTTATTATCCCGCTCTAGAGCTAGTTTTTCTGTTTCTAGGCGTTCCCGCTTACTCCATTCCGATGCGTTTTCTGCCTGCAATCGCTCCAACTGCAATGAATCAAATATTTTGAGGTTGTCGGAAAAAAATGTATGTTTGATCTCACTTCTGATCTAAGTTCACAGAGACGTCTTTCAAGGTTTTCCCTCGCTGTTACTTCCTCTTGAATTGAATTGTTGAGAATTCTCACCTCAGCGCGATGCTGTTCTTGAAGAGTCAGAAGTTCCCGAACAGCTTCCTAGAAATCAGTATCACTGGTAACATTGGTGAATAAAATAAAGCCTACAGCACATACTTGTTTAGCAGATCTTAACTCTTCGTGTTTATCTCGAATTTCTTGAATTTCTAGGGTCGTCTTTTCAACGCTCTTTTGTAGCATAAGTTTTTCTCTAAGACAAGTTTGTAAAATGATGAGAAATCTAACGTGGACATTTAACACTTACTCCTTTTCGGCATGTATAGTCTTTTGGGCTTCATCCAACCTTAACTGTAACATAGATATCTTCTGCAATAGATAGTCCTCATCGAAGTCATCTTTTGAGAGCTGTTGAATCAACCGTTTCTCTTCAGCAGAAGCGTCATCTGAAATAGGCAAATGTAGTCATGATGATTTGTTAATGAAGCGGCTAAGGTTACCCAAAAATTCGTTGACATTCTTCGGAACAGCACCCTGAAGAACATATTCTTCAATATCCAAATCTTTAATGTCATTATTTACAGCCTTGGTTACCTAAACAGTAAATCGTTATAAAATAAAACTATAAATGGAAACTTTCTATGAAAAGAAATACTACCAGTCCGTCTTCGCTGTTTACATTCTTTAGCCCGTCAGAAGAAATATCTGGAGATCCATTATCCCTGATATCCCTCTCAGGTTCATCGCCATTGTCGATCCTGTTGAATGTAAAAAGTCTTACTTCGAAACGGTGGTGTGCAGCAGTAAACACCTCACCCTTTGTGGAATTGGCCAGCATGTTTCATCATTAGCATGTGTACTTTCTCCATTTCTTTTTTTAGTTGTGTTATTTGAATTTCCAAATCATTCTTTTCGCGTTTATATGAGTTTGCTTCCTTCATGGCGATGTCCAGACTCGATCGCAATTGTTTAGTTTCTTCACGAGCCTTGTTTCTCTCGTTTCGAACCTGAATAAGAATGTAAGTGTTCTTATGCAAAGATTTCCAGTGTACACTAGAATGTAAGACTCTTCTAGTAAAAAGAAAGGCAAGTAACTGACAAAGAAACGCACTCCCAGCTGCAGTTAACACAGCAACAGTGTCAAGGGTAACGAAGGGGTATCAACACGTTTCTATCGATCAAACGACTGGACACTATCATTCTATTTTAACAGTGCCACCCCTTCTAATTACCCCTTCTATTTACCTTACTCCACTTCTCCCGCCAGTTGGCTGTGCAATCCGACCACCATTTCATGGTTTTCTCCATTTGCGCTGCTCGGGCTCTCGCTTCTTCTAATTCTCTTTGGCGCTGGGACTAAAAACAAGCACTTTAGAATATACAATTTATATATCCGGTACATTTTACTTCACGAGCTTCCCATTCAGTCTCTCCAAAACGGGCCGACATGGATGCGCCTGATATGTTGCTATCCTGTGGGATATCACGATGTCGCCGAGATGCCCCGAGGGATGCTGGAGCTGCACCAGGAGCTGTAGCAACTCCTCCACCACTTTGAGACATTTCGAATCAATTGAGTAACCACTCCGTCGAGTCAAGTAATGCAACAATTTTTTAAAACACTTTCTCTGGCCGATTCTGAAAGTTAATTTCATATACTAAAATATTACTTCTGAATCAGAAAAGTTGTATTGTATGTTTATATTCTCCGAAACGCCCACTGTCAAACCAGATTGTGACAGTGCACCGCTGACATTGTTGATATAGCTGAAAGGGTTGTTGGCTGCACTGAGTTCGGTGCCTCCCTATAGACTATACTCCAACCGGAAGTACACAAATTGGTGATTATATAGTAGAATGTTATTATTTATTTATTTATTTATTTATTATCAATTAGTAATGTAAAATTACATATCAATAACTTAACCTAATGAGCCTAGCAGCGGGGACTATTGGCTCTGTATTTCTAATTTACAATTTAATCTTAATGCTATTTACAAATTTATTTACAATTTCTATGTTGTCGGTAGTGGGATCTGCCAGAATTGTATAAATATCTGTATTGCGAAATAGTTTGTCTTACAAGGGTTTTAGGTGGGGACAGTCTTTCAAAATGTGAGTGATTGTAAGTGTTGTGTTGCATTCTGGGCAGATTGGGACTGTAGCTCGGTGAAGCAGGTGGAGGTGGGTAGCAGCTGTATGGCCTAATCGCAGCCTCACAAAGTTTGTGATTTTGGATTTGGACAAGTTAGTTGGGTAAGAAGGGTGAGTTTTGAAAGGGTTTACCATTTTATAGGTATGGTAGTGAGTATCCCAGTTTGTTTGGTTTATTTGTTTTTGTTGATTGCTGATAATTGACAGTAGATCGGCTCTTGTGTAGGTGTTGAATTTATGGACTGGAGCTCTTTTGACTGAGTTGGCTGCGGCGTCTGCATTCTCGTTACCGCTGATGGCGACGTGACTGGGAGTCCACATTAGTTTTATTTTATTGCAGTATTTAATGATATTATTCCGAATATTGGAAATGATATCATCAGTGTTGTTGGTGTTTCTTATTGAGTTGAGTACCGACAGGCTGTCGGTGCAGATGACATATTTTTCTCTGTGGTTGGTGGCGAATGTTACGGCTTGTAGGATCGCGAAGGCTTCCGCCGTGAAAATGGAGCAGAATTCGGGTAATAGTCCGATTTTCTTTACTGCACCTTCTTCGGATGTGACCGCAAAGGAAGTATAGTTGGTTGTTTTGGATCCATCTGTGTACAGAAAGCGCCATCCGTTGGATTTATATTTTGAGGCGACTGACCAGAATAGTGCACCGTATATTTCCTTGTTTGTGTTTGGTTTTTTAAATATTGAGAGTGTTGTTATAATATTATTATTATTTAGAAGCCATGGCGGGTAAGTTGCGGAGTATTTGAAAGTTTGTTTAATATCCAATTCCAATTGCTTGGCTTTATCTAAAATGCGACTGATTGCAGATGGGATTCGGTTGGTGTTTTTGTATCCTATTGTTAGTTTGATGTCTTTGTCAATAATGGAATTTCGCGAAAACGCTAATTTAGCTATTAGTTTTAATGATATGATTTCCATCCGGTCCTCGATTGTTGGGAGCTCAGCTTCAGCCAGTATATTTTTTATTGGTGTCGTTCTGAATGCAAAGGTGCTTCTTCTAGTGGCTTGGTGATAGATGGGCTTTATTATATTTAGAGTCGTTTTTGGACTATTGCCATAGATATAGATCCCGTAGTCTATTTTACTTAAAATTAGAGCTTTAGTAATTTTACATAGAGTGTTAATGTGTACATTACTTTTCATGTTGCTTAAGTATTTAATAATATTGAGCCTCGCTGCTAATGATACTTTGAGTTCTGAACAATGTTGTTTCCAGGTATACTTATTGTTAAATGTTATTCCTAGGATTTTGAGGTTGGGGACATTTTGGATTGTTTTGTTGTTTATGTTGAGGTGTATTTGGGGACAAAGTCGTCGTCGGCACACATGAAATAATTTACATTTATCTACTGAGAGTTTGGCACCTGAAGAGTTTGACCATTCTAAGATATCTTTCACTGTTTCAATTAAAATGTTTTTGCAGAAAGTTAGATCACTGGATTTACTTAAGATGTATATATCATAGGCGTAAATGCAATGATCTAGATGTTTCTGTTTGTGTATTATTGTACTTATGTCGTCAAAGGCGATCATAAATAGTACAACTGACAGTGGGGATCCTTGAGGGATTCCGTTGTGTAATGGAAATGTATTGGAGTAAACGTGGTTGACTTTACATTGGAATTTTCTATTGCTTAGAAATGATTTAACGTACCTATATATATTGTTGCCAATTCTCCATTTTAACAATTTATTAAGTACGGTGTGAGCGCCTATTCTGTCGAATGCTTTCTCAAAATCAAGAGAGAGTATTGTGACGTGATTTTTGGCGGATAGAGCCTTTGAGGTGTAGTGGTCAATGTGGAGTAAGGCGTCTGTGCAACCTCTGTTGGATTTGAAAGCTACTTGGTTGATGGATGTCAATTTCTTTGTCTCCATAAGCCAGAGTAGACGTTTGGCTACGATTTTTTCTAATACCTTTGCGGGACAAGGAATTAAGGATATGGGGCGGTAGCCATCCACCGTATCTTTATCTTTGTTCGGTTTGGGAATAGGTATTAGGACCGCGGTTTTCCATATTTGTGGAATGTGTGGTGTTTCAAGTATTTTATTGTATAACTTTATAATTCTTTGTTTTGCATAATGCGAAAGGTTTTTTAACATTGGGTAAGATATTCGATCTCGCCCTGGAGTTTTTCCCTTAGTTATACTAAGTGCTGACTCGAATTCGATAAATGAGATGGGTTGTTCAATGCGTAGAGCTGCAGAGTTAGGAGTTTGCAAAGATAGTGGATTGTTAACGGATTCAATTTTTTTGCGATTGAATTCGGGGTGAAAATTATTGTTGTCTGAGAATTGCGACCAGGTTTTGGCGAAGAGTTGGCTTATTTCCACTGTGTCTGAGATTGTAGTATTTTCGAAATTAAGGGATGAGATAATTGTCGGATTGTGATTACCACTTAAGCTGCGTATTTTATGCCATATTGTGGTTGTGGAGGATGTTGGATTGATTGAGGAAGTGAATTGAAGAAAGCTTTTTGCTTTGCTTTCTTTCATCTTCCTACGAAATAGTGCATTCGCTTTCCTGTATGCAACAAAATTAACCTGCGTTGGTCTTTTTTTAAATTTAGAGAGGGCTGACATTTTGCTTTTTCTGAGAAGCGTTAGGTCGGAGTTCCACCAAGGTACATGTTGCCTGGTTTCTGATTTGGTTGTGATATTTGTTTGGGGCATTGAGAGATTGGCAGCGGATCTAATTGCTTTACTGATTAGCGCCGCTTCGTGATTCGTGTCAGGTGTGGGGGAATTGCTTGAAAGAAATTCGTCAACTTTTCTTTCAAAAAGTGCCCAGTTGGCGGAATCGGTTTTGTATTTTGGAGATCTGTTGTGATGGGTTATCGGTTGCTGATTATTTATTATGCTTAAAACGGGGAAATGGTCACTATTGTAGAGGTCGTTTAGAACTTGCCTTGAAGTTTTCGGAACCAATTCTGAGGAGCAACAAATGATGTCTATATAAGTGAGGGTATTGTGTGTAGAAAGGTGAGTAGGGGAACCGTCATTCAGTAGGATCAGATTGGAGGTGAGGAGGAGGTTTTCAATTACTTCCCCCCTTTTGTTTGTGGAAGGTGAACCCCAGAGTGTACTCCAAGCATTTATGTCGCCTCCAAGTATTCTGGGCTCATTTGTTTGGTTGAGTATAGCCTGAAGATCATTTTTATTTAATGGTTGATTTGGGGGGAGATATAAGGCAATGTAGGTAAAATTTAAAGGGTGTTGTATTTCTACAACGAGAGTTTGGATATTTGTAATGATGGGGAGGATTTTGTGGGAAGTACCTTTCTTGATTAGTAATCCTACTCCTTGCTTGTGTGATGTGTTTGCAGGTGAATTGTAGAAGTAGCCTACATAGGATTTTGGGATGAATGGTGTGGTGTTGACTGGACAATGCGTTTCTTGCAGTGATATTATATGTGGGTTATAGTCTTTAATTAGAATGTTTAGTTCGTCAAAGTTATTGGTATAACCGTTCATGTTCCATTGTAGAATGGTGAATGGTTTTTGTTTTGGAGTGAGTTTTGGGCGTTCAGCCCTGCTAGTGTGCTTAGGTCTTTATTTTGCAGAGGGATGGGGTTGTATATTCTTAAATGTTTTAAGGTGTTGGAAGGTATGGTGGGCGGGATGTATGTTGTTAGGATCAAGACTCCGCTGTTCCGGATGTTGGGCACTTGAACTCTGGATTGAGTTCAAGTGTCCAACCTCAGGAACAGCAGAGTCAGGGGCTTGGTTGTTAGTTTTATAGTTACATTGTAATATCATCATCTACTAAGGTGTGTACATTTTTATTAATATTTATATTAGTGAGAGACGGTTTACTTTTTACCTTTGATTTGGGTGAAGGGGTGCGTTGCGAATGGCTATTAGCAGAGCAGCTTGTCGTGGTTTGTGGAATGGTTTCAGTTTGGTTGTTGGTTGGCGAACTTGTTTGTAGTTGTGAGGGTTCGAATGTGGTTAGTTGAGTTGATGATGTTTGTTGAGTTGATGGCGTTAATTGAATTGATGGTTTTCGTTGGATTAGTGGTGTTATAGACGAGATTGGTTTGGTTGGGTTATGTGTTATTGACTTTTTTGGCTTGTGGGGCAATGCAATTTGAATACTGTTGATTGTAGCAGATGAGGAGGAGCTGGTTGGAAGGGATTCCTTGGGTGTAGTTTTTTGTTTGTTTTGTTCCGTTGAGGGTCCTTGTAATTGGCTCGATTTTAGTGTATCTGCAAAGCTTCCTGATAGTTGATCAGGTTTGTGGATATTTTTTTCCTTATAAATTCGTTTGGCTTCTCCCATTGAACATTTGTTTGTGGTTTTTATTCTTAAAACTTCTTTCGCTTGGATATACAAGGGACAGGTTTTATCCGCGGCCGAGTGAGGGAGCGAGCAGTTTGCGCACCTAGTGCGACTGCAATTTACGGGGCTATGAGGTGGCAGATTACACTTTTCGCACATTGTGGTATTGGTGCAGCGTTTTGTGGTATGGCCGAGTCGTTGGCAGTTGCGACATCTCATGGGGTTGGGGATATATTCGCTGACCTTAGCTTTATAAAAACCGATGTCAACCGAATTTGGTGGTTGGAATAGGTTAAAAGTAAATAACATAAGTTCGGAGGGTCTTCGCACTTTACAGTCATCTACTTTGGTAAATTTGTACACATCTGTGACTTTTTGTTGACCCATTTCGGCTATTATTTCCGCTTCCGAGATGTTTATGAGACAAGGGGCGTACACTATGCCTTTGCATTCATTTAATTTTTCGTGTAATTTTACAGAAACGGGACACACGTTGCCAAAGTTTGTTATTTTAAGAAAACGGTCTGCGATTTTCTGAGAATTGGCTTTTACTAATAATTGTCCGTCTCGTAGAACCGTGATTTGTTCATACTCTTTGCTAACATCGTCTATCACTTTTTTAATTAAAAATGGGCTTAGAGATGAAATAGGCTTACCATTCTCCTTGGATGATATAATTAGAAACTTTGGATCTCTTGTATTGTTCATTGTTGGTAAGCTAGGAAAAAATTCCTCTGTTTTCATAAGTGTCCTTTTCATTTTGTTTGGTCGAATATCGCTATTTGTATCTTCCGTAAGATCGCTAAACCGGTTACTATTCACATTTGGCCCGCAGGCCATTTCGTTGCAATTGTTTTATAAACACAGCACACTGCACAAGGGTCTGGTCAGTTTTTTTTTTTTTTTTTTTTGGTTTTTTTTTTTTTTTCACTGCGCTATTACACAAAGGGGATGTAATGTAATTTTGTAACGTAGGACTGATGTTACACGTATGGAACACAATTCGCGACGATGTAAACTCGACGACGGTTGGAAAGGGAATGATAGTAGAATGTTGTTTAATCTATAATGAGCATTTGTGTTCTCGAATTGTTGTCGTGTAGCGATTTCCGAGAAGTGAGGCAACGCAAACAGACAACAATGCAAGTAAAGTTCTAATTCAAATCAATGGTGTTATTGGATCTTGTTATTAGTGCCCTCTGATTGAATTAGAGGTATTGTGACTAACCAAGGAAATTTAATGAGTTCTGCTGAGGATGATAACTAGTTGGTCTTAGAGTGAAGCGGGTATTTCTATTGCTTTCGGTTCATGGTGAAATGATAACATAAAATAAATAAAGATCTTGTACCTCGGAAGAGGGAGATATACACGAAAGTTGCCCGTGTAAAATGTGTCAGGCAATGTAATTGATTATCGTTACAATTTATTAATTGTATTTCACAAAGTTTCACGTACATTGATTTGAAAGTGCCCTGGTGTCGAGGTTTCAATGTAAACTAAGCAATTGCATTGTATTTAACATAATAAAAAAATCCTTTTCCATTAATCATCCTTTTTTTTTTAATATTCTTCTTTCGGGAATGGCAAACCTATAGCGTCGACACGGCGCCCTGAGGTGCCACCAAATAAGTGTTGCAGTTCTTTTTGAACAGTTGCAGGTTGGAGCACTCCGGGAACACCTGCCCGTGGAGGGAATTCCACAGCTTTCCCGTTCCTTAACAGGACGAGCTCTGATGCAGGGATGTTCGCGCCGTCGGGCGAAGAACCGCAAATTGGTGCGATCCGTCGGATTGTCTGGTAGAGCGCATATAAACCGAATTGCGCGGAACAAGACCACGAATCTCCGAAGAACAGTACTCGTGATAAAATCTGTAAAACAGTCATAGGTCTTGGCGGATTTTGAAGAGTCGAACGTCACTGTGTTCCGCCGAACGCTGTCCATGAAAAAGAAAGGAACACACTGAAACAGGAACGAATGCCGTTACAAATGAAACACAGAGATTTATTTTATTTTTAATTTTATTGTTTTTGAAGTTTGTTTCTATTGTTGGGAGCTTAGGGTTCGCTGGATTAATTATTTTTAATAAATAAGAGCCGTTAAATTGATTTTGAATTAATGTAACACTGTGGCGGATCAGCACAATCCACAACCTCCACGCAGTCGCCGTAAGCAAAGACTCACACCGAGAGTAGCTTTCGACTAATTAAGTCAAGCACACTCTCGGTCACCCTCACACACAAAGGAGAGTCACGGCTGAATTGGCGTGGAGTCGACGCGGTACTACGTTGGTCTCGCTCACACGTAGAACGAGAACCGACGCCGGATCTTTCCCGCCAATTTCATTTGACACATACCACATGTGTGGACAATTGGCGTGAATACCACTTCGACATCGACCGCCGCCGTAACCGGACGTCCACCAACGGGCCGATCAACCGCCACCAGGGACTCCATCGACTGCAATCTCCTCAATAACCAACTCTCGACGACTAGGACGATTTGGGGATCGAAACCCCAAAGTGGTGACCCCGTAACTTGCAAGCAGTACAGTTTAGGAATGTACAATATTACATTCTGGAATAAATGACATGCAACGAGTTAATAATTGTAAAGTCTAGAGCGCTGGTATTGTAGTACAGGAACTATCGTGAAATTGCCATACTTCATAAACTAACATATGCGTCACACTACCCTCCGCCTAGATTAGTTCGTCCCGAACTAAGTTCACTGGTCCTCTGAGTTAACAAAAGTCGCCAGTCGGTCACGATGTACCACTTTCATCTTGGCGTTCGGCCTTCGCTGAATCCTATAGACAACGTCGTTAATTCTTGTGAGAACCTTATACGGTCCTTCCCAATGTTGCTGCAACTTCGGAGACCTTCCTTTTTGCCGACGAGGGTTATAAAGCCATACGTTATCACCTGCATTAAATCCGGATGCGTGGGCTCGAACGTCGTACCTTGTTTTCATCCTGTCCCTTGATACCTCGATTTGCTTTCGAACCAAATGAAGAATCTCATCGAGGCGATTTCTCCATTCGGCTACGTAGTCTTCGGTCTTATCTATGGGGTCTGGAGGTATTCTGAATCTCAGATCGGCTGGTAATCGTATCTCTCGTCCAAATATAATTCTTGCTGGAGAATGGCCCGTCGTGTCGTGATTAGCCGATCTATAACTCATGAGAAAGGTTTGTACATATTTGTCGCAATCTCGTTGGTGATCACTAACGACCTTCGATAAATGCTCTTTCATTGTTCGGTTGAACCTTTCGACCATTCCGTCTGACGGCGGATGTAAGGGTGTGGTCCTGGTTTTCCTTACGCCCAGTGCCGCACAAATGCCTTGAAATATCTATGATTCGAAGTTTCGGCCTTAATCGGAATAAAGCTCACAGGGAACTCTGCTGATCCAATCTGCTGATCCAATTATCGATAAGCTGCTCAATGATGGTTGTTGCTTCTTGGTTTGGAATTGGAAGGACTTCCACCCACTTGCTGAAGTAATCCATGATAACCAACATGTATTTGTTGTTGTCGTTTGTTTTTAGGAATGGTCCTGAGATATCAATCGCAATTCGCTTGAAAGGAGCACCCACGTTGTACTGCTTCATAGCGCTCGTTGGTTTTGCTGTTGGTCCTTTGGTCGCAGTGCAAGTTGTGCACTTCCTACACCAAGACTCGACGTCATCTCTCATGTGAAGCCAGTAGAATCGAGATCGTAATTTTGAAAGTGTCCTATTAACTCCCAAATGTCCACCGGAGGCCCCGTCGTGCATTTCTGTTAGAACATCCTTCACTTTTGATGGTGGGACTAGAATCTGCATTCGATGGGATTTTCCATCCGCGATTCCATCTTCCAACAGCAAGGAATTCCATTGTGCCCAATATGCTTTAAATTTCCCACTCTTGTCGGAAATATTGTTCCAAGTTGGCCGCTCGTTCTTTTCTTTGTGTTCCAGGATAACCGACATATCTTCATCCTGAAGTTGAGCTGCACGTATAGCATCACTCGTCCACCCATCTAGTACTTCTACTTGTACCTTTCGGAAGGGTACTCTTGTTTTAAACGATCAATTTCTACTTCCGAATCCTGAAGGCGACGCTTTAGGGGCACAATTTCAGCTTGCCTCTCTGCTAGATCAGTTGATAAGCGATTGTTCTCCTCAATGACTTTTTTTCGACTGGTCTTAAGAGCAATTATCTGTTGATGCAAGGTCTTACATTCGGTCGTCCAAGTCTGAATCACGCTGAAGGCTTCTCTTGTGATTAGTGCATGAACAACAATTCTCAATTGATGCTTCATTCATTCGTCGACGTTTCCTACAGTCAACGGAGATGTGGCCGACTTCGCCGCATATCCAACACTTCATATTAGGTCTTGGGGTTCTCCGTTGTACATGGCCGATTTTATTTTTATTTCTATTGTTTCTATTTTTTTAAGAATTTGTTTAGTTTACAAATGATTCTCCCCGTTTTGTATACTACACTTTATGTTAGCACTTGGACGCACGGTAATCTTTTATTAATTTTAGAATGCACGGATGAATAAACTAATAAAACTATTTTTGAAAACAGAAATCGCGCTCGCGCTTCACGTCGTTTGTTGCAACCTTGCCGGCGAGTATTTATTTCATTGACCCGTTACTTTGAAACACGCGACGTACTGTCGTTTCTTTGATGATCCTATTCACCCCATAGTTTTTTGTTCCTCCTTTCACTTTTCTTGGGTGGTGATGTGGGGGTTCTCTATACCACATGGAAAACCAACCCACAATGCCAACCAATCTTGGCCGCTAACAGCGCGTCACCTCAATCCAACTCCCCATCTCAAACCTGCAATACACATATTCGCAACCATGCGAAACCTGCAAGCGCACCCATCCCAATATGCAACAGCATCCAACCCCATTCCAACGTTCACGATATCGGCACAATTTTAACCGCGACGCACAATGCCCACCACCCATTCACGCGAATCCGCTCGCCCCCTCTCAGCCCCTCTCAACCCCTCGTGTCCTCCTTGCCGCCCCCTTCCTACTTCCGCCGACGCAACCACGGCTCTGCTCAACTCCTCTCAACTTCCTTTCGACTCCGTTTACCCACACGTGACCCCCCCCCCTCGATATCGGCTCAATCTTACCGCATCAACCCGACTCCCTCCGCCTCCGCCCAACTCCACGCGACACTCCTCGAAACCATTTCCTTCAAACCGGCTCCTATCTCAACCTCGGCATAACCGTGCCCACCAGCCCGACTCCCAGGCCGGCTCCTTGCCATCCACCCGCTAATCCGCGTAGCAAACAATAGTCAGGACGTCCGCCTCTACCACCATTACTCCCACATAAGGATCCTTCTTCCTAGGGACTCCCGACGCCCCCCAAGCTACCACGGCCCAACCCAAGCGGCAACCCAAGGCAAAAACGCCCCTCTACGCCGCCTCACATACCAGGTGCACCACACTACACTTCGGAGCGCGCTCCATCATCCTAGGGCGCCCTGCAGTTGGACACAACGAACCATCCACCAGGAGCCCCCCCCCCCCCCCCGCCAGGTGCCTACCACCAACCAAGCGCGACCGGCCGGCACCGCCTCACAGTTGCCGCACACCCTTTGCCCCTGCGGCATCAACGCGGTATCAATCAAGCCCACTCCCAATTATCGACCCAGCCCCCACCACGACCCAGGAACTCGTCACCAGAACAGTTCCAATACCCCACCACCGCGCCTCCCGAAGCAAGAAAGGCCACCCTGGCCTTAGGCACCTACACCTCTCCCCGCCACACCCCGAACCACCCCCCCCGCCCTACCTTTATTTAGTGACTACGTCACTGGGGGGTGGGGTTCTGTGGGGGTTCTCTATACCACATGGAGAACCAACCCACAATGCCAACCAATCTTGACCGCTAACAGCGCGTCTTCTCAATCCAACTCCCCAACTCAAACCTGCAATACACATATTCGCAACTATGCAAAACCTGCAAGCGCACCCATCCCAATATGCAACAGCATCCGTCCCCAATCCGCAATTGCATACATTCCCCAATTTACCAGGAACCGATTTCCTAAGCTGAAATAAATGCATATTCCAATTTACAACGAAATATTAATCATTTCCTTCGATTACATCACCCCACATACATTTTCCCAAAATTGCTTCGGTCAATTCCTTACCTAATCCATATTCCCTCCTTGCGACCAAGCAATCTTAATTTCCTCGAAATCCATATGCCGTAACTAACGCATATTCAAATCCACAAGGGAACATTAACCATCAACGCCAAATATACCAAGCCGCATACATTTCCCCGAAATGACTGCGGTTAAAATTCTATCTAAAACGATATCCCTTTCCCGGTATACACAACCAACGAATCCAACTTAGCTTATACGGCAAGGATTCGCTGGAACTTCCAAAATTCTTAGTAAGTGGCAGCGAGCTGACTTTAGCTATAACCCCACTGCCACAACGCAATGAATTTTCGATTTCATCAGGCAGTCGTCCTCCAACTACCACCACGCGCGTATTGAGTCTCCTATAACCGCTGCGACCACGCGGGGGAAGCCGCCCCTGCGTGCCAAATAAAGTCCGTTCTACCGTTCCCCCCTTACAATTACCGCGGGCACGGCGTCAAAAATAAATAGAAGAGAAAACATTCGGGCGCAGTTCGTGAATAAAAACTAAACAACTTATGAAAAATCCTGAAATAAAATAAAAAGACCATTACGGCCGACTCAGTGTGTTTCATTTTCTCTTGCGTTTGTGGACAGTGCGCTGGCGAACAATTCCGTAGTGGGCCGATAGTGAACTGGTGCCATATGCTGGTACATCCACATCGTACCCCCACAGTGACTTTCTCTCATCGAGAATCTTTCCACCAGTCAAGATCGTGCTCGCACATACAGACGCGGAGCTTATTGCTGCATGCTGTAGATCATCCTGTGATCGTCAAAATGTTTACACCTCTAATGGACTGTTTACGTAAACAATCGGGTGAGGGTTTTCTTCTAGCTGATCATGGGATAATGTAATTAACGTTGTTTACAAATCCCTATGGGAACAGCATTGGTTTATTGGTTTATTTATTGCTGATGCATCGCTTTGTTTAGCCAAAGTAGTTTTCCAGCAATTAGCTTATCGCCGGAGATGTGATATCTGTTGAAATTTAGCGCAGCTGAGCCAACCGTTTGTGTATATCCAGTTAATGGAGTGGTACACAATTTCTATGCTATGTCGTGTCCTTCGATCGCCGTGCAGGCGTAGGACAATTGGTCGGACTTGTGACCCACGTATCTGTGGATACGTGGGGTTGTTGTCTCCCAGATGCATGTTACCTTTGTTTCAGGTGAAAGGGAGGACTTTTGAGGACACGTGTCTGTGGGCATGTGTAATTTGGATATAGGTGAGTAGTTCCTTGGTGGAACGACGATATCTCAACCTATAGTGGATTGTGTGGTTCGTAGAACCGCCACAGGTCAGCTACGCCCCTTTGATGTGACAGCGATGTCAGCGCCGTGTTCTCGATCAGGCGATTCGCTCGTCTCTGTATACTCTCGAGTAGATCAAAGGTGTGTTTAGGAGCAGAGCTCCAAACACGAGAGCAATATTCGAGTGCGAGTCTAATTTGGGATTTATAAAGGAGAAGAAGTTGAGCCGGAATAAAATATTTCGTGATTCTAAAAAGATAACTCAGTTTTCCTGAGGCGGTTCTGGCGATGTTCGACATGTCTTTATGCCACGATACATTCCCACAGACCATGACGCCAAGCAATGTTAAGCTTTTCCCAGATTCGAGGGCATGCCCGTTCATCATCAACGGTGGAAACGATGATCCAATTTTCTTTGTGAATGTTGTATATTGTGTCTTCGTTGCATTGAAGTCGACGAGATTGACCTTTCCCCACTGCAGGACCTTATCCAGATCCCTATTTAGAGAGTAGATCTGGGTACATCTCAGCTGGTGCGGCGCAGATGCACCAATCGGCCGGTCACTCGAAAAAGTGGAAAAACAAGTCTACTATCATCCGCGATACTGAATACCCTGTTATCCGTTGTCGCCAACAAATCATTTATGTGAAGCAAAAACAAGGTTGGAGCCAAAATAGAACCCTGAGGCACCCCGAATTAACAGGATACAGATCCGAACACTCGCCGTCTACAACAACCCGGATCGATCGATTTTCGAGGAAGCTCTTCGTCCAGTCGCAAGGTTGCTGGGAAAGTCCATATGAACGAAGTTTGCTCGGCAATGCCCCGTGCCAGACGCGGTCAAAAGCGTTGGAGATATCCAATGCGACCGCCCTTGACTCACCATGTCGCTCAATCGTTGATGTCCATATATCGGTTATAAGGGTCAAACGTGTCCCGTGAAGCGCCTGCCACGGAATCCGTATTGACGATCATTCAGAAGTCCGTTGCACTCCAAATACTTAATTAACTCGACATCACGAGCTTCTCCATCACCTTAGATAACGTAGACAGTAATGGTATTGGCTGGTAATTTTGTGGGAGACACTTTTTTCCCGTCTTTGGGATTAGCTGAACTCGAGCGATTTTCCACCAGGTAGGAAATGTCCACCATACATAAGATAAGCGAAATAGTCTGCCAAGAACCGGCGATATTTCTGGAGCACAGTTTCTAAGGACTATTGCTGGTATTCTGGCCGTCCGGGCCGGTTGCCTTACTACAGTCCAGTCAACATAGAATGCGTTGAATAGTACACGGGCGGAACCTCACATCCCGCATCGAAAACCGTGCTGGTTCGAAAACAGGTGGCTCCAAAAGACTAGCATCCAAGTTTGAATTCGCGGAGGAAGCGAAGTTACTGCTGACAAGGAGTTGATTGGTCACTCTGTCGTTGTAGGCCTTCTTCGTGCTATCAATTCCCTGGTTGCACTCATTTCTGATTCTAACAAAATTCGTTTTGTTCACCTCGGTGAGATTAGAGCGCCACTGTTTAAAAGCTCTATTTTTTGTCGCTGTAATCGGCTCGCATTTTTTATCAAACCAAGGTTTATCAAATGAACTTCGCTTGATGGAATGCGGAATGTCCTGGGAATTCCTGTCGACGTGATGAATCGCCAACACCGTCACTCTGTGAATGCGTACCAGTTCACGTTAAAAGTCAACTTCAATATATAAACATAGAAATTCATTCATTAGCAGAAACGCACGACTGTGGAGTGCTCTACCTGATCATGTGTTTTCTCGTCGCTGTAATGTCGAAGCATTCAAGACCAATATACATCGACACCATCTTTCCTTATCCACTTCCTTTCTTCTCCACCCACTCGCACTGTGCTCTAACATTTAAGGGTACTTCAACCCTTTGTGCCCGCATTTTTTTGTAAAAAGCTCTATTTTTAAAACTGTGATTTATTTACATTTTTTATTAATTTTTTTGATGGAGGAGAGCAGGCTTGGGCAGTTGAGTGAACCTGAGAGTAGACGGTGAATGAAGACGACGTCGGCATGAATTCTGCGCTCTTCAAGTGTGTTAAGGTTAATTAGGTGAAGACGGCTCGTGAATGGGGGTAGAATCAAAGGATTTTCCCAATTCAATCCCCGGACGGCAAAACGCAAAAAACGACGTTGCACACTTTCAACCCTGCGAATTTGGGAAGAGTAGTGAGGAGACCAAAGCTGACTAGCATATTCAAGAAGGGGGCGGACAAAGGCTATATAGAGTGATCTGCAAACGTAGGGATTAGAGAATTCTTTCGACCAGCGTTTCACAAAACCAAGCACAGAGTTAGCCTTAAGAATAATGTCATCAATATGTGGGATGAAGTTAACCTTAACACATAAGATACCAAGGTCACGAATCGTTTGTACCGATGTAATCTGTTGGTTGAGTAAGACATAGGAACGTAGCGGGGAAAGGGGCCGTATACGGGAGAAGGTGATTGAGTGACATTTGGCAATATTTAGTTCGAGGCAGTTATTTTGGCACCAAGTTGAAAAGCTGTCGAGATCCATTTGGAGAAGTGAGGAGTCGACAGAAGAGTGGATTGTCTTGAAGAGTTTAGTGTCGTCCGCGTATAGAAAAATGGTGGAGTACTTGATACTGGAGTCTATATCATTAATATTATTATTATTACTATATATTATTATTATTATTATATATTATTATTATTATATATTATTATTATTATATATTATTATTATTATATATTATTATTAATAATAATAATATTAATGATATAGACTCCAGTATCAAGTACTCCACCATTTTTCTATACGCGGACGACACCAATTTTATTAATAGTAAGAATGAATAGGAGGGGTCCAAGATGACAGTCCTGGAGAACCCCTGACATGGGGAAGAAAAGGTTTAGAGAAATTGGATCTAAATCTGGCACGGTAGGTTCGATCGGTCAGATAGGAAGAAATCCACTTAATCAGTAGGGGTTCGAAGCCAAGGGAGGATAGCTTAAAGACGATGAGGTTGTGTGAAATTCGGTCGAAGGCCTTGCTGAAATCCGTTGTGATTACATCGACTTCGTTGCCGTTCTCTAAGGCACGTAGAGCGTGGGATGAGAATTCAACTAGATTGGTGGTGGTCGACCTACCCGTAAGGAAACCGTGCTGGTTGGGTGCGATGATGGATTTGCAGCGAAAACATAACGCGTTGTAAAGAATGTCTTCGAACAGTTTTGGAATATGTGACAGTTGGCCATGGGATGTTATTATTATTTATTGGCCTGTAGGAACCCGGAAGTTCATGACCTCACCGACTCGACTCAGCCATCGTTCCCTGTCCTGTGCGCTCTCCTTCCACGCTTGAACATTCGATCCGACCTCCTCTAGGTCAAACCTAACATTGTCCTCCCATCTCCGTCGCGGGCGTCCGGTCGGTCTCTTTTCCGTTGGTCTACCGTCAAGAATTCTACACACGGCCCTATCATTGCCCATTCGTGCCCGGCCCATCTTAATTTTCGGGACTTGATTACTCTCACTATTGTAGGTTTGCGGTATAGCTCTTCCAATTCGTGGTTATGGATATTTCTCCATTGTCCTGCCTCCTCGTCATATTTACCTCCAAAGATACCCCTCAAAACTTTATTCTCGAATACGTGGAATTTGTTTTCTTCCCGTTTTGTGAGAGCCCATATTTCGCATCCATATAGAACAATCGGCATGATTATGGTTCTATAGACACGGAGCTTTATGGGGATGGGATGATAGTTACTAATATCATTTTTAGGCCCTTCTTATGTATGGGGTGACAAAAGAGGATTTCCAAATATATAAGAAGACGCCGTGTGTAGGGGATAGATTGAATATCTTTGATAGCGGGAGAGAAAGAGAAGAGGAACATTTTTTTAAAAGGGCAGCTGAAAGTCCATCAGGTCCAGGGCTTTCTCGTCTTTAAGCAAGTATAATTTTTCTTCAACTAAGTGATATTGAATAATTTGAGTGATGGGGCGGGGGGGGGGGGGGGCAGGTCTTCGAAGTAAGAGGGGTTAGGCTCAAGAGAGTTATCCATGAAGGATTTTTTAAAGAAAGAAGCGAAAAGATTGGTAGTAGTTTGTGGATCGGTTGAAGTAATCGTGTCATAGGAAAGGGAGTTGATATAGGCGTCCCATTTACGTTTATATGTAATAAAGTGGAAAAAAGATTTGTGGTAATTGATCAGGTCGCTTTGTGTTTTTGTAAGATAGTTGTAGTAGAGGGGTTGTAAAGCTCGGTGAATTTATAAAGGAACCGAGAAAGTTGGAGTAGTCCAGGGAAGAGTGTGTTCTTAGGAAAATGTTACACAAATTATTCCTCTTTATCCGAAGAGTGGGGAGTTTGCGGTTGTACCACGGAGGCGATGATACCGATGTCCTATGTCGAGAATAAGGGACATATGGGGAAATGGCATTGTATATTTCCGTATAGGGAACGACAGTAGCTTCTTCTACCTCTAGGTGATCAAAGCAAAATGCGATTCTGCTAAGATGCTCATTTAATAGACGAAAGTTAGCTTTGCAGTAGTTGTAGGAAAATTTGACATGGGTTGGCGAGGTTGAGGCTGTCGCGATAAAGAGATACGAGAAGCGGAGGGTGGTAATTGTCGATGGTGGAGAAAGAGTGATGAGTAAGGGCAACTAAGGAATTATAGGGGTCCGTAGTAAACACAAGGTCTCTTCATATGATTTGGCACATTACCTATTTGACAGAGGCTTGAGCCGGTGAGACCGCCTATAAAAAGACTTGGTACTAGTGGGGTTTGGTGTGTAAAAGGATTAATCGTCTGATAGCGACCATTGGAGATGGGGAAGGTTGAAATCGCCAATAACAACGATAACGTCAAGGGAAACGTAGCAGCATGTCTTATCTCAACTTTAGTCCGGGCCATCAGCCATGTTCGGAACATAGTCGAAGGCGTGACAAAGTGATGTCTCACCTTGGGACGGACTTACCAGTCAAACTCCGAAATATTACCAAGGATTCTTCCTGCCCATTTAACGGACGCTGTAGCTTAGGGGGATGCTATTTCACCCGGTGGCAGGGCGCTGGGACTCCACCTACTACTCGGCCCTTACTCGCCTTTTACGACAAACTGGTCTAACTGTGAGTATATTCTATGGCCCTACTTACTAATTTAATTCATCAAACCGTACGATCAAAAGAAACTGTTAAGTATGATATTTGGGACGGATATCCGACAGCAGTGCAATACTATAGCTACAGGCATACTGGCAACTTACACGCGGCCGTTAATCTGCTGCTTCGCTTTTCACCCATTTTCCTGTGTGTTCAAATCAGCTCCTTCACTATCCTTGCTAAACGTTACAATCCCGAGGTGATCTGTACAATACAACACACACTCTAATACGCAAACAGACCTTACTACTACAATCACGACTTCGGCATAGAGCATCGGCTCACTCGCCTCCTCCGACGTTCTCTGGCTCACTCGCTCCAGGGTCCGTAGTTCGCACTCGAGGTTGATCGTATCTAGGTTCCTTGGAGAGGGTAGTGTGGCGTTTTTAACCAAGCATATTCGTCAGAGCCGTCTACCATAGCAATTACACAGCAATTCAGTTGAGTGTACTTGAGAATAACTTTATCCAGACTGCTGCGCAATAGTAATGGGTCATAATATAGTAAGAGTATTACGAGTACAACGGCAAGATTGGTTACCTCAGTATTAACATATGCTACCCCAATGCAGACGGAAGCTCTACATACCAAATAAACGCAGAGTATAATAAGAGAGACATATAAACTTTGCGCATTAAGGATTGTCTGTAGTTTCAGAATAATCTCCGATGAAGCAGCATTTGTTACAGGTGGAGTACTTGCCACTGAAATTTTAACTTAAGAAATGCTATGAGTCTATAAAAAGGGGGCCGCGAGGGGTAGAGTCATCATCATCATCATCATCGGCACTACAACCGGGATCCGGTCTTAGCCTTATTTAGCAAGCTTGTTAAATTTTCCATAATAATTTATTTTTATGGGCAAGATTATTAGCCTTGCGCCATGAGAGATAGAGTACCTTGTGGAATATCGACAATGAAGCTGGAAAAAAGGGCAAATTCTATGACTATATGGGGTGCCAGATGGATCACATATTTAAAAGATAGAACACGTAAACTGCAACTTCCATGTAAGATGTTTTGGTAGTTGCCTTGTTCTCTTAGGGTGGCTTGGAGTCATTTCAGTGTTCTGGTTTCATGCAAACCATAGCTCTAGCTCATCCTTTGGAATTCTTCAATTTCATCGACCCTGTTGATTTAGTGGAATGTGTACCTAATATAGAAATTCAATATTTAGTTGTTGATAATGGGGTTCTGGTACTTCTGATTCTAGCTTCTCTGGTTCCTCTTTATTTGCATCTTCTTTTTATGTTCCCAGCTATATGGTCTAAGTCGCGGGAATATTTATTATACATTTCTAAAAAAGGAAAAGAATTCCCCAAACGAGGTGATGTTCGCTCTGCTATAAACTTTCAGTTTTATTCCCACGGAGTAACTCCAAAAATGTCATTTGTTTTAGTAGCCGATTTAAAGAAGCTTGACGTATGCGTGGGCCGGTTTTCAATGTACAGCCTTAGCGGATGTACTTGTACAATAGAATATATAAGTAACTATAATTTGCGTTAGAAAAATGGAATGTATAATTTATAGAAATTCAGCCCCATGCGGTGGGTAATTTTGAATAAAATAAATATTTCAAAGATGATGAATGAGTTGCATCATTTCTTCTATTAAATGTTAGCAATTTTATAGCGGATGAGAAGAACATAAGTTTATTTTTAAGTTTTCAAATCTATTTCCCGACAATTTGAATAATAAACTTCATTTAGTCATTCCAATCCCAGAGTGATCTTTTTCGGACAGCTACTTGAATCAGGACGATGGAACTTAATTGTTTCGTGAACTGCTATTTTAACCAATCTGTTACAGATCTAATAAAGAAAAGATATTTTAAGAAACTTGCTTCATCTAATTAGACGTCCTGAAACCAGCTGTCTCGAATGCCACGTTGATATGGGTGTACATATTTTACTGCTTTCACATTTGATGTTTATTAACAATTATAAGCCCACACAGTAACAGGGAATGAAATGGTACGAAAGTTTCGTCAGCGTTATCGCTGACTAGTTTTTAATTTTGAATTGAGAGAATTTTATTGCAGAGCAGTCTCAAGAACGTTTGGCCCATTTCGTGATGCGTATATATCTAGTTTTGACATAGAGGTGGAGCTCAGACGTTTCTAGAAGGTGGCGCAAAATTAATCATCCAATTTTGTTTTTAAATTACTTTCTGACTAAATAAAAAAAAATGATGTTGAGTAATGGAAATCTTTATTAGAACCTTTACAATTTTTTCTGTTAAGTAGAAAAGATGATATCCGTCAAGTGACATGACTTTCCACAAGATTATTCTTGTGGCGGTTATTCCTGTCGAATATTCTTGTGACGGTTCCTTTGAACGCCACTACTTACCTTTGTGGGGTAGTTTAACTATGCACCAAGCACGGGCGCGGATTCAGCTAACTCCCACTAACTTCTCCTGATATTCGTTCACTAGTATCCAATGGTTACGAACTAGACACCGCAGCTAAATGTTCACCAAAAAGGAAATGAAACTCCGGGTTGTTAATTGCATAAACGTTCTTTTATTTTTTATTGTTTTTATTTACACACAAGCGAAAGAAAATCTTTTGCATACAATTAATGACACTGGTGATTTGCATACAACTGTTGATATCTGGTTACCTTCTGGTAAACGTACATGAAAATATTTTTTTGAACAATTCACGGACTCAGGGATAAGTTACATGGAATAACAAAAAAAAACGGAATTTCCCATAGAGGAAAACAAAACACACGCACTATGATGCTCGACGTTACTCGTCTTTCGATATCCACTCCGCGTAGATTACGACACGACCCCTTTGATGTTTTTACGCGACTCTGGACTCTGACTGTCCGGTACGGTGGCTAAAATCTGACTGATTATTGGATGTCTCTTTACAGACATCCAACGAAAACGAACACAAAGGATTCGCCGCCAATGGCGAAGGTCCAAAACAAAAAGGAAAAGAGAAAAATTCATGTAGCAGATCGAATCGGCTGCTACATGTTTGGGCAAGATAAACTGCCGCCATACGCAAGGGATAGATTCTTGATTGACGTGAGTCAATAAAACCCTTGCCGAAGGCAGAAATCTATCTTGGAAAAATGTATCGAACATTGGGCATGGCCGTTGTTAGATCATCTAGCATAAACAAATTTCGGTCGTATGACTCAATGCATGTTATGTTAGGGATGTGTTAATCCCGTTGAAAGGCACTGTCAGGCGAAGGTATTCGCTTGAATGTTTACTTTGTGCAAACTAAAATTGGTGGCCATGACCGATGCTGGTGATAGTTCCAAGAAACGGCAACGGATCATAAAATCGGTCATGGTTAGATCCAAGCAAAATATGCGCGCCTGAAAGGCCAATGTTTGATTTGATCTTCTTTACTTAAGGAAAGATAGATCGTAGACATGCCGTTGGAAATCTGGCTTGCAGCTGTGCAAGCAACCCGAAATAATGCTAGGTCAATGAATGGGTACAAAAATAACACACGGAAAGATCAGCGTGTGTTGGTGGATATGTGCCATCCATTGTTCGGTCGCGGAAGCTCGGTTGATGGGTTGATGTTATGGCAAGATGATAATCTTGCCGTGAATTATGCTTTTAGGAATGACCGTGGGGAAGAGGTTTGGAAAAGCACCCAAAAAAGGTAAGCTGCCTAATATATATTTATGTCGGTTATCCTTGGGGATAACCGAATTAATTCCAGCGAATTGGTTGGCGGTTAATGCCGTAGCAAGGTTGCGTAACTTTGCTGAAGATTCGACTTTAAGGTAAGTCGCATCGCTGGGAATGGTGGGGATCGAGCGATGCATGGCTCTTCGGACCCTGAAAAGCCCCACACCTTCCCACTAAAAACTGCTCCCTAGACCACCAAAACCCTGGAAAGCATTTTACTTACCTTTACATCGTTGCGCATACTATCACCTGAAATGCTTTAAAACTGTAATTTTCGCTGATGCAAAATTTTATTTTATTTTATTTATTACTGATATAAGATTTTCCACAAGGGCATGGTCGCATGAAACTCACCATGTTCCTTAAAAGCAATTTGGTTGCACCACCAGCAACCAACATGACCCGAACCATTTCGGTGCACATAGCCCCGAACGAATTCCGCCGCATACATGCAAGAGATACTTCTTCATTTCCTTTTTCCTACAAGCACATCGGTCGGTAAACCGATCGACAAGCATTAGCATCCTATAAGCATTTCCCCTAGGGGCATGCCTGCATACAACGCAGCATGTTCCTAAAATCCAATTCGGTTACGACTTTACTTAACCGACACCCTCGAACTTGTCCATGCATACAAATAGTAAGTATTTTCCCCACACACGTGCAGGGCAAGTCATATCAGCAGACGCCAGCGATATGTGCACAATCAGTGTAAATGCTGTACACAGTTTCTGATCGGGTAAACACCCCAAGTATCGTCTTCATGATACTTACCCAGATGCAAACATTTCCTTTTATGGAATTCGAATATCCATGGTTCGCATGCTCATGGGCATACAACATGAGCGTGCGAAGCAATCATATCGGTGTGCGTGCACAACCTCACCATGCAAGATCATCCGAAGCAATGGATGGAATTTGGTATTCTGTCGTTTCGGTGGCAATCACTAATCGCGATACAGATTCCGTGGAGGCAAGTCGGGCCTCCACGTTAAACAAGTTAAAACAGTCCGAATTAGAATCTGAGCCAAGCTAGTGCGTACAAGAGTGTCCCATTGTGTCAAGCTAAATTTATACAGTTTTATTTAAAGTAATATTTGTTCTGACAGTTTAATATAGTGCCTATATCTAATTTGACTATCCTTTATGTGAAGACCTGCAGTTTCAATATAGTGCATACAAGAGTGTCCTATTTTGTCAAGCTAAATTTATACAGTTTTATATAAAGTAATATTTGTACGGAAGTTTAATATAGTGCCTATATCTAAGTTGACTATCATTTATGCTAATCTATAAGTTTGAATAAATAAATCAAGAGACAGATGAAGAAGCGGAGTTTTTATTGAATATCACAAGGCAGCCTCGAAATAGATTAATAGAAACTCCACATTCTCCCTAAGAGCTGCGATTGTCTGATGCTTGTTGGCATAAATTCGCGATTCAAGTAGCCCCAAAGAAAGTAGTTGGGGATGGTTATATCGGGCGATCTTGTTGGCCATGCCACATCGTCAAAACGGGAAATTACGCGACCAGAAAACGCTTCTTTCACAATGTCCCTTGTGGCTTGTGCTGTGTGTGCGGTTGCACCGTCTTGTTGAAACCACATGTTCATCAATTCACACTCGACTAAGGGTCAGCAGGCATTAACTAATGCACTGTGTGCACTTTGTACGGGAACGTGTATAGGTCTTTCACTAAAATTCGCTGTAGGGTCGGTCTGGTGATGTCCAATTGTGTGGCCCGTTGTCTGGTTGATGTTTCTTCGTTCTCGGACATCGGCAGCCACAGCTGCGATATTCTCGGCCGAACAGCCAGTCCGGTTGCGGCCACGCCCTACATGGTCTCCTGTGGTTACAGTCTGTTCGAGCCGAGTAGCTAAGCGCCGGAAAGTTTGCCCAGTTGGCGCGACACTATTATCGACGTCGAATTTCACGCTGCACTAACACCGCCGACCGATTATTGGTCAAAAAAATGGACACAATTATTCCACGCTCTTGCGGAGTATGGCGCTCCATTTCTTGTTTTTTTGTATACTGCAGCTGTCTAGTTTACAAATGTCAAATATGATTCAATACTTCGCATGATTTATTTGTAACCGGTTTTTCACAATAAAGTTGTTTTCACGCATATAGTTGCGCTTGTTTTTTTTTTAATATGTTTCTCTCGGGAGAGGCGAACCTATAGCGCCAACATGGCGACCCAAGAAGCTACCAAAATACACTCGCGTTAGTTCTTTTTGAACAGTTGCAGGTTGTAACGCTCCGGGAACCCCTGGGAGGAAATTCCACAGCTCTCGCTCTGTAACGGAACGAGTTCTGATCCAGGGATGTTCGCGCTGTCGGGAGATGAACCGCAAATTGGTGCGATCCGTCGGATTGTCTTGTCGAGCGCATATAAACCGAATTGCGCGGAACAATGCCACGAATCTCCGAAGAACATCACCCGTGATAATACCTGTAAAACAGAGGTCGGCTACGTGCCTTCGATGTGATAGCGACTGTAGTCCCGATGTGAGCGGCGGATCGCTCGTCTCTGTATGGTCTCAAGTAGGTCGAGTGTATGTTTGGGAGCAGAACACCAAACATGAGAGCAATATTCGTGCGCAGGACTAATTTAGGATTTATACAGGAGAAGAAGTTGAGCCGGAGTAAAATATTTCTTGGCTCTAAAAAGATAGCTCAGTCTTCCAGAGGAGGATCTGGTGATATTCGACACGTCTTTATTGACGATACATTCCCAAAGACCGTGACTCCGAGCAATCTCAAGATTTCCCCAGAATCGAGGGCCTGGCCATTCATCATCAACTGTGGAACCGATGATCCACTTTTCTTTGTGAACGTTGTATACTGTGTCTTCGTTGCATTGATGCCGACAAGATTGGCCTTTCCCAACTGCAGGACCTTATCCAGATGCCGATTCAGAGAGCCGATCTAGCTACGTCTCAGCTGGTGCGACGTTGATGTACTAATCGGTCGATCATTCGAAAAAGAGGAAAGAAGCCTACTATCATCCGCGAAATTGAACACCCTGTTGAAAGTCCATATGAACGAAGTTTGCTCAGCGATACCCCGTGCCAGGCGCGGTCAAAAGCATTGGAGATATCGAATGCGACCGCCGTTGACTCACCATGCCCTTCAATTGCAGATGGCCATATATAGGTTATAAGGGTCAAAAGGTATCCCGTAGACTGTCTGTCACAGAATCCGTATTGACGATCATTCAGAACTCTGTTGCACTCAAAATACTTAATTAAGTCGGCATTGATGACCTTTTCTATCACCTTAGATGACATAGACAGTAATGCTATCGGACGTTAATTTTATGGGAGACACTTTTTCTCCCTCTTTCGGATGGCTAAACTCGAGCGACTTTCCACCAGGCAGGAAAGGTCCTTCGTTCATAAAATAAGCGAAAGAGTCTGGCAAGAACCGGAGATAGTTCTGGAGCACCGTTCTTAAGGACTATTGCTGGTATTCTGTCCGGGTCGGTTGCCTTCCTCCAGTCCACGTAGAACGCGTTGAGTAGTACGTGGGTGGAAGCTCACATCTCGCGTCGAAGACCGTACCGGCGCGATCACAGAGGGCTCCGAAAGACCACCATCGAAGTTTGAATTCGCGGAAAATAAATTCGCGAACACGTTAGCTTTATCTTTTGAATTTATGAGTAACGTCCCACTATGCACCAGAGGGCTTTTGAATTGAATGATCCTCTCCCCTTGTCTGAATTGAACTTATCATTGATACGGGTGCACATTCTGCGATTACTTCTCATTTTCTTATTGTGAACGGCTCCTCGGACGCATTTAGTACTCTGACAGGTACGATGTGCTTCTTCGCGTCGATAAGGGCTTTACCAACAAGGATGTTCCCCTTACGCTGATTTTGTGCAGCTTCGGTGATATAAAATCGATTGTCAGCGGGATCACTCTCGAGACTGGTCCAAATTACCGAGTCTGAACGAGCTGGGATCTCATCCTCCTCACACACATAACATTTCAGTCTTCGCAATTGTTCGTCCTGCAGTGTAAGAGCAACTTCCAAGTTACCAATTCGCAGTGTTCTTTGCCCGATATCTAGAACAACTTGATGCTCCTTCATGAAATCCATTCCAAGAATGCATTCGTCCGTAATATCGGCAACCAAAAATTGGTGTGATATGGAAATATTGCGACTCCGATCATCTTCTAGTGATTGACAAAATCAGGAGTCGCCTCGCAGCAATCCCACATGGGCAGTCACGGGAGACAAGCAAAAAGTTCGACACTGATAAACTGAAAGACCTACGCAAAAGGGCTGAATATCAAGACGAGCTAACGAATAGATTTAGCATTCTAGAGAATGTGAGCAGTGAGGAAGAGGAAGCTAATAGTGTGAACACTAAATGGACATCGATCAGAGACACAATCAAACTAACAGCCCAAAAGGTATTAGGATTTAAGAAAACAATTAAGTCCAAACCTTGGTTTGACGATGAGTGCAGGGCGAAGATCGAAGAACGTAAACGCCTCAGAGTGATCCACTTAGAAAGATATGATGAAGTCAACGCAGAAAGATACGCGACAATTCGGAGAGAGACAATGAGGCTCTTCAAACGCAAAAAACGCGAATGGGAGAAGACTAGGATCGAAAAAATCCTAGAAAATTCTAGGGCAAAGAACATCAGAGGTATGTATGTCGGCATAAATTCAATTAGAAATGGCTACCGAGGAAGAGCCAAAATAATTCGAGACGCAAACGGCTGTCTGGTCACAGAAACAAACAATGTCGTGACAAGATGGAAGCAGTACTTTGCAAACCTGCTCAATGTACGCACCCATCAACCACAGATAAATGTACCAAGCGTACATACAGCTGAGCCTCAGATCCCAGAGCCGTCTCTCAACGAAGTTGTAGACGCAATAAATCGATTGAAAATCAACAAGGCTCCCGGAGTCGACTGCATACCGGCAGAGCTTGTGAAGCATGGAGGAGAGGCAACCGCTCGAAAGATCCACCAGCTCATCCAAACAATATGGGATAAGGAAGTCACTCCGGAAGAATGGAAAACCTCAATAGTCATCCCCATTTTCAAAAAAGGCGACAGATCTGACTGTGAAAACTACAGAGGAATATCATTGCTCCCAACCGCATACAAAATATTAACAAATGTCATTCTGGCGAGAATCACACCTTACGCAGAAGAGATACTGGGAGACTACCAATGTGGATTCCGTAGGAACCGGTCAACAAGCGACCAAATGTTCACAATAAGACAACTGCTGGAAAAGAAGTGGGAATACGGAGAGACGGTTCACCAACTGTTCGTTGACTTCAAAAAAGCCTACGACTCAGTCGCAAGGCAGAGACTATACCATATTCTAGTTGAGCTGGGAGTCCCAAAAAAATATGCCGCGCTCATTCAAATTTGCATGAACGAAAACAAAGGGCGAGTTAGAATAGAAAACCACCTCTCAGAACCATTTGAAATCCGGGACAGACTAAAGCAGGGAGATGGTCTATCACCGTGTCTCTTTAACCTTGTGCTCGAGTATGTCATCAGAAAGGTACAAGACGACAACATGGCCGGATCATCCCTGAACGGGGTCACACAAGTGCTCCCATATGCGGATGACATCGCCGTTCTGGGCGATAATCTAGAGACTGTTAGTAAAAACTGTGAAATCATCATGCAAGCGGCAGAAGAGGTGGGCCTAGAAATAAATGAAGACAAAACAAAATACATGATTACGGCGAGAGCAGGTGGGTCTCAGAGAACACATATAAACGTCAGAGGTAAGATCTTTGAAAAAGTTAAAGAATTTAAATATCTGGGAACGATACTGACGGCCAGTAACGAAATGTCGAAGGAAATTAACAAGAGACTGCATTCCGGCAACGCGAGTTGGCACGCAGTCAGTAAACTGCTGAAATCCAGACTGCTATCACGTAACATAAAGCTCCGTGTCTATAGAACCATAATCATGCCAATTGTTCTATATGGATGCGAAACATGGGCTCTCACAAAACGGGAAGAAAACAAATTCCGTCTATTCGAGAATAAAGTTTTGAGAGGGATCTTTGGAGGTAAATATGACGAGGAGGCAGGACAATGGAGGAGACTCCATAACCACGAATTGGAAGAACTATATCGCAAACCTACAATAGTGAGAGTAATCAAGTCGCGAAGATTAAGATGGGCCGGACACGTGGCGCGAATGGGGAACGATAGGACCGTGCATAGAATTCTTGACGGTAGACCAACGGGAAAGAGACCGGTAGGACGGCCGCGACGGAGATGGGAGGACAATGTTAGGTTTGACCTTGAGGAGATCGGATCGAATGGTGAAGCGTGGAAGGAGAGTGCCCAGGACAGGGAAGGATGGCGAAGCCGAGTCGGTGAGGTCATGAACTTCCGGGTTCCTACAGGCCAATAAATAATAATAATAATAATGGAAATATTGCCCAGTACTATTATGCTCTCGACTTCTGCGTAGACTGTAGAACATTTTCCTGTAGCAGTCCTCAAAGCGTATCTTCTATTTTTATTAAGGGCAATTTTGCCCACGACATCCGGCCGAATTATGGATCTCGTTGCTCCAGTGTCAATTGTCACTGTTGTTGTCCTTGCATTAACGATCGTAGTTATAACCAAACTTTGGTTATCCCGTTGGAGTTGTGATACAGTTACGATGCTGGGGCTGCAAATTCCACCAGGCGACTTTCGCCCCGTAAAGTCTGCCCTTACAAGTTTCCCGAGCTATTGATCTCAGGTTGGTCCGTTGATAGTCTCCTCTTATAGTTAGCGCATGAACGACAATTCTCACTTGATGTTTCATTCGTTCGTCGACGTTTCCTACAGTCAACAGAGATGTGGCCGACTTCGCCGCATGTCCAACACTTCATGTCAGTTCTCGGGGTTCTCCGTTGTACATGCCCGATTCTTTGGCAGGGAAATTCCTGGACGGACATTTCTCGGACTCTATATGTACTCCTGATAGCCAGTTTAGCAGATTCATATGCCAATGCGAACGCCAGTATTTCATTAGTCGTCTTCTTTCCCGCCAAACGAACGGCCTGTTGCAAGTCCCGATCTTGGAGTGCGTTTATAAATGCATCCATTGCTACCTCGTTCAGAAATTTTTTAGTCATATTTGTATAAGCCAAGCTTGCCAATCGCTTAATGTCTGCCTGCAACTGTTGCAGATTTTCTCCCGGTTTCTGCGTTCTGCTCCGCAGTTGCATGCGGTAGACCTGCAGCATGTGGTTGTCTCCATACCTAGCTTCAAGGCCGTCTCTTATCGCTTGGAAATCTGTTTGCTTCTCTGCTGGTATGGTTTGTAGCAATTCTACAGCCGCCCCGCGGAGTGACAAGATTAGTGATGTTGACTTTTGCCCATCCGACCACTTATTATAATTGGCCACGGCGTCAAACTGACTTATAAACACGGAGAAGGGTCCCGTTCCATCGAAGGTTGGCGGTTGCATCCTTGTATCTTTGTAGTCATGTTGATTGCCTGGCGATGTCTTATTTCTCTCAACACACTCAAGTCTCTTTTCGATTCGTGTTATTTCATCGGTGACTTTCTTGAATTCAGCTTCGTTTTTCAGATCTAGATTTTTTACTTCGTTTCGAATTTCTTCCTTAAAGTGTTGAAAATTACATTTCATCCACTGCGTTTGGCCATCCAACTTTGCTTTAACATCTGCAGCTTTATTATTATTATTTATTGGCCTGTAGGAACCCGGAAGTTCATGACCTCACCGACTCGGCTTCGCCATCCTTCCCTGTCCTGGGCACTCTCCTTCCACGCTTCACCATTCGATCCGATCTCCTCAAGGTCAAACCTAACATTGTCCTCCCATCTCCGTCGCGGCCGTCCTACCGGTCTCTTTCCCGTTGGTCTACCGTCAAGAATTCTATGCACGGTCCTATCGTTCCCCATTCGCGCCACGTGTCCGGCCCATCTTAATCTTCGCGACTTGATTACTCTCACTATTGTAGGTTTGCGATATAGTTCTTCCAATTCGTGGTTATGGAGTCTCCTCCATTGTCCTGCCTCCTCGTCATATTTACCTCCAAAGATCCCTCTCAAAACTTTATTCTCGAATAGACGGAATTTGTTTTCTTCCCGTTTTGTGAGAGCCCATGTTTCGCATCCATATAGAACAATTGGCATGATTATGGTTCTATAGACACGGAGCTTTATGTTACGTGATAGCAGTCTGGATTTCAGCAGTTTACTGACTGCGTGCCAACTCGCGTTGCCGGAATGCAGTCTCTTGTTAATTTCCTTCGACATTTCGTTACTGGCCGTCAGTATCGTTCCCAGATATTTAAATTCTTTAACATCTGCAGCTTGCGTATCCAATTTTGAGTTAATATCTGTTGCTTGCGCGTTGAATTATATCATCATCATCCTGAACATCTCCGAAATGTCCAACTGTGGCGAACTCTTCTCCGTTACATTGGCACCATCTTGACTCGCTGTTTCTTCTCCATCCGGGCAGTCTGGCGCAATCGCAAAAACATATGTGTCGACATCAATACCCTCTTCCTCCATTGCTGCTTGCAGACGCTGTCGAAGAATTTGCTTCTGTCCTCTGCTATCCAGATTACGGTCCTCAAGTCTCAGGAACGCGAAGATCCTCCAAATGTCGATCTGACATCGTCACAACACACTTTCACACACTTATTCACTTAAACAATAATTAATCCCACTTCTGACACCAATTGTAGCGAGCTTAGGGTTCGCTGGATCAATTATTTTTGAATAAATAAGAGCCCTTAAATTGATTTTTGAATTAATATAACACTTTATTAGTCCGTTAATCACAACCGTCACTTTTACCGTACACAACGATTTCTTGACTTATCGCTTCCGTACTTATCGCGTATTTTCCTTCTTACTTGAGACTTATCGCTTGCTTCGCTTTCTTACTTATCACTCTAACTTATTCTTCCGCTCTGCGTGCGACGTATTTATACCGTTTTTCCTCATTCTGATTTGGTGTATCGTTTCCGTCCGTTCCATAGTCTTGAATATTCTTTTCCAGTTTTCCAGTACTTCCTAAAATAATCTAGTACTTCGTTTCGGTCTTTCTCGAAGATTCCAGTACTGATTGTCATATGCGTCACAATATGTAAATTACTGATATTTCTGCGATAGAGTGATCAATTGTCAGTTCGTGCCATATAAGAGCGTGGTGAGTTAGCTGATTTGACAACAGTACCGGATATCCAGTTTCGATTAATCTGTTGATGCGTTGTTTTTGGCGACTTCCTCCGTCAGCGTAGAATTTGCTTCTGTTTCGAGCTTCCAGAAGGGGTTGCACATGGATCTAATGCACAAAAATAAAAATAAATAAATGGGTTTGCACAGTTTTCCCTATTCTGACTCGCACGACTTATCGATGATTTCCCTCAGATCCTCGGACAGTGGTTTAAGTTGGGTGTCTAACTTCTCAGCCAGCAAGTATTTTTTTGAGGGTTCAATGTCTGCCTATGGTATCCTCGGTTGAAAACTCTCCTCTAATTTAAAGTGCTTTCATGCAGCTTCATTCAACCCAATAATCTTCTGACTACCACTCTTATTAAATTTAAAACCTCGCCACTTTGTGTTTTGTCTCTTTATTTCACTTATCTATTGGGTTGTACTACATGAAATGTCCGATTTTCGCTTAGTCGGAAATAAGAAGTTCTCGAGTGAACATCTGTGCCAGAATGTAAAATTTTCTTTTTTTTATAAAGTAAAGTGGTACGTGTGCTTTAGGTGTGAGCATTATAGGATTCGTTAGTTATTTTTTTTTAGGAATTGTTTACCATGCTGTCGGTAGTTCAAATTCGAACCCTTTACCTTTATGAATATAAAATGGGACATAATGCGACGTCAGGAATTTAAGATTCCATTATATCATCTATTTACAGACTTTAAGGCGGCCTACGACAGCATAGCCAGGATAGAACTATATAATGCCATGAGAGAGTTCGGCATTTCAAACAAATTGATACGACTTTGTAAGCTGACCATGACCAACGTAACTAGTCAAGTAAAAATAGCGGGATTGCTGTCCGAACCAATAAACATCTTTAATGGACTCCGACAGGTGGACGGTCTGTCTTGCCTCCTCTTCAACTTGGCGTTGGAGAAAGCAATCCGTGATTCTGGCGTTACAACTAGAGGGACTATTGTCACCAAGTCCAGCCAGATTCTTGCCTACGCAGATGACATCGACATCATCCGTAGAAACGAATCGGATCTACAGGAATCCTTCACCCAGATCGAGCAGGCAGCACAAAAACTAGGACTGCACATTAATGAGAGAAAAACGAAGTACATGGGCAACTCCTGCAAAGAGAAGACCTAACCTTGGTCAAACTATCAGGGTAGTGGAACACGAATTTGAAGTAGTGCTATCCTTTAATTACCTTGGGTCAATAGTATTGTAGCGATTCTAACAGATACACACACAATTCACAAGCAAAAATAGTGAAGAACATCGAACGAAAAATCGAATAAGAAAAATACATCAGAACCGTATACCAAGCGATAAATAAAAATAATTCACACCAGTGGAATATGGTCGAGTTTGGAAATCAAATTCTAAACACGGTCAGTAGCCTGGTGTGTAACGCTTAGGTACAATTTTTTTCGTGATTCGAGCTGTCATAGCGTCAGTTCGAATCACACAATCTTCTTCACTATTATTTTAAACGCTATAGTATCAACCGATAACAATGTGGAAGAAGAAATACGCGAACGGTTTATCAAATCCAACAAAGCCTACTATGGTCTATCAAGGCTCTTTAAATCCAGAAATTTATCCAGAACATCCAAGCTACTACTGTACAAGACCATGGTCTTACAAGTACTCATGTATGGATCCGAGACCTGAGTGCTCAATAAAGGGCACTCCGAACTCTTAGCCGCGTTCAAGAGGAAGGTCTTAAGGAGAATTGTTGGCCGCGTATGTGAGGGAGGACAATCCCGGAGACGCTACAACCATGAGTTGTACGCAATCTACCTTGAAGCTAATGTTGTAAGAAAAATCAAGCTCGATAGACTCTGGTAGGCGGGACACCTGTCTCGAATGAGCGAAAAGGAGCCCTCCCGAAAAGACCTTTGTGGCAGGATGTATGGAAGGAGACAGCGCCACAGACCTTGTCTGCGATCGAGGGATAGCGTAGACCAGGACGTCCAGAAAGTGCTAAACTGGATGACATCGGCTCAAAATCGGGACCGGTGGAGAGATATGATAAATAAGGCCAAACTGGACGCCGGTTGTAGTGCCGATGACGATGATGATGACGATGATATTCCTGGCTGCAAACCATCCAATGGGCACGGTGACCCGTAACACCCTGGATTAGGGGTGGTAGATATTTGTGTGTTACTCCCCGCTAGCCTGTCTGACATGGGTGGCCTTACTGGAAGCGTATGCTTCCGTCAGCATAGCCTGAGTGATTCATTGTAGTTTAAGGCCTCGCACCACGTCAAGGCTCTACCAAGCAGGGGATATATATATATATATATATATATATATATATACATATATATATATATATATATATATATATATATATATATATATATATATATATATATATATATATATATATACGAGGGTTGCCTTTTATATTTCGGGATTAAAGAACAAACACAAATATTGATCATCGAAAATCACTTTATTGTTTTTCAAAATATTCCCCATGAAGATCTATACACTTTTGCATGCGTTTGAACCAATTGTCGAAGCACTTTTGCCACTCTGATTGAGGTATCTCCAACACATGCATTCTGAATGCAGCAACCGCTTCTTCAGGTGTCGAAAAACGTTGACCTCTCAGTTTGTTTTTTACGTACGGGAATAAAAAGAAGTCATTCGGTGCCAAGTCAGGACTATACGGCGGATGACCCATCAAATCGATGTTTTGGGTGCTCAAAAATGCAGTTGTCGCAGCCGATGTGTGAGAGCTCGCATTGTCGTGGTGAAGAGTGATCCGTCTTCGGCGGTTGGTTTTCCTGATTTCTTGGAAGACAACTGGCAAACAAATGGTTGTGTACCACTCAGAATTGACTGTTCTGCGTTGTTCTAGTGATACGGTTGCGACATGTCCAGTTTTTCCGAAAAAAACAGGCGACCATTTGCTTGGAAGTGCTTCGTGTGCGAACATCTTTTGTTGGATTTGGCTCATCTTGAAACACCCAGACAGTCGACTGCTGTTTACTTTCGGGCTCATACGCGTAAATCCACGATTCATCACCTGTCACGATGTCATAGACGTGTTTCGAAGCACCGCGACCGTATTTTTTGAGCATTTCTTTCGACCAATTGACACGAGCCTTTTTTTGGGCGATTAACAAATGTTTATGCAATATTGAATGTATGCTGGTCCCACTAACGCCTAAGGTTGTCTCAATCTCACGATAGGTCACATGACGATCTTCCAATATCAGCTCGCGCACAGCATCAATGGTTTTCGGAACAACAACTGATTTTGGACGACCTTCACGAAATTCATCTTGGAGTGGAGTACGACCACGATTGAATTCACCATACCATCGATAAACACTGGTCCTTGATGGAGCTTCATCGCCAAAAATTGAATTAAGTTCATCCATGCACTGTTGCTGAGTTAATCCACGCCGAAAGTTGTAAAAAATAATCGCACGAAAATGTTGACGATTTAATTCCATTTTTGGGCCGAGATGAATCTTTTAAGTTTCTGTAAACAACACAAATAGCACTCGTATGTCAAAACCTTCTGAGTGCGTATAACCTCAAAAATGTCCAACTTTACGACAGAGCTGTCAATTGCCGGATTGCAACACTAGGGTTGCCAAATCCCGAAACATAAGAGGTGACCCTCGTATATATATATATGTATATATATATATATATATATATATATATATATGTGTGTGTATATATATATATAGGAGTTATGGGCGCTCCTCGATAGTATACTGGTTAGTATACCCGCCTGTCACGCGGGAGACCGGGGTTCGATTCCCCGTCGGGAAGCCTCTGGCACAAGACTAATGACCTTGCCCGGAAAAAACAAATCATTATGGAAAATTTAACAAGCCTCAGGACTTGCTAAATAAGGCCAAGACCGGTTCCCTGTTGTAGTGCCGATGATGATGATAGGAGTTATGAGCATGTACACGCTATTGATATTAAGTAATATTTAAGCCTAGAAGGTCATTGGGGGCGGATACTTAAGTTATGAAGAAATTGGTGGTCGGATTTGTTTGACGCTAGGAAACCAAATGATAAGCAACTCATTTCCATGGATTCGGATCCGTTCGCGAAACATTGCTAACAGTCAACTGAATGTAAATTGTTAACATTAAAAGAAAAATATGACAATCCCTGTGTAAAACATGAACTTTGGGATAATGAGGCAGCCACGCCACAAATGGTCAGTTATGTGTGTGACATCGGCTCGAAATCGGGACCGGTGGAGAGATTTGTTAAATAAGGCCAAGACCGGACCCGGTTGTAGTGCCGATGATGATGATAATGCGTCATTGGCAATGAAAAACATTAATGACGCATTTGAGGATGTAGCGGTAAACGAACGCACTATATGACGTTGGTTAGGAAAGTTCCGTTCGGGAGATTTCAACCTCGAATATGAACCACGTGGAAAGCCGGAAACGTTAGTTGACGACGATGTTTTAAGAGCAACGGTGGATGCAGACCCAACGAAATCAGTGTCGGCGATTTCACAAAGCTTGGGAGTATCCCCAATGACAATAAGTCGACAACTTTCTCTTATGGGAAAGGTAAAGAAACTCGAGAAGTGGGTACCGCATGACCTTAACGAGTCCCAAAAAACGACGGCGCCTCGAAATCTGCGCATCGCTTAGATTAAGAAACCAAACTGAACCGTTTTTGCACCGTGATGAAAAGTGAATTCTGTGTGATAACCATAAAAGACCTGGGTAGTGGTTGGATGCATGTGAGAAACCAAAACTCACCTCCAACCCCGATCTTCACCCAAAAAAGGTTATGGTGAAAATTTGGTGGACATCGAAAGGACCAATCCCCGTTTCATTTTTTCAACCAGCAGAAGCGATTAACGCTATCAAATATTGTCAGGAAATCGACATATTGCATGCCCAATTGGCTGAAAGCAACCAGGGTTGGTCAATAGACATGGCCCGATCCTTTTGCATGACAATGCTAGACCCCATACCCCACAAGTAACGGTGCAAAAACTGTTGCCGTTGGGATTTGAAATCCTACCGCATCCACCGTACTCTCCTGACATTTCCCCAACGGACTACCATCTTTTCTGCAATCTGGATTCATTTTGCAGGCAAAAGGTCTTCCGGAACCGAGCAAAGGTCATAAAAGCCTTTGAAGATTTCATTGCCTCAAAAACTTAGCACTTGCGCGAAAAAGGAATATTGGGCCATGTATCACGTTGGAAGAATGTCGTAGATGCCATCGGATCGATAGAATAAAAATGTATGGAAAAATAATATTGGCTTTTAAATTTTTGCTATAAAATCTGACATTTCATGTGGTACAACCCAATAATACGAGATAGATAAGAGGCAGACGACGGATGGTTATGAACTGAAGTTTATTAAAGCATATACTTACAATAGAGTACATAGTAGTTACAATTTCACAATATATGGTATTAATACAATATGGTACTCTGTTACACATACCATGGTGTGTTTTCTACTTCCATGGCGTCGACAAGGAAAATAAATACGAAGCAGTCCCGACAGATCATTATGAAAAGTATAAGTAAATTGATACCACATGACAAATGAGTCGTAAGCTGATATATAGATTCCTGTCTCTATTAAGAAACTCTAATAAGGAATTCTTTCATATACTTTTGTGTTATTTTTAGCTTGCTTGTAAGCGCAAGCTTGTGATTGTACCCTGAAGGGGAAGAGGTTGATGTTCTTTGTCTAGAGTAGGGAACGAACAGGAAAATAGAGTAAAGGATTTCGGTATACATGGGTGGTGCAAAGTTTCCTGCCCCAACGTGAAGATAGCAGCACTCGTCAATAGAAACTAGTGAATGTAGTTGTGCATTTTTTGACAGTTACTCACCAAAATTTCAGCCATTTTGGACAAGAAGTTCTTATTTGATAGTCGTTTGAGTGAGTCGATGTTTTCACCTCCCCACACAAATACATCCAAACCCACCTAAACTTATATTCACAAAATTCATTACCCCGAGCCAACCAAATTCGCGATAAACGGATCAAATATTCGTTTATCAACCTTACATCCAATTCCCCATAATTATCAAACAAAATCAAACGCATGGCAAATTGAACCAGATGTTCAATTACCATCCATAAACAAAACCCGAATACCACTGCATATCTTCATACGCACTGCATTTCTGAGAAATCGAATTCTTATCTTAAAAACAAACACTTGGCTCCAGCCAAAGTATCTACATCGAGATTTTACTTTCAATTCGATCTCTTCGAGATACAAAATCTCGGTTTGGTTTCATTTATAAGGTTGATGAATTTCAGATTCGAAGATCAGTCTTGATTGACGTCTGAAGTGCAAGGACACCAATAAACTAAATTACTGATAAATAAACTAAATACTAAAATATTTGTCTTTTTGATTGAGCGTGGCCGATTCTCAGGGCCCAATTCAACAATCGGTCGTCACTCTTTCCTCAGGTCTGAGGAAGCATGGTGGCGACCGCAACGTGCCTTCTCAGAAGCGGTCTTGAGGGATCCCTTGTCCTTTTCAGGACAAGGGGACACGCTCTCTGAGTGAAAGACTACAACATCACACCTCAGCGGTTGCCATGGCGAAAATCCACGAACTGCTTGACCATCCGCCTTACTCACCAGATCTAGCCGCAAGCGACTTCTTTTTGTTCCCTAATCTAAAAATTGCGCTCGGAGGACAGAGATTTTCGTCAGGTGAGGAGGCAATCACCTTCGTGAACAGTTATTTTGCAGGGAAAAAAGCCGAGACCTATTTGGACGGGTTAGAGAGATGGGAGCATCGCTAGGAGAAGTGTGTAGCGGTACACGGAGACTATGTAGAATAATAAAAATAAATTTTAAGAAAAAATGTCTTGTATCGTTGTTAGGTCGGAAACTTTTCAGCCCACCCATGTATTAATGAAAAAAGGATTATTAAGAAAACGAATGACATTTCAGATAAAAGGGTCAAAACTTCCTGGAATTAGTACCAGAATCCCTAAGTTACAGCAACTTTATATTAACCAATCGCCACTGTTGCAAACAGCCTTAAAACATGTAGCCGGGCGTATTTTCCAAACGTTCTACGAAAAATCGCCCTGAAACCAGTAAGGGGTTATTAATATTGTATACAGATTATGGATAAAGCATAATAGTATAGTCCGCCATGTCAGTAGTCTGCTTTGGTAAAACAGGGTTTGATAATTCAGTAATATTTTAATTTGGTTTATTCTTCATTATACAGTCATCATTTAGCATGCTTTACGAAATCGTCTTTCAATTCCGCCAAACACAGAGCACGCTATTCTCTGGCATCAATTGCGGAATCAACATACTCTCACCTTCCATCGATCACAATGGCTATTACACAGAATTGTCGAAGGTTTCGACTTATTTTAATACTCGATAGTGGTTTTACAATTGATTTTCTTTTGTTACCCAATTGGGTAAGGGGACTCACATATGGGCACAACTCTGTCTATTGACATCTATGGCTTGGTAACCTCTATACGCTGTTGAAGTGGTTGGATAATCAATTTGTTATCTATTCCCTTAAAATGGTCCTGACACCTGAAATTATTTTATGGGCATCTTGATGTCATCTGAGTTACTCTTCCATTAGTTGTTTTTCATTGTTTCTGCGCAGTTACTCGACATTTCACGCTCTAATGGAACGAAATCGACGAAAGGTAGCAGCCAAAAAAAAAATTTAATAAATAAATAAATAAAGAAACCGAATTAAGACCATTCCGTTTTAATTCGCCTTTATTTTTTTGTAAAAATATTAGTCATTAACCAAATAATGAATATCGCGTTTTAAAATAAATTAATTTCATTTAGGGATGATATTCCTTGAACTTTTTATAGCCGAGTCCATTTACTAACTGGCATTTTAAACAATCTTAATAAAGGCAATTCATTATCGATCTTCTTTAAATCAATCCAGGCATTCATAATGAGATACTTGTCATCCTACGCATAAAGTGTTAGTAAGTTACCCTAAATGTTAATGCTCGATTGGGAGCGATGAAAATAGACAATTTGCGGTTATGTTTTTAAATTGAAGATTTCCAAATGGGAACATTAAATAAGCTACATCTTGCGGCAACGGATACGTTTTTTTCTTTCTTGTTATTAAGGAGAACACTTAAATACATTATTATTCGTGGTAAATTTGGGATTCGACTTTAAAAGCATCCGATTGCAAAAAAAAAAAAAAAACTAATCACATTTGTAAACCGAATCGAAGATTCTTTCACCTCTCCGTTAGTGGATCGTAATGTTTCGAGTCCACATTTATTTCTTAAATAATTATATTTAAGATGCATATTTATTAACAAATAAAGATATAGATATTATTAATCACTAAGCGTTTATTACAAATTGTTAAAATATTATGTAAAAAAAGACACTCCAAGCAGTGTATGGCATTCGCAATTGTGATGGTAATGGTTACTTGACTAAATTGATTATAAAATTAATTAGATACTTGTTTAGATGAATGTTTTATGTCACTCATAGATTTCCGAGGTTCACCTCTAGCTGGATTCCGTATTTTCATGCAGCCACGGTCGAAAGATAGGTAGTGTTGACGGATAGTGCGTGTCGGGCTTTAACACAGAATCTGGCCAAGTGTTTGCAATTTCATTGTGATTAGTTCTGAATGGATATGTGGCCAGAACAATCGGTAACTGTAATTTAATTTCCTTCTCCAGTGATTTAGGCTCAATCACAAAAAATACATCGTAGGAAATCTTAATTAAATGACACCCTCGAAGATTTGTCGGCGGCAATGGCGGAACATATAAACTATCGTTTTGCCACTCATCTTTACCACCGGGACGAATTTTGCCACGGACTAAGACCGCTAAGGCACGCTTCTCGGTTTGGATAGCCTTGCCACGAGCTAAATACTCAATAGTCTGTAGGAGAAAAGAAACGATATGCAATTAACATAGATTAAATTATTTGAATATTCATATAATATAGTCATTTAAGCGTTCTTATTTATATTTATTTAGTAGTGGATATAATGTAATTAATTACGCAGCAATTGAAAAGTAATTACTAAATCTATCGACTAGTTTTTAAAGCGAACTATGTAAATTTAAATATCCAACTTATCAAACTGTCTCAGTCTATTAACTGCGACTTGACAGGTGTATTTTCAATTATCAAATACACTTCCAATCACTAGGATAAGCCCACAAATTTTGCAGTTGATATTCCCTCTTTATACCTGTTGACCATTTTGTACCCGGAAACATATACTGTGGGGATTCACTACATCACGCTAAGAAACAAACCACAATTACAAGCCAATTTCGCCCGCTAACCGCGCACCACGTCAACCCCAATCCCTTCCGTCGGCCTATTTCACCTGTAAAAGGTACCCTCCCAAAGGACGCATAACCTGAATTCATTCTTCTATGCAGGTAATCATCATCATCATCATCGGCACTACAACCGGGAATCGGTCTTGGCCTTATTTAGCAAGTCCTTAGGCTTGTTAAATTTTCCATAATGATTTGTTTTTTCCGGGCAAGGTCATTAGTCTTGCGCCAGAGGCTCCCCGACGGGGATTCGAACCCCGGTCTCCCGCGTGACAGGCGGGTATACTAACCACTATACTATCGAGGAGCCGGTATGCAGGTATTGCATAACTGAATTCAGCCCTTTTATGCCATATGGCATCATATATTTCATAAACCACATGAGATGTCCCATCGGAAATCAAAAATCTCGTACCTGCTTGGCAACAGCAAAGTGTGGGCAAGCGACGCTGTTGCTGCATAGCGAAACGTCTTGGGTTATATCGAATTCGTTTAGTTTTGTTCCCACGCTGATATTATCCCAAGCCATCGCGGCGTCCTTTGACCTGCGCCAGACACGGGTCTTCGCTGGGGATCAATAAACTCAGAGTCAGGTGAATAGTTCGAAAAATATACTTTTCATTCCACCCCATTTCCCCTTCTCGGAGTGCAATTTCGGTTGTGCACTCTGAGAGCAATCCAAATACCAATAAATTCAGAGTCAGGTGAATAGTACGAAAAATATACTTTTCATTCCACCCCATTTCCCCTTCTCGGGGTGCAATTTCGATTCTGCACTCTGAGAAAAATCCAAATACCAAACTGGGTCATGCGGTTACCATTGGTTTCGCTTTCGATGCATGCGAAAGGAAATCATCCGTGATATCATCACGCTCTCCGTTTCAGTTTCCCATTCTCTCTAAGTCCATTGACTGTTGGGTAAATTCGCAAGAGTTTATTCACCTCAGTGGGCGGGGAAATGGGAGAATGAAACGGAGAGCGTGATGATCTCACGGATGATTTTCTTTCGCATGCAACGAAAGTGTGCGATGAAGTCTGGGTGATCGTGTGGGTAGAGTTGGCCAGTCGAATTTTTAGCATCGAATCACACACACGAGTCGAACAGGTCTCTGCGCGAGTACGAAAGTTTCTCCTTATCAAATTAAATCATTAATTACACATCAACCCTCCGTTAAACGTAGTATATACAGTTCAAAAAAGTTTAAGTTTCAATCATTTGCACAAAGAGAATTTGCGCATAGTTTATAGTTCGGTCGGGCTGTCACCAATACTATTGCTTATCATCGAGAAGCTGCTAACGAAATCTGAAAGAAAATTATGTGAACCTACTTAGAACAATTAAAATATCAAATAAGATACATTAGCAAAAAAAGGTTGAAGTGCTCATAACAAATTTATAAAGTTATTGTGAATTATTTAGTGTGAAGTTCGGAGTTAAAATTGAATGTACTTAAATATACTAGGCGCTCCAGAGCAATTAAGCAGTTTTTTTTAAAGCAAAAAAATAAAAAAAATTAAAAAATAAAAACTAATTTCAACCACAAAACAACAAATTTCTTCTCTTCTCTTGGTGATCGTCTTGCTGCGGTAATCGGTGGGTGTTTAGTGAACCCGTTCCCGTGCTGGCACAACATACTATCAACCCCCACAATACTACCTGTGAATAGGTACATATTTTCCCAAAAGAAATTCATAAATTTAAAGAGTAATTAAGAAACGACCGTTGGAATTTCCCAAGATCAAATAATAAACCACTTAAAAAGAGTATAAAAAAGTGCGTCACTTGGATGAGGCCACATGCAAAAATTTAGAAAAAATAGATAAAATATGGCTTTAAAATATTTATTTATAACGTTTTTCTACATTAATAATCAGTATGCCCGCCGTTTTTGGATATGACCTCTATAGGACAGTTTGCAATAGGATCATAGAGTTCTTTTTAATAGTCTAGGGAAATTTGGTCCCAGGAATCACGAATAGCTTCGATTAAGATGTCCTTGTCTTCAAATTGTCTGCCGCCTTCATAAACTTTACGAGATAGCCATGACCAAACGTTTTCGATTGTGTTTAAGTCCGGCGAATAGGGCGACCACGGGAAAAGTTCCACGTCTTCTGATTAAATCCAACTTCTAACAACCCTGGAAGTGTGGATTCCACATTGTTGAAAAATCCAAGACAGGGGTCCGAAAATGTTTTTAATTTTTGGAAATGACCGTTCCGGCCAAGATTTTTAGTTGTTTCCGTTCATTGTTGTGGACAAAAACTGCAACTCGATTGTGCCATAGTAGGTAATGGCTCCCCACACAATGACACCTGATGTACGGTTGTGATGTCTTGCTAAAATAAGCTTCTCCTTTCTCAGATCATGGAAATAAAAGTTGAAACCATCGAGACCGCCGAGGTTAAAATTTTTTCATCCGAAAAGATAACGTGTTTCCATTCACTGGTCCAAGCGACATGCTCTCTTGCAAAATTCATTCGATGCTCCTTGTGTACTTACCTAAAAACAGGTTTCTTTTTCAATTTATTTCTCTTGATAGTATTGTAACGGTTCCACGAACCGCACAAATCACCATAGGTTGGGATACCTTCGTTCCACAAAGGAACATTCTCACCTATAACTAAACTTCACGTGCCCACAGCCACGTGCTCCCAAAGTCCACCTTTTCACCTGACCAAAGGTGACATCCATACTGGTGTCAACAACCCCACGTATCCACAGATACGTGGGCCCCAAGTCCCGAACAAATTCCTGTTGCCTGCACGACGATCGAAGGGCACGACCCAGTGTGGAAATTGTGTACCGATCCATTAGCTGGATAAACACAAGTAGCTGGCATAGCTGCGCCAGATGTCGACAAATATCAAATCCCCGGCGAAAAGCAAATTGCCGAAAAACAATCCGTCTGCTAAACGTTTGACCCTACCGCAATGCACTTCGCCTAAACAAAGGCCATTGCGGAGAAACAGCAATAAACTAAAACGTTGTTCCCATAGGGCAAAGCAAATACGATTATCGCAACCAACGATATTTACCACGATCCCAAGATCGCCAAGAAGAATAAACCACACATCCGAATATACAGAAGGTGTGAAAATTCTGGCGATTCCAAGAGGATCTACGGCCACACAGGCAGCTACCTCTGCGTATGTGTGTATGAGTGCATCCACACATCTGACCTGCGACGAAGCGGGAACCGCAGGACCAAAAAAAAAAAAGAGCGCGATCATCCCTGGTGGAGAGATTCTCGATTAAGAGAAAAACGAAAAAGAGAACTGTGGGGTGAGTAGAATCATCCCCAAAAGGAAATTTTTAATTCAGTTACATCGAGAATCCCAAGGAGGAAACACAGGAAGAGGAAGGATAGGACGTCGCGCGTGTGTCATTAACAATTGCAAATTAAAAATTAAATGAATTTAGAAAATCGTGATGTGTGAATTTCCAATTCAAAAAATGTTCGTTTCGGTTATTTATAGTCCTTTTAAAGATAAAACAAGAATTCGTGAATGAACCGTAAAAGGAAAACGAGATACTTGTGTTACGGTGACTTCCGAGATCGTTTGCATGTGACAGAAGACAATTGTGAAGAAAAGAAAAAAATCCGATGCGGACCTGTGTATGTTATAGTTAAAGAACACGTATTATTTAGAACTGTGGCTGTTCATTCCCAAGTGTTTGTTTCGTAGTTGTGTTGTCCTTAAGTGATTGTAAACTATTCATAAATCCTTATAAAAAAAAGAAGCCAAATAATAAAACGACTTTGAAAACAATTTCTCCGTGTTTGATTTGTGAACAGTGTTCGGCGAAACACATCAATAATCGACATTCGAAAATCCGCCAAAGTATCACTTTTTTTTATTATCCTTAGGACCGTTGCTATACTCGCTGATACTCCGCTTTTGGCCCTTACTTTAGGCTGTGGCGGTTCTTTTAGCATATCCCAAGAACCACCCACTTCCCTTAATTCAACTCCTCTTTCCCCACCCAATAAAGACCTTTTAGCTTACCTGCAATCGGGCAGCCTTAAGCTACTAATTACCTGAAAAACAACCCACGGCAAGATCATCATCTTGCCACAGGATCAAGTAACATTGCTGTATTCCCCAAAGCGTATTCGGTTCCTCTGATCGGCATCCATGACCATTACGAACCATTAGAGAATCTATCCGGGTCCTCTTGTCGGCGTCCATGCCCATCATATACACAGCAATCCCACTGTGTTTACTTTTCTCAAGCCACTGTTGGTCCCGCGATCAACCCATGGCAAATCGCTTGCTTATACAGCTGCAGCCTAATTATTCCTGATCGGTTGCATAAGCGATAAACGAACATCGAATTGGACGTGACCACACTTTGTTTACCTCAAACAATCATAGCAACGGTCACGTCCTATGTTTCGTTCGCTAAACCAAACAATTACCCATCTCAGCGCTTGCCTTTGAAATTGTATTGTTGTATATACAATATACCAATAGGGAAATCTATTTCTGCCTCCGGAAATTCCCTCTATTATTTACAATAGCAAGGCCTTCCGCCTCTGTGTATGAACATTTGTTTGGACAGCCGCTGGTTGGTTTCTCTTCTCCTTATTCAATGCATTTTTTTGTTGTCCGCCCTTCCAAGGTACGGCCATCCAACCTATCTGTACGATACCCATTGAAACCATAGACGCAATAAACCGATTGAAAAACAACAAGGCTCCCCGAGTCGACTGCATACCGGCAGAGCTTATGAAGCATGGAGGAGAGGCAACTGCTCGAAATATCCACCAACTGATTAAAACAATATGGGATAAGGAAGTATGGAAAAGCTCAATAGTCGTCCCCATTTTCAAAAAAGGCGACAGATCTGACTACGAAAATTACAGAAGAATATCATTGCTCCCAACTACATTCAAAATATTAACAAATGTCATACTGGCAAGAATCACACCGTACGTAGAAGAAATACTGGGAGACTACCAGTGTGGATTCCGTAGGAACCGGTCAACGAGCGACCAGATGTTCACAATAAGACAACTGCTGGAAAAGAATTGGGAATACGGAGAGACGGTTCACCAACTGTTCGTTGACTTCAAAAAAGCCTACGACTCAGTCGCAAGACAAAGACTATACCATATTGTAGTTGAGCTGGGAATCCCGAAAAAATATGCCGCCCTCATTCAAATTTCCATGAACGAACACAAAGGGCGAGTTAAAATAGAAAACCACCTCTCAGAACCATTTGAAATCCGGGACGGACTAAAACAGGGGGTGATCTCTCACCATGCCTTTTTAACTTTGTCCTCGAGTATGTTATTAGAAAGGTACAAGACGACAACACGGCCGGATCATCCCTCAACGGGGTCACACAAATGCTCGTATATGCGGATGACATCGCCGTTCTGGGCGATAATCTTGAAACTGTAAGTAAAAACTGCGAAATCATCATGCAAGCAGCAGAAGAGGTGGGCCTAGAAATAAACGAAAACAAAACAAAATACATGATTACGGCGAGAGCAGGTGAACCTCAGAGAACACATATAAACGTCAGGGGCAAGATATTTGAAAATGTCAAAGAATTTAAATATCTGGGAACGATACTGACGACCAGTAACGAAATGTCGAAGGAAATTAACAAAAGACTACACTCCGGCAACGCTAGTTGGCATGCAGCCAATAAACTGTTGAAATCCAAACTGCTATCACGTAATATAAAGCTCCGTGTCTATAGAACCATAATCATGCCGATTGCTCTATACGGATGCGAAACATGGGCTCTTACAAAACGGGAAGTGAACAAATTCCGCGTATTCGAGAATAAAGTTTTGAGGGGTATTTTTGGCGGTAAATATGACGAGGAGTCATTCAATTAATGCCCCAGGGTTCTGTACAGTCACCCACTCTCTTCCTCATCTTTATAAATGATCTCTTGTCCATTACCCAAAACCTAATTCACTCGGTTGCTAATAATAGCACGCTTAGTTTCTCTTACAAACATTCCCGACCAAACTCTTCTAATGTCATTACCAATCAGCAGGTTATGCTTAATACATTGAATTCAGACCTCAACAAGATATATCAATGGGGATTATCTATCCGAGTAGAATTCAATGCCTTAAAAACTCAGTGCTGCCTCTTGTCGTCAAAGCCGAATCCCAAAGCAAATATACTGTCAATGAACGGCACTTGCATTGACAAAGCCAAGGAACTATCAATCCTCGGCACACGAATTAATTCGACTCTTAAACGGAATGACCGCATATTTGAAGCTGCGAAAAGTCCAGCCAAATGTATGGGGTGCCTTAAGATGTGCAAAAAAGACTTCACTCCATCCAACCTAACCACTATTTACAAGGCGTATATTCGTCCCAAAATGGAGTTCAAACCCCATATTTGGTCAGGTGCATTCAAAACTGCAGTACACCTACTCGATAGGATGCAAAAACGAGCAGTGAAACTTATTGGGGACTCAGTCGTAAGTCGATCAATTCCGTCGTTAGAACACAGGCGCAACGTATCATGCCTACTCGTATATCTTTTCTATAGGTGATAGCAGGGTCGTTGTTCAACTGAACTTGCTGAAAGTGTTCCGCCTCTTTAGACATTTTCCTGCGATACCGGTCAATCTAAGAATGCGCATCGATTCACGTTGGAACTCAACTTCAGGCGCACAAATAAACATAGAGAGTAATTCTTTAGCCGAGCCACACGAATGTGGAATGCTCTACCTGATCATGTGTTTCCTCATCTTTGTAATGTCCAGGGATTTAAGACCAGTGGACAGCTACACCTCCTTTCCTTATCCACTTCCTCTCCTACCGCTCGCACTGTCGTCTGAAATTTAAAAGTACTTCAAAATCCCCTTTTGTGCGCGCGTTAGTTTTAAAAAAAAGGACTAAACAGGATAGATCATTTCATTTTCAAGATTATTCGTGGTCATCCTGCAAGGACAATGTGCAATAAAAATAATCTTATCTCGGGAAGATTCTCTCCCAATGATATGTACCTGGAGAGTACTCTCCAGAATGGGTTTATTCCCCTAGAAGGGTTCCCCTTCTCGGAGAGAAAAGGTCTTGTCCAAGACAAACATGAAGTGCTTATCATTTACCACGCTTTCCATGGTGCCAGAGATACACGAATTCACCATCATACAGATTTCTCTAATGACCCAGATCGCATACGCTTTAGGGTGGGGAACAGTAAGAGATAAATCAATAAGACACCGATCTCATATCAATTTGTGGCGGTTTTATGACCAAGAAACGACTTTACCCCCCCAAATATAGTATGCCTCATATGCGCAACGCTCCCCGTTTTCCTTTCACAGCTGGATTTATTTTCATTAAGTTCTTATCACTTATCACTTATAAAGATGAGGAAGAGAGTGGGTGACTGTACAGAACCCTGGGGCATTAATTGAATGACTCCTCGTCATATTTACCGCCAAAAATACCCCTCAAAACTTTATTCTCGAATACGCGGAATTTGTTCACTTCCCGTTTTGTAAGAGCCCATGTTTCGCATCCGTATAGAGCAATCGGCATGATTATGGTTCTATAGACACGGAGCTTTATATTACGTGATAGCAGTTTGGATTTCAACAGTTTACTGGCTGCATGCCAACTAGCGTTGCCGGAGTGTAGTCTTTTGTTAATTTCCTTCGACATTTCGTTACTGGCCGTCAGTATCGTTCCCAGTATTTAAATTCTTTAACTTCTTCGAATACCTTGCCTCTGACGCTTATATGTGTTCCCTGAGGTCCACCTGCTCTCGCCGTAATCATATATTTTGTGTTGTCTTCATTTATTTCTAGGCCCACCTCTTCTGCCACTTGGACGATGATTTCACAGTTTTTACTTACAGTTTCTAGATTATCTCCCAAAACGGTAATGTCATCCGCATATGCGAGCATTTGTGTGACCCCGTTGAGGGATGACCCGGCCATATTGTCGTCTTGTACCTTTCTGATGACACACTTGAGCACAAGGTTAAAAAGACATGGTGAGAGGCCATCCCCTGTTTTAGTCCATCCCGGATTTCAAATAGTTTTGAGGGGTAGTTCCCTATTCTAAATAGCTCTTTATTTTTTTTTCATGCTGATTTGAATGAGGGCGGCATATTTTTTCGGGATTCCCAGCGCAACTACAATATGGTAGAGTCGTTGTCTTGCGACTGAGTCATAGGCTTTTTTTAAGACAACGAACAGTTGATGCTGCCAGTTTGATGACTCGTAATTCATTGTCATCGGCTCCTCGAAAGTATAGTGGTTAGTATACCCGCCTGTCACGCGGGAGACCGGGGTTCGATTCCCCGTAGGGGAGCCTCTGGCGCAAGATTAATGACCTTGCCCGGAAAAAAAATCATTATGGAAAATTTAACAAGCCTCACGACTTGCTAAATAAGGCCAAGACCGGTTCCCGGTTGTAGTGCCGATGATGATAATGAACAGTTGGTGAAATGTCTCTCCGTATTCCCACTTTTTACTGTGAACATTTGGTCGCTTCTTGACCGGTTCCTACGGAATCCGTATTGGTAGTCTCCCAATATTTCTTCTGCGTACGGTGTGATTCTCGCCAGTATGACATTTGTTAGTATTTTGTATGTGGTTGGGAGCAATGATATTCCTCTGTAGTTTTCGCAGTCATTTTTGTCGCCTTTCTTGAAGATGGGGGTGGCTATTGAGGTTTTCCATTCCTCCGGAGTGACTTCCTTATCCCATATTGTTTTAATCAGTTGGTGGATTCGAGCGGTTGCGTCGCCTCCATGCTTCATAAGCTCTGCCGGTATGCAGTCGACTCCGGGAGCCTTGTTGTTTTTCAGTCGATTTATTGCGGCTACAACTTCGTTGAAAGAGGGCTCTGGGATCTGAGGCTCAGCTGTATGTACGTCTGGTGCGTTTATTTGTGGTTGATGGGTGCGCACATTGAGCAAGTTTTAAAAGTATTGCATCTTGTCACGATATTGTTCGTTTCTGTGACCAGACAGTCGTTTGCGTCTCGAATTATTTTGACTCCCCCTCGGTAGTTATTTCTAATTGAGTTTATGCCGGAATACAGGGGTGTAGATAGTTGTGCATATTTTGATAGTTACTCGCCAAAATTTCAGCCATTTTGGAGGGCTAGTTTTTATTTGACAGTCGTTTGAGTGAGTCGATATTTTTGCTATTTTTGGAGCTGATTCCCCCTTTGCAGTCCACTGTTTGACTATATTTTTGTTTGGGCTCCAGGGACTTTACAAGGGTGGCTGAAAAGTTTCCGACCTCAACGTGAAGATAGCAGCACTCGTCAATAGAATGTAGTTGTGCATCGTTTGACAATTACTCACCAACATCTCAGCCATTTTGGACGGGTAGTCGTTATTTGACAGTTGTTTGAGTGAGTCGATGTTTTTTGCTTTTTTTGGAGCCGATTCCGCCCTTGCAATCCATGTATTTTTCTTTCGGCCCTATAATGATGTATCCAAGTTTCATCGAAAGTAATTTATCGGCGTCAAAACTCGGAGTTATTGCGCCTAAACTGCGCCAACAGAACGCGTTGGAAATGTTCACTCGAACACGTTTTTGGTCTGACGTGAGTAAACGCGGCACCCAACGTGCGGACAGCTTTTCATGCCTAAATCTTGATTTAATATTTCACAAACACGTTCTTTGGGCATTTTCATAGCCCCTGCTATCCCTCTCACTTTAATTCGACGGCCGTCTATCACCATTTGGTGAACTTTATCGATGTTATCGTCAGTTGTTGCGTCCCGAACGTTCAATGCCTCCCAAGCTCCAACGGCCACGTTTAAATTCATCTGTCCAAAATTTCGCAGTGGTAAATTATGGTGCAGAGTCCCCATACACAGAGTCCAACCCATCTTTGATTTGCTTAGGCGTACTGCCTTTTGAAAAACAAAAATTTAATGACAGCTCGATGCTCAATTTTGTCCATATTCACAAAAGCACTCACATCGACTCACTCAAACGACTGTCAAATAAAAACTGCTCGTCCAAAATGGCTGAAATGTTGGTGAGTAACTGTCAAAAGATGCACAACTACCTTCACCCTCGTATTCGGGCATAAACTCAATTAGAAATGACTACCGAGGGAGACCGAAAATAATTCGAGACGCAAACGACTGTCTGGTCACAGAAACAAACAATATCGTGACAAGATGGAAGAGGTAACTTTTATTAACGAGTACTGCTATCTTCACGTTGAGGTCGGCAACTTTTCTGTCCACCCATGTGCATACCTCTGATGTTCTTTGCTCTAGCGTTTTCTAGCATTTTTTCGAGCTGAGTCTTCTCCCATTCGCGTTTTTTTTTTTCTTTGAAAGGTATCTTTCCGAATTGTTGCGTATCTTTCTGCGTTAACTTCATCATATCTTTCTAAGTGAATCACTCTGGCGCGTTTACGTTCTTCGATCTTCTCCCTGCAGTCATCGTCAAACCAAGGTTTGGGCTTAATTGTTTTCTTAAATCCTAATACCTTTTGGGCGGTTTGTTTGATTGTGTCTCTCATCGACGTCCTTTTAGTGTCCACACTATTGAGTTCCTCTTCCTCAGTGCTCCCATTCTCTAGGATGCTAAATCTATTCGTTAGTTCGTCTTGATATTCACCCCTTTTTTCGCACGTCTTTTAATTTATCTATGTCGAACTTTTTGCTTGTCTCCCGTGACTGCCCATGTGCGTTTGCTGTGAGCCGAGTCCTAATTTTGCCCTTCACTAGAAAATGATCGGAGTCACAATCTGCTCATCTATATGATCTTGCGTCAAGGATATTTGAGTGTTGTCTTTTGTCTCAGAGGAAGTGGTCTATTTGGTTACGGATTACGCCGTCGGCTGATATCCATGTGGCTTTATTGATTTGCTGGTGCTTGAACATCGTGATTTTCGCTACCAGATCTTTTGACGCAGCGAACGTGATAATTCGAATTCCATTATCATTTGAAACGTCGTGTAGACCTATGTTTGGTTGGAAGATATTAAGGTCCCTGAGGATGACTTTAACATTGAATGATGAGATCCCATCAAATACTTCCTCTAGGGTCTCGTAGAACTCGTCCTTCGTTTCTTTGTCGGTAGATTCTGTTGGGGGGTGTACGTTTATAAATACGTAATTGTACCATGGGGTCTGTATTTTTAGCAGCGACATTTGGTCATTAATAAATTTCACATCTTTTACGTGGGGTGTGATCTTCTTGCTTATGGTAAAGCCGGTTCCGAAGTTATGTGTATCGGTACTTCCACACGCCAGTGTAAACCCGTTGGTTTTGATTACTTGATGGGGTAGTCGAACTTCCTGAAGCGCGACGATGACCATTTTATATAGTTTCGCGTTTTCTACGACCGTCTGTATCGCGCCTGGTTTATATAACGTTCGAACATTCTACGTGTCGACGCGTATATCCCGCTTTTCCGTTTTTCCCTACGTCTTCTTTTTGCCGAGTCGGTGTTTTCTTGCTGATTTCTTCGCTTATGGTACCGCCGGCTTATCACACCTACATCTACCGGATTTTTCGTGAGATTGTTTTTTGTATATCGATTATTCATTTTTGTTCCCACGACTCTTCGGGTTTCATATAGTCTACCATATTAGAGCCCTTCTTTGAAATGGTAAGGTCTGCTTACTGCTCTGATTCAACCCGGTGTCAGAGAGGCGCCTTTATAATACAACCGATATACCCCTGGCTGCAAACCATCCAATGAGCACGCTGACGCGTAACACCCTGGATTAGGGGTGGTAGATCTTTGTGTGTTACTTCTCTCTAGCCTGTCTGACGTGGATGTCGCTACTGGAAGCATATTCTTCCGTCAATATATCCTGAGTGATTCATTGTAGTTTAAGCCCCCGCATCATGTCAAAGTTTCTACCAAGCGGGGGATTTTCATTATAGAAAAAATGTATTATACGTCGGAAGGCAAAACAAGAAACATACGCAAGTAAGTATAATATAAATTAATATAAGAAGAGTATTGTTAATAGAATTTAAGCAAAATCTGTAGATTTATTGTGTAATAAATGTATATTTTAAACTAAAAAAAAAACTACAGTGATGGGTTTGTTACTTTGAATGTGAGATTTATATTCTTCACACAATTACTTCCCTGAGTTGAAGTGTCCGAATTTGATCAATAGCATCTTATTTCTCCACTCAAGCAATTAACCATCACATTTATACAAAACCAAACATCAATATTAATTTTATGCGTACAAAAAAAAAACGAGCCACAACATCTTACTGGAAGTACCATCACACGCAAAACGCTCAAACTGAGGTTAAAACGACCACTCTCGCTATACCAGTAGGTGGAAACAATTTATCCATTCAACTCAATACTTCTACTATATGGAACGTACTCGGAGATAGTTACCTGCAAATAATTGGTAGAGACATTCACTACCGAAGACCTAATTTATTAATCCATTAAACACGACGATCAAATCGATCTCCGGCGAGATCAAGATATGCAGTTTACTCTGATGATTGTGCATCTCCACGATTCATCTTCTAAGTTTTATATCCTTGCGAAGTCTGCTGATAACTGGTTCCTGCAAACTAGATGTCATACTTTTATTGTTCCACTTTCGACAGAGGACGCTTTAAATGACTAACCAGTTTCTCTGCAACCGTTAAATCTAATTATTGAACAAATGCTTTCTGATGAGTCATGCAAATCAAGTATATTCGCCAAGCTATAAAATAGTGGCCATAACCGTCCATGTGTCACAGTTTCCAGAAATTATTTTAAATTTGTGAATAATTAGTATAAAGTGATTACCCAGAAACCGTGTACAGCTTTTTGCAGATGTGACTATTTAAAACCAGACCATTGATGTACACTGACAGAGATTTGAGTGGTGAACTTTTACTTGAGCATCACGTTAAACCAACCTATTACCCTTGAAAAATAATTCAAAGATCGGTCAACTATTTCAAGAAAAAAGATGGAGAATTGAGTAAAACGATAACTACATATGAAAAGCGATCAATGAGATCACTGCTATAATACGTAAACTTTGATTTTGAGACGAATATTGAAAATCACATGTCAACATGATACTGATACGTATGTGAACGAGAAGGTTCTTATTCAAGTAATAGTTTTGGGTTGACAAAGTACAAAGTAATCGGAAACCAGACAGCTACAGCGGAACAGAGGGTAAGTTAAAATTACATACGAGAAGATATCTAATATTCTAAACCAGCTTTCTAACCGTTGTGTGGTGTTTGATTTCTGACAAGTATTCTTCCATCAGTTTTTTCCATTAAGAATTTTATTAGTGCATGAGACGCATGTAATTTCCCTTCCATGGCAAATAAAAAGCTCGTAAATTTAAAGCAGACATCATGCTTGCCCGTATATATCAAATATATGACCAACAAGTCATTTTCTTGTTGTAGTTCTCGAATTAGATCAATATTAATAAAAATTTAGTAAATCTTAAACGTTATAAAAAATGTTTATTAAGTTATATACAAGTTAAGTTATATACAATATAAACTTAGATCGATTCAAAAAAATTTTTTCTTTTTTACCTTAAAAGTTAGGAAATTTCCCGTAGAAGAGGCTCATGAAATTGGAAAACGAAATTAGACCTCCTTGTATGTTTTTTGATTTTTTTAAGGTGTCTTTTACAGCGCACAGCAGGTATACTGGAGCGGAGGGTGAAAGAGAATCTTTCTCTATTGTATTTTATTCTACAATACCCAGAGGCGGATATATATACCTGACTATGTTATGTGTACTTATAAAAAGCATACATTACCAATTTATGAGAACTTATCAAAGGACGACCCACTGCAACAATACTTGAGTGGTCACACGCAAAATGCGAATGAGAGCTTTAACAGTACGATTTGGTGCTTGGCTCCAAAACACCTACACTGCGTTGTTATAATCGTTGATATTTCAGCATTCATCGCAGCTGGAGTATTCAATAAAGGATCCTCATCCATTTTAAGAGTGATGAATGCCATGGACATCATCGTCGGTCGGGAGAGCTTCGATTTCGCGCGATTGAAAGATTCGAGTCGGATAGAGAGGCTAGAGACTAAGACCTCTTTAAGCAGCAAAGTAGCCCGTAAAGCTCGCAAGGAGCTTCAACAACAGAACAATGAACTCTACGAACAAGTTGAAGGTCCTTTGGACGGTCCTGGAATCGCTCATTTTGATAGTCCAAACTTTAAACGCGTTTTTCTCGAAACAAGATTGTTCAAATTTACGACCACGATTACTCAAAAACTATTTTATCGATTTGCCTGAAATTTTGAGGACATCTTTTTTTATATTAAACCTAAATGTTTTTGAATTTCATGTTGCAAAATTAAATTGTTACTGCAAAAATGCCCAAAAAAGTCGAAAAATCATCAATTTTAGGGAACAACTTCGACCAATCGTTGAATACTTTTTTCACTTTTTCGAGGTTTACCGGCAAACTCTTTTTTAACATAAATATTTTTTTTTTTGTATATTTCAGAGGAAATTAATTTTTTTATGGGTCAACTTTACGCCACTACACAGCCACAAAAAAATTGTTTAATGCTTTATATTCATACTGGGGTGGATGCGAACTTACCGGCCAAAGTCAGTCATAGGTTTCATCCCGGCGAAGGCCAGGACGATCCTTGTCCCTGTTCAATCCAAGTTGATATGCAGTCTCCACGTGACACCCCTGGATAGCTACTTTGGCCCTCCCCAGTAGTGAACCAATACATGCAGCGACATCCTGAGAAAGTTTGCGCAAGGTTGATAACCTTGCCCGGAAAAACATACTCTTATGGCAAATTTAACAAACCTCGGGTACGGACCGGATACACGACGACAACCTCGGAAACGGAAATTGCTAAACGATTTGAGAATTTTCCCATGGAACGTCCGCTCACTATATAGAACTCGAGCTGCACAGCAGCTAGCCGAAGTAATGTCCGAATATAAGGCTGACATAACAGCAGAAATAAGATGGACAGAGAGTGGTGTTATTGAAAGAAACGAGTATGACATTTATTACAGCTGTCATGCAAAACACCATGTGCTCAGGGTAGGCGTTCTAGTCAGCCAAAAACTGAAGCCTGCCATTATCGGCTTTAATGCAATAGATGAAAGATTATGCACTCTTCGTGTGCGAGGCAAGTGTAAGAACATAAGCCTCATACACATTCACGGACATACAGAGGAGTCCCCTGACGACAAAAAAGAACAGTTATACGAGAACGTCGAATGGGCCCTCAATGCCTGCCCAAGATACGATGTGAAAATCGTTTTTGGTGATTTGAATGCGAAAATAGATCGGGAGCTAGATTTCAGGCAATACACAATACAATAGGTTCCCATAGTTTGCATGAGAACACTAATAACAATGGACTACGAGTCATCGAAGCATCAAAGAACTTTATCGTTGCGAGTACCAGGTTTCCGCGTAAAGATATCCATAAAGCCACCTAGGTATCACCTTATGGAGCCATTCGCAACTAAGTAGACCACGTGTTGACAGATCGCCGCCACTCCTCGATCCTAATGACAGTACGAACGTACCGGGGTGCCAACGTCGACTCGGATCACTATCTTGTTGGTATAGTTTTCTGAGCGCGGATTGCCTTACGGAGATCAGATTCGGATCAACATGGCTGCCTTGCGCATTGAGAACACCAGCAACATCTTTAGTCATGCGTTAAGACTCGCCCTCGAAAAGCTCGATGGAGGAAAAGTAAGTCCTGAGGCCAAGATGCCGGGCGTAGAATAGAAATGGACACGCCTTAAGAATACTGTCAATAGTACTGCCAACTCCATCTTAGACAGTAATCGTAGAGATCGGAACGACTGGTTTGATGGTGATTGCAAACTAGCGACTGAACGTAAGAATGCTGCATACCGGACAATACAGCAGACTCATAGGTCGCGGGTAGGCGAGGGGAAATACAAAGAGCTCAGAAGATCTGAAAAAATACTTTACAGACAAAAGAAAAGTGCCTAGGAAAAAAAATCTAGTCTGTGAAATAGAGAAAAGTAGAGAGCGAGGTCCGCACCAGGCGCGGAAGTTCTACCAAATAATCCACAGGATGACGCGGTACACACCACCCTGCACTTAGTGCAAAGATAAAGAGGGTAATCTGATCAGCGATCCTGAAGGCATTTTGGAGCGATGGGAAGTGCACTTCAATGATTGCTAAATGGTCAGCTAACAGAAGAATTGGAGGCTCCGCCAGTGCAAGGTCAAGACCAAAGCTGCCGCCACCAAGCATTCAGGAAACATTGTCATAAGACAGCTCAAATTAAATACATGGGTAGCTTGAAAAGTTTCCGACCTCAATATGTAGATAGCAGCACTCGTGAATAAAAGCTAGTAAATGTAAGTGGGCATCTTTTGACAGTTATTCTGTGGGGCTTTTCAGGGCCCGAAGAACCTCGCATCATTTTTAACCCCATAAAAATCCTATAAACCCCATATCTACCCTTAAGTCGAATCCCTGAATCCCATAGCATTCACCACTGTCCTAAAATAGCTGAAAACAATTCGGTTGCCCCCTTGGATAACCGGCATAAATATCCCAACATAGCCGAGGAGCTTTTCCTCTACACGCGACAATGACATACTTACCTTTTATCTGCAGACCCACCGACCAGATGGGATGTTACAATCTGAGCAGAGCAAAGGGTGTACAAACACCGTCTCCATGCCCATTAGCGTCCAAAAATACATGCCGGGCTATTTGTCGGCTTGCACATCTGCAAGCCAGATTTCTAATAGCCCTGCAATAGGACATAATGAGCGGCATAATAATAAAAGACCAATATCCCAAAGACCAATAAACCTTTTTTCTAGTTGCTATGGCGAGCGATCTTCTGTGAATTTTACATCACAGAAGATCCAATTGCCGCCGCCAGCATTGTTTCTTTATATTACCCGAAACACTTCTGTCTATCCAATGTAGACAAAAGAAAACATTTTCGTCCAGGCGGCAATTTCCTACACAAATAATGTAGTCGAAAAGATACATGCTCTCAGGCAGCCTTGGGTTTCTGTTGATATTATATCAACATCATGGGAAAACCCTTCCCATGATTTATGACTACATTTTCTGCCAGTCTCTATTTACCAGATGTGTATTGGAAATTCCCTGGTACACCAGAGGTATCCGATACTACGAGAAATGTTGAGGACGATTTCTCCCGTAGTCTCATAATAACCTTTACGGTGTATGCACTTCTTCTTGGAGAGTCAAATTTAACATCTCAAGGAGTTGAGTTCGTTCCCAGGCGAATACCAATGTGAAGTACTGTCGCGACTTTAACATTATCGTGGAGTTCGTGTGCATTTCAAATTAAAGTGTCGAATTGGAATCAAGTAAAAGAAAATCGCATTGCTGGTCGTTTTTCTTAGAAACTAGACCGAAATATATCATAGAGTGGTGATGTTTAATAACTTTGAAAATGTATCATAAAGTGGTGATGTTAATAACCCCTGAAGTTAAATAAAAAAGCTAAGAAACTAAAATCCTCCAGTGTTTTAATTGGTGTCATCGTTGCAGAGAAGGAGAAACATTTCTATTCGTGATGTGTCGGTGGATTGACTTTGAGTGTTGATTATTGGAACAATCACGTGGAATGTAAGTGAAACGGACATTGTGTCGACATACTATCTATATTACCACAATTCACTAAAATGGCAGCCATTTTGGACGCGTAGTTTTTATTTGACGGTCGTTTGAGTGAGTCGATGTGAATGTTTTTGTGAATATGGACAAAATTGAGCATCGAGCTGTCATTAAATTTTTGTTTTTCAAAAGGCAGTACGCCTACGCAAATCAAAGATGGGTTGGACTTTGTGTATGGGGACTCTGCGCCGTAATTTATCATAGTGAAATTTTGGGCAGCTGAATTTAAACGTGGCCGTGAGAGCGTGGGAGACGATGGACGTTCGGGACGTTCAAAAACTGCAACAACTGACGATAACATCGCTAAAGTTCACCAAATGGTACTAGATGACCGTCGAATTAAAGTGAGAGAGATAGCAGAGGCTATGAAAATGTCCAAAGAACGTGTTTGTCACATATTAAATCAAGATTTAGGCATGAGAAAGCTGTCCGCGCATTTGGGTGCCGCGTTTGCTCATGTTAGGGCAAAAAAGTGATCGAATTAACATTTCCAACGCTTTGTTGGCGCGGTTTATGCGCAATAAATCCGAGTTTTCGCACCGATTAATTACTGGCGATGAAACTTGGATACACCATTATAGGGCCTAAAGAAAAATACATTGATTGCTAGGGCGGAATCGGGTCCAAAAAAAGCAAAAAACATCTACTCATTCAAACGACTGTCAAATAAAAACTACCCCTCCAAAATGGCTCAAATGTTGGTGAGTAACTGTCAAACGATGCACAACTACATTCTATTGACGAGTGTTGTTATCTTCACGTTGAGGTCGGAAACTTTTCAGCCCACCCTCGTAAAGTCCCTGGAGCTGATGGCATACCAACTGAGCTGTCCAAACAAGGAGGGACACCGTTACATCACGCAATTCATGAGATCGTGATGTACGTATGGGAGCTAGAGGCGATGCTGGAAGTTGGCGTCGCGGAATAATTTGCCCCATACATAAGAAGGGAGATATCACACTGTGCAGCAACTATAGGGGTATAACATTGCTGAGTACCGCCTATAAGATACTCTCCACTATCCTACAAAATCGGATAGCCCAATACGCTAAAGCCATCATTGGTCAATATCAGTATGGCTTCATCCCAGGCAAATCAGCCATTGATCAGATATTCACCCTTAGGCAGGCGATGGAAAAATGTCTGGAATTTAAGATTCCATTATATCATCTATTTATAGATTTTAAGGCCGCCTACCACAGCATAGCCAGAGTAGAACTATATAATGCCATGAGAGAGTTCGGCATTCCAAATAAATTGATACGACTTTGTAGGTTGATCATGACCAACGTAACTAGTCAAGTAAAAATAGCGGGATTGCTGTCCAAGCCAATAAACATCTTTAATGGACTCCGATAAGGGGACGGTCTGGCCTGCATCCTCTTCAACCTGGCGTTGGAGAAAGCAATCCGTGACTCTGGCGTTACAACTAGAGGGACTATTATCACCAAATCCAGCCAGATACTTGCCTACGCAGATGACATCGACATCATCGGTAGATCCGATTCGGCTGTACAGGACTCCTTCACCCAGATCGAGCAGGCGACATAAAAACTGGGACTGCACGTTAATAAAGGCAAAACTAAGTACATGGTGGCAACTTCTGCGAAGAGAAGACCTAACGTTGGACAAACTATCAGGGTAGCGGAGCACGAATTTGAAGTAGTGTAATCCTTTAACTACCCTGGGTCAATAGTATCAGCCGATAATAATATGGAAGAAGAAATACGTGAACGGCTGATCAAATCCAACAAAGCCTACTATGGGTTACCAAGGCTCTTTAAATCCAGAAATTTATCCAGAACATCCAAGCTACTGTGGTGGACGGGATCGCTACGCCAGCATGGGCGAGAGTTCTACCTCGTCTCCACCGTCACTAAATGTTCCACCGAAGGAAATCCAAAACACCGTCCACCAACGCAAGAAGAGAAAAGTACGATACAAATATACTGGTGGAAACTGCAACGCATGAAAGAAATGCACTGATTATCTGATTTATGGATTTAATAGATACCTAGTATTTATTGTACATTATTTATCACATTTGTGTATTTACGATTTGTCACGGCGTTATTACTAGCAATTTGAGACACGTTTAACAGAGTACCGGCACGGTACGGTGAATGACAGGCGACCCGACCGCCACGGAGATTGAATTACGACTCCCGACTCACGCAATTATCGCTCCCCTGTGCGCACCAGAGTAGCGATGGAGACACGACCTGGTCAGGTCGAAGGATGGAATTTGACTCAGCGATCGTCATCTCATGCAGAGATGATTTCGCTAAGGAAAAAAAAGGAAGAGAGAGAAAAACATTTCTCTTAAGGGTGTGACTAGTGGTGCAGTGGTATATGTGCGCGATCGAACAGATTCAATGTTGTTGCATGTGTTCGAAAGCAGGCAGGCGGCAAGGACAATAGGGAAAAATGACCACATGCGCCGCTGGTAATGCGGGTCATTGTTTACACGATGCCTCGTCGCTATTTTCGACGTTAGGAGAAAAAGGTGCTAAAAGCAAATTGGATGTTTATGGCATCTCTGGCTGCAATAGAAACCGGGTTCATATTTGCATTAGGAAATGCTGGAGAATTTGGTTTCGGCGTCTATTGCGCTAATTATATGCAGCTGCTTGGGTTGTTTATTGATAAGACAAACCAAAAAGGTTGCCAGGCAATGTGTATGAAAATGTATATGACGCGGCTGGGAAAATAGACGGCGCCATATTTATGGTCCCTGTTATGACGGTTACATTGAATGCAATCCGAATTATTTTGTTTACAGGAATTCATCTAAGGGAATTTGATTGGCGACGTAGATGCCGAAGTTGATTGGAAATTCCTGGTAAGTTAATAAAGAGATCTTAAGGAGCAATGGTATGCGAAGAGAATGCATGAAGGTAAGTTTTCTTTACAGGGACTTAAAGATCATAGATTTGATCTCTTAAATGCGTGCAGCATTTTTAGGTACTAATACTGGTGCATTAGCAAACTAAAGGGAGTTGGGTTGTAGTTATGGGGGTTTTTCCAGGTAAGTAGACCGTAGGGTTTGGCGGAGCCGCTACACTACTACTGTACAAGACCATGGTTTTACCAGTACTCATGTAGGGATCCGAGACCCGGGTGCTTAATAAAAGTCACTCTGAACTCATAACCGCGTTCGAGAGGAAGGTTTTAAAGAAAATTGTTGGCCCCGTATGTGAGAGAGTTGTACGCAATCTACCTTGAAGCTAATGTTGTAAGAAAAATCAAGCGCGTAGACTCCTGTGGGCGGGACACCTAGCTCGAATGAGCGAAGAGGAGACTGCCCGGAAAGTCCTTTGTGGCAGGATGTATGGAAGGAGACAGCGCCACGGACCTTTTCTGCGATGGAGGGATGGCGTAGACCAGGACGCCCAGAGCCTGGGAGTGCCAAACTCGATGACATCGGCTTAAAATCGGAACCGGTGGAGAGATTTGTTAAATAAGACCAAAACCGGATCCCGGTTGTAGTGCCGATGATGATGATGATTGATCGATTATATTTCATTTGGGCATTCGGTTTGTCTACAATTTAACAGCAATCCTTGTTCTACTACACATTAATAAAATGTTTGGTTCAACTACATTTTAACAGAAGTGTTTGTTTGACTGCCTTTTAAAAGAATATTTTGTTTGGCTACATTTCCAACGCAATTTTGGCCCTAATACATTTCAAAAACAATGTTAAAACTACATCTTAACAAAAATGTTTTAATATACCACTACTCTGAAAAGCAATGGTAACCTAATCAATATTTGAGTATACATTTAGTATGGATCGCGTACAATCTCATGCTGTGAGAACTACTAACAATGCCAACGCACTCCTTCAATACTCCTCTGCACACATTGTTGTGGCAGAAATCAATTCCACGCACCAACGCATGTGAGTGTTTAGTTACTACTCACATCCCATGAGTGTGTTGGGTATATGATCGGATTCACAACGATGCCCGAAAGCCTTCTTCCGCACCACTTGCGTGGGCTCTTTGTAATATATATATTCATTACTATTGTATTTCCTTCTGTTTTAGATTTCTTACTTTTATTCCAATCTGGTATTCTACTGCTTAACAAAAGTGCAGGAAATATTTTTTTAATAAAAAACGCATGATAATAATAAACAAACCCAAAAATATATTGCAGTGTATCGACTCGTAGCATTTTGACGATTGGTGCATACTAACTACTATATTTTAACGTATATGTACATAGGAAGAGTCGAATAAAAATGTCAGTAATACTTACTTCAGTCAGAGCAGCTTTCGTCCTCTTTATTGTCACATTACTGTGATTCCATATGAAGGCAGTCACCAGAATACTCTCTCCGGGAACATAGCCTCCTCGATCCAACGCAACTCTACATTTCACCGTACCACCGCCTACGCATGCGACGCCCAATTTGTGTTCCACCTCACATGTGAATGGTTGCTGTAAGAGTAATATATACACAAGCACACATATTGTGTGATCATCTCAACGCAGTCACATAACTCACAGCTAAAATTGGCTTTTCAAGATTCAAATCGATCGGATTCATAACGATGAATACTTGATGATTCTTATGTATCAGGCCACTTGGTTCTCGTAAGGCAGCCTTACAATAATACTGAATCCATCCATAGCGTCCTAGGAACGTCGATGGCAATCCAACGGGTAGTCCCAATTTAAATGGGAAACTATGAATTCCTGGTGATAGGACCGACGGCCCCTGATCTGAATCCCCCAACAAACGCATACGAAAATCAATATAATTCTCTTTGTCGTAGGTTCGCTCTGCTCGCACGGATCCAACGCGCACTACCCCCTCACCTACGACGTGGAAATGTAATCCCAAAGCTGGGGTATCATCTTGTAACTCGAGCAAAACCTTTCCCGACAAAAACTGCCCCGGAAAATACAATAGGGACGTATTATCGAAGATAATTAAAAATTTCAAAAGCTTCCGTGGCATGATGGCAATTAAAATGATAATTAGATGTTAAATCAGCATATACATGCTAATCCATATTGCGGGATGATGAGAAGCGGAAACCTGACAATTAAATCTTAAAATGGGCACAACGAACGATCAGGAGAAATGTCAGTGGGCACGCGAAATCAAGGTCAGTTCTGATATTTTTTCTCGCTCGGTTTTGAAACTCGTTCTTAACTAAAAATGTTGGGTGCAGCTTCCAAACTTGGTTGGGTTATGTCACACTGAGGTTTGTGCAATGACTTTGGTGAATATAATGGCAACACTCCTGGCTAAAGTACACCATCGACTTTATTACACAATCATATGGGTAAATAGACACACAAGTGTTTTGCTTTGTACATGATCACTTATACCGAACACTGTCAATAGACCCAGCGACGGATAATGGCAGTTCAATGCCTCGCCTAAGCCAATATCCCTTGGCACCTAGGGGCCTTAGGTAGACTTAAAAACAAAGTCTTTTTTCACTTTTAAATACATTCAATCCGCGAAGTAGTGGGAGTTAACAGTCAAACGACAAACATTCAATGACTTCCCGTACACGACGGTTTTCATTAGTATGCAGATCACTTCTCAAGCATTATGCCCAACTTCAGCTGTTTGCAATGCATACATCGTTTTCATGTTTCTATTTTCGTTTCAATTTCTTAACACAATAATAAAGGACAAAAAGAAAGCCGGACAATAAAATAAGGAGACAAGGCGATGCAAAGGAACCAGGTGGAACCACTTACTCAGTGAATACTTCACAGAGAACTGAATTGAAGAAGCTAGCTTGAATCTCACCTCGGGGAAGTGTACCTGGACGCTAATGTTAAAGGTGGAATCGTGATCAATTCATGTAGCTTCGTAGGAGCTTACTAGTCATGGCTCAGACATCAGGTGAGTATCAACTACTCTCTTAGAGATTGATCAAGTAACACCGATGGCGACTCTTTCGTTTTGGGAGTTCTGTAGCTGGTTGTTTGTTTTCTTTTAATTTACATCTGAAACAACCTCGAGTTGGAACCAGTTTTGTTGTGGTTTGCCAAAGCATATACTTGCTGACTTTACCTGGATTTATAGATAAGTTGAACTTTTTATTTAATTCAATTCGCATTGTTTAATTTTACTTTATCTACCGGGCTGCACAATGTATGAGAAAATGTGGTGTTCACTAGGTCATTAATAATTACAAGTACACTAAAACTACACAATACCGGCAGTAAGTAGTTAGATTGTCCTTGTAATTTGGAAAATGTGAAGAGGACTACCACCCACACAGGACAACCAAGTCGATTAGTGGTTGCATGATAACCACAGGTCTCAAGCATTTTTGTGTACATGACTAAATGTATCGTTACCGGTCCCGGTGTTACAAAACTTGGGAAAGGAAGGTTGTTTAAAGTGTTACAAAAGGTGGTGATGTTACAAAAGGATGATAAAGGTGTTGCAAAAGGAGCCAAAATTGTGTTTCAGAAGGAATTTTGAATTTTGCTGCAGGTTGTTGCCTCCGCCGCAACTACTTGATTTGCAGTCGCGGCCCGCCGAGGCCACAGCTTAAAAGAGCTGGGCCAGTTGCAACTTATAGTACCATGCAACAATATTTGGGATTTGTAACATGATTAGAACTCTCAGGTGCGTAAAACTGTTTAGACTGTCAATGGCCAATTATAACATGTAGTGTGATTCTAACATTTATTCCCTCCATTTCTTAAGGGGGTATTCTGGTCTAGACGCACGAATTTAACACAATTTTTGAGGTGCTGTAAAAAAAGCAATCAATATTTTTAGTATTCATTTTTTTATAGGATGTTTATTAATATTTCAAGAATACAGTAAAAAAAATTGAAAGTAAAAAATTTAAAATTCAAAAAGTTAGCAGCTGATGAAGTGGGGGATCTCAAAAAGTTGGCACGCGACCATACCCACGATTCAACTCTCCTAGCAATCTGAAAAAAAGATTATTAATTTACAGAAATGCCTCTATCGTTGGAACTAAAAAAAGTTGAAAAAAAAAATTTTTTTTTAACAAAATGGCGCCTGCTTGAAGAAAAAATTTATTTTTGTACCACGTTTTTTTAGTTTTTCGAATTTTTTAAAAATAGTTAAAATTGAAATTTGGGGATGAGGAAAGTTCATGCAATATAAAAGCCTATAAAGAAGACATATACTAAATTTGAAGTAAATCGTTTCAGTAGAACTTGAAAAATCGTGGGTATTGTTTTAAAAAAGACAGTTTCGAGAAAAACGCGTTTAAAGTTTCACGTAAAGTTACTCGCGGTCTAAGTCATGAAATGATATTTTAGGCTTACGTTTATTCAATCTGCCATTCCTGCTGCATACATTGGTCCTTCCTCGACTTCGAAATAAGCATCTTTCGCGCTTCTCTCTTCCAACCGAGCAGGTCTGGCCTTCTTTGATGCGTTAGACGCTCGTATCTCTGAGCGGTCAATCCGCGCATTGTCTCGTTTCCCAGCGAATGAATAAGCTTCTGGACCAATTTTGACTCCCATAAGCATCAGTATTTTTAAAATAGGGATGAAGCCTTCATTGAATATGCAAACAGCAATAAACGTAGCAATTTCAATGACGTGAGTTCCGGATGAATATGTTTCGACGCGAAAGTCCAAATCAAAGAGTTTAGAGACTCATTATTATTTTGAGTTTCTGAGCCTAACCATCGAGTCAATAACTCCTCCGACGATAAACTCTCGTAAAGATTTGCTCAATTTTGCTGCCGATACACTCGTAAAACTGGTTTCTTCCTCTACCGTGAATCTATTACCGTGAAATCGCCTTTTTTTACTTCGATCCGGACGCGTAATACTTTTTGCTGAAGATTTTTGATCCATTTCACTTGAAATCACTTCAAATATTTTTATTTTACTCACAGCACATCCGTTTACTTGGCTTGAAGGTTAGAAGTGAACTGTTCGCAACTGGATGTAAGCTCACACTAAATATAAAAGATAATTAAAAAATACATAAAGGTTACCTTCGGTTATTGTATTTCAGTATATATATAAAGGTTTTACGAGGAAACAGGGTCGCAGGTTGACAGAAAGTCGCTAATGTCTTTTGTTCGATTCCTTCCGGCCGAGCCGGTTTAGAGGGCGCGTCAACAAAACAGCCATACTTCCGAAAATAATTTGAATGTTCTAAAATCCTCTTAAAGACATATTCTTAGAGGGTTAAGCTTTGAAAATATGAAAAAAAAATGATTTTTTCAAATTTCTAGACCAGAATACCCCTGTGGCGGTTGCGCCAAATCCCACGGTTCACCTTCCTGAAAAACCCCCATCCATACAACCCAGTCTGCATAAGCTTTCGCTAATGCAATCGCATTAGCATCTAAAATGCTTCACGCATTTAAGAGATCAAATCTATGATCTTTAAAGAAATCGTACCTTTCATGCATTCTCTTAGCATACCAATTCTCTGTCAGATTTCTTTCTTACCTTATCAGGTATCTCAAACCAAGAACCTGAAAACAAGATAATTTGGTTTACATATAATGAAACCATCATAACAGGGATCATAAATATTGCGCCGTCTATTTTTCCAGCCAGGATGGTGTACAAGAAACTATCTATACACACATCGGCTGGCGACCCCTTTCAGCCAGCGATAAACGGTCTAACGCAGATGCATGTAAATAGCACCATCTGCGTTGAGACTAATCCCTTACCAATCACCAAAACGCATCGCAAATACGTCTACCATTTAATGAGTTACAACTTGTTTACTCAGTTGAACTAACAGGTCATAAATCTCTTTTATCCTACATAGTTCTGGATCCGTTTCCCAGTAACCTTCTCACATAAACAAACATCTCTACGATCCTTTCCCTTTCTTTGTGTTTCAGGTTATTCACCATGGCGTTGATCTATGAAAAGAATCGACGTACACACACACGTGTATCGTGAAGATCTCCTCTATGAGATCGGTTTGGTTACTTAAAAGATAACTTTACAAGTAAAAATAGCGGGATTCCTGTCCAAACCAATAAACATCTTTAATGGACTCCGACAGGGGGACGGTCTGGCCTGCATCCTCTTCAACCTGGCGTTGGAGAAAGCACTCCGTGACTCTGGCGTTACGACAAGAGGGACTATTGTCACCAAGTCAAGCCAGATACTTGCCTACGCAGATGACATTGACATCATCCGTAGAACCGAATCAGCTGTGCAGGATTCCTTCACCCAGATCGAGCAGGCGGCACAAAAACTGGGACTGCACATTAATGAGAGAAAAACTAAGTACATGGTGGCAACTTCTGCGAAGAGAAGACCTAACGTTGGTCAAACTATCAGGCTACTGGAGCACGAATTTGAAGTAGTGCAATCCTTTAACTACCTTGGGTCAATAGTATCAGCCGATAACAATATGGAAGAAGAAATACGCGAATGGCTGATCAAATCCAACAAAGCCTACTATGTTCTATCAAGGCTCTTTAAATCCCGAAATGTATCCAGAACATCCAAGCTACTACTGTACAAGACCATGGTCTTACAAGTACTCATGTATGGATCCGAGACCTGAGTGCTTAATAAAAGGCACTCTGAACTCTTAGCCTCGTTCGAGAGAAAGGTCTTGAGGAGAATTGTTGGCCCCGTATGTGAGGGAGGACGATCCCGGAGACGCTACAACCATGATTGAAAAATCAAACTCGGTAGACTCCGGTGGGCGGGACACCTAACTCGAATGAGGGAAGAGGAGCCTGTGCGGAAAGTCCTTTGTGAAAGGATGTATCGTCAGCGACAGACCTTGTCTGTGATGGAGGGATGGCGTAGACCAGGACGCCCAGAGCCTGGGAGTGCCAAACTGGATGACATCGGATCGAAATCGGGACCGGCGGAGAGATTTGTTAAATAAGGCCAAGACCGGATCCCGGTTGTAGTGCCGATGATGATGATGATCATGATGATGATGCCAAGACAAAGTAATTCTTCAATATTGTAATACTCAAGTTTCTGAACCACTATAAAACATATCTGGAAACACTCTGGTATGAAGTATGAAGTACATACCCACGCGCCGTATTCTACAGACATTGCTCGAATTGCGACACCACGCGAATTGACTGAGCAGCACCTCACTGATTTCAAGCAAGTGCAAAAATATATGGCTTCGTGGATTGCATTGAAAACCGCAGCTTTTTTACCATTTTTAACAATAGCCTCACAAAAAATTTCCTACATAATATATTCGTGACCGATTCCTAATTTGCAGCAAATATCGTCCAACACCGTTTTTCTATAATCCACGCTCTTAAATATTTATTTAATAGCCGTAAGGAGCAATACCGGTGAGTGAAGAAAGCAGGGATTAACTAACAAGGTTGTCGGGGCCCATTGGTATTAAATGCTTGTAGAGTGCGGTCACATAACCTCGCCGAGCATTCCACGCTCGTGAGGTTCGACTGAAGAACGATCCCCTTTGTGTGTCTTTTTAAATATTTAATTAAGCTATGAAACAAATAGGAACAAGATTCATCACTACAAAAAAAAAAAAAAGAAAACGGATTTTCTTCCCTATTTGATCAATTTTTACATATAACGCTTTTATAACAAGGTAGGTCCCAAACTCAGGTGCTCTAAAAGCTAATCACCACACCCAACATACTGGAAAGCTTTTAGACAAAGTACTACTCGAATATTTTCTGTTGGCGTTGGTTAGCACATGTATGTATACACGGTTGCATAAAAGCTATTGAACCCGACCAAAATGGAATACTCTGAGATATATCGATAACAGAAAAGCTTCCTTACATTACTGTAGCGACATGTTTTGTGGTGAATCGTAGCAGGATAAACAGGCGCATATAAGATTCCGTATTCCCCAGAATCACTATTGGAGCGACAGGCTTTGTGGTGAATGAGTAGCAGAATGCATTTAAAAGGTGCTTGAAAGCTTCCTGACATCTCAACTGTCCCGATGTCTTTTGTGCTAAATCCGCAGCAGGCATTTATGTGTCACAAGTATCTATTCGAAGTACGATGGAAATAATCAAAGCATTGCAGAAATCCGGCAGATATACAACAAATACACCTTCAAGAGTTTTTTGTAAGAAGTTAATATTTCTTTATTTAATTATCCTTAAGGTGAAAACGGGTTCAGCATACAAGAATGAAAATAATAAAAACGGCAAATCAGTTACCTTTCACTTTCCTGAATATGCTTACAAGGAGACAAGTAAAAATGTACGTATCGATTTTTATGTCCTTTGTGGTTATTGTACGTAGTGACTCTTTTTAGGAATTGGCCTTCAGGGAATTTGAGTCGTCCTGCGAACACTCGGTAGCATGTGAAAATCTAGAAGGAGTGGATAAAGTTAAATGTGCGCGGAAGTGCGTATCACAGTCGTGTTATCAAGACATTTACGCTTTTGATGAGGTAAGTATTAGAAAACACTTGACTTTGGTAACATTGGAAACTTCAAACGAGAATTTTTGCTTAGCTGGAGGAAGGAGAAATTGACGTTCGTCTTAATTCGTTCAAGGGATGTGTTATTCAGAGATCGAGCGCAACGCATCGCATGTAGCATAGGGACAGCCTCATGAAGAGGCTACAAAATTTAGAACTTTTGAACGAATTACAACAAAAACTAAACAGTTTATTTAAATAGTAGCCTACTGATGGAATATAGTGAGACTGAACATTTCGCAAGGACTTGTCTAACTTTCACGACAAAGGGTGATGTAGCACACATTCAAAAAGTATCTCCGTTGGAAAAATGAAATTTGATTGAATGTAAGACTTGTTTTTTGGAAGCTAACGAAATAAAATTTTATGGAGTTCTGATTTTTAATTTGAAAACGTTACATGAGAATGTTTTTTTTTTTTGTTTTTCAATCCACTCGCACACAAAGGAGATTAATTTCTTAGACTAAAGTAGCAAAAGATTAAGAAGTATAAGATAGGGAAGGGAAGCTTTGATACATATTGGTTTCAAATGGCTGAGGATTTCAATGATGAGAAATCGCATGACCAGGCAGAGCGTTTCAAGCTCCTACGGTTTAACTGCATAATAATGCCCTCAAAGCCACAGTAGGGACGACTCTTTAGGACTATAATCTGTCGTTATTTCTCCGTCAATGCTCTGTTGAATGAACGACCACAAGGGAACCTTTAGCGGTTTATTCCTGATTGCTGCTTGTGTTCCGCCGAACACTGTCCATATAAATCAAAACCCTTTGTTTTTACGTTGTTTTTCTTTTTTATTTGTGTATTTGAACACTCTCTGGTGAATACTCGCGCCGACACACTCGCCCATTTTCGCGAAGGTTGCGGGTCTTTTCCCTATGGATGTTGTAACTTGACTAACTTAAAAACGTTATTCAATGAATAAAAAACTCACCAGTTGTTCTTCCTTTCTCTTCCGTTCTCTTATCCCTTGGTGTCCTCTCTTTACCAAGGGATTTCTCCTTTCCAGGAGATCGCAACCTCACTTGTCCTACGATTTCGTATTGTTCGTAGGATTACTGTGTAGATGCACTCTCACACACAGACGCGAACATATGCCGAGGATCGTCAGAATTTTCACACATCTGCGGTATCCCTTTGTGTACATTACCCGCGTGTGGTTTATGGCCATGGCGATTTCCTCGGCCGACGACATTATCTTCGGCTGCGATATTTACATGATTTTTATTTCCTTGTAAGAACAGTGTCGGTTGTTTGGTTTATTGTTTAACCTTTGTCCCCACAATAGTCCCTCCGATAAGGAAAACCAATTTGCGGTTGGCTCAAGGGAAGGTCTACATTTGTTTATTCCTTGGCCATATATTTATCGCCACGGATTTTTCAGGCTGTCGGCATCTGGCGCTACCGCCCCGGCCACTTGTGCTTGGCCAGGTAATGGGTCGTCGAACAATTCCTTTTCTGGATAGTGCCCTTCGATAGCCGTGCAGGCATGTGAAATCGGTTGAGAAATTGGGCCAACGTGTCTGTGAATAATTTCAAATGTCCCTGGTCTTATAACAGAACCCGTTTCGTTAAGTGCTCTTGTGGGGAGGAAGTATGTAACTGCATGGGTACTCCGTTCCCTTCCTCCGCCGACGTCTGATTATTGTCGTCCATTTCGTCGCCGTAAACTAAACTGTTCGTCGAGAAAACGGAAGCACACATAAACACTCAGGAAACAAATAAAATGTAACGCGGTTTGGTTGTTTGTCTAAAAGTTCTATTATTTTATTTAACTGTTGCAACTGGTTCACAATTATTTAACTTAAAACTGCCTTATACTAGGGGGGGAACAAGAAAAATTATTTTTTTATTTTCGACGCGCTCGACTCTAACTCTCCGACTTTTGTTTCACACCGTACCGGCGCCGGCACGGTGGATGGCGGAGCGACCGTCTCGATCGCTGGATGAAATTCGACTCCGATATCTTGCTCGTTCAGAGCTCACTCGCTCATCGTGATCATGGTGGTATGTGTGCGTAAAACAAAGAAAGACATAAAGTGCATTCCTAGGATACGATTTCGGTAAAGCAAATAAAACCGAAATCGTCGGATGCATGTGCGTAGCAGCTAAACAAAGAGACCACGATGCGATGCGGGAATGTGGTAATTAGTTTTAGCTAGGTTACTGGGAAATGGTGTTTATGGCATCGCTAGTAAGGGTACGTATTGAATGACCATTTGCATTGTTTATGGTTGGATTTCAATTGATGCCAAGGGACGCGGAATGCGTATTTGCTTTGGGTTGCACACTGTGCGAGTTAGGGAATTTTATTGCTGGGAGAAAAACGTCGCCAGCCAATGTATACATAGAGAAATTTATCGTATACATGAATGAAGGTGGGAATAGGCGACGCCATGATAATTATCTCTGGCTGGAATGGTTACATGATATGTGAACCGGGGTTTTTCTTTTCAGGATAATTTATGATAAGGAAAGTAAGAACTCTTACAGGGGATTTGTAAGCGAAGGAATGCTTGAAAAGGTAAGAATTCTGTTGCAGGTACTTTTGGGTTATAATAATTGGATCTATTTGATGCGTGAAGCATTTAAGATGCTAATGCGAATTGCATTAGCGAAAGCTTATGCAGACTGGGTTGTGGTTATGGGGTTTTTTTTTCAGGAAGGCGAGCCGTGGGATCTGGCGGAACCGCCACACTCTCAGTCCAGATCATAATCCTGTTCTTTGTAACCTTTCTTGGTTCGGTGAAAGAAAGATTCAATATTTCCTGGACATGAAGAATGCTAATTGGAATTCATTCAAATCAAAGATTAAAATGAGCCTTCAAAATAGTACTACAAATCTTGAAAGAGTGTTTTGTAAAGATGATGTTGACCTTATTGTACAAAACTTTACACAAGCTATAATTTCTTCGGTTGATGAAAGTATTCCCAAAAGAGTAAAAAAAGATATTTTTAAAAAACTTCCAATCCATATCTTAGAGCTTATTAAAGTGAGACACATTCATCGAAGAAACTGGCAGAATTACCGTCAGCCCTTTTCTCGATCAATGGTTTCCCATTTTAATGAGCGCATTACTGACCAGATACAAATCCATCGTAATAGAGAATGGAACAAAAAACTGAGCGTTATGGATAAAAATGTTAAACCGTTCTGGAATATAGTGAAGTTAATCAAGAATAAAAACCGTAAAATACCATTTCTGAAGGATTCTTCTACTACTTTTTTTACAGGTTGTGAAAAAGCAAACCTATTTGGAACAAGTTTTTCAAAAAATCACTTGGTCTCTCAGCATTTGGGTGAATTTGAAACTAATGAACTTGTCGGTAACAGAATCGAAAGATTCGACACCACAAACGAATTAACTCCTCTAAATGCATTTGCAGAAGAAGAAAACGTAAGAAATGTAATCAAGTGCTTGCAAACACGAAAAATAGGAGGACTAGACAAAGTTAAGAATGCCTATCTAAAACAATTGCCTCATATTGGAATTAAATACTTAACATTTATAATCAATGCATGCCGTAAATGTCAATACTTTCCTCAATGTTGGAAAAAAGCAATGGTTGTACCTATCCTTAAGGCTGGAAAAGCCCCAGATAAACCTGAAAGTTACAGGCCAATTAGTCTACTTAGCAACATAAGTAAAGTTTTTGAAAAAATCCTGAAACAACATATTTTAAAAGTTGTTTCAGATAAAGATATTTTCCCCGATATCCAATTTGGATTTCGACGCTTTCACAGCACCTCGCACCAGGTTAAACGAATTTGCAGCCATGTTCTAGACCATCGTTCACGTGGTCAATCAGCGGACATGATATTGTTAGACATTGAAAAAGCTTTTGATTCCGTATGGCACAATGGGATTATAGCGTTTTAAATAATAGTAAAGAAGATCGTGTGATTCGAACTGACGCTATGACAGCTCGAATCACGAAAAAAATTTGACCTAAGCGTTACACACCAGGCTACTAACCGTGTTTTGGTATTTGATTTCCAAACTCGACTATATTCCACTGGTATGAATTATTTTTATTTTATCGCTTGGTATACGGTTCTGATGTATTTTTCTTATTCGATTTTCTTTCGTTCGGTGTTCTTCACTATTTTTGCTTGTGAATTGTGTGTATCTGTTAGAATCGCTACAGGATAATATATAAAATGATACAGTTCGACTTTCCTTTGTATTTGTGTAACGTCGTCCAGAGTTTCTTATCCAATAGATGTTTCCAGGTTCATGTCAATTGTGATGTTTCTAGATTGATATTTTTTGATTGTGGCGTCCCCCAAGGCTCAGTACTTGGTCCAGCTTTGTACAATATCTACACTTCGGATTTTGCAAATCTACCGCAGTGTGAATCAGCTATCTTCGCTTACGACACTGCAGTATTTGCGTCGCATGAATTTTCTCTCAACGTTGAGACAAATCTAAAGCATGCGATCGAGATACTTGAAAAATATTGTGACGCATATGACAGTCAGTACTGGAATATTCGGGAAAGTCCAAAACAAGTACTGGAATATTCTATAAAGTACTGGAAAACTGGAGACTAGAACATCCAAGATTATGGAACGGACGGAAACGAAATGAGAATGTGAGAAACGATAAAAAGACGTCGAGACAGCTGACGGTGACAGACAAGAAGAAGAGAAAAGGCGAAACAAGCGATAGAAAAGAAAATCGTTGAGTGTTATATTAATTAAATTAAAAATCGATTTAACGGCTCTTATTTATTCAAAATAATCAATCCAGCGAACCCTAAGCTCTCTGCAATATTATATGAAATGGAAAATCAAGCTGAATGTTGGGAAGACACAAGCCATGTTTTTTACACGAAAGAGAAAAGCTTGCTATCTTCCCAGCAGTCAGCTGCAAATAAATGGTACCACGATTGCATGGGAGCAATCCGTAAAGTATTTCGGAATTCATCTCGATACAAAACTCACATTTAAACAACATATTCAAAGTACTCTTAATAAAATGAGTATTGCTATTAAGATGCTTTACCCTTTTATTAATCGCGTCTTTACTAACAAATGAAAATAAGATTATTATTCATAAAGTTATTATCCAAGCTATACTGTTATATGGGTGTCCAGTATGGGGTAACGCTGCAAGGTGCCATTTAAAGAAGTTACAGGTATCACAAAACAAACATTTTGAAAATGATGCTAGACCTCCCTTGGCACTGTTCAACCTTAAGTCTAAACGGAACGGCGGATGTTGAATTGATTTTTGAAAGAATTCGTAAACTAGTATATAACTTTAACATCAGCTGTTAAAGTTCTGAAAATTCTCTCATAACCTAGCTTCTTGCTTAATTTGTCATAATTTCATGTAAATATTTACATTTTGTATTATTTATTATTGTTTTTTTTTTTTTTTTTTTTTTTTTTTTAATGAAGGTTTTTCCTTTTCGTATTTTCCTTCGATTTATTCTTTTAATTATTAATTATTAATATTTTTCTTTATCCAAGATAATGTTTCAGTTGTAAGATATAACTTATCAAATCTCTGAATTGTAAAATGTGCGGTCACAGACTTTTATTTTTGAAAATATTATTACGAAATAAAAGATCTCTCTCTACACGAGCACTCTAAATTACACGATACAATTTAGTGTAATGCCTTTCGGCGTACATTCTGTTAACCGAATATTTTAGGAAGAAGTTCTCTCTGTGTAGTTTTTTTTTTTTTTTTTTGTTTTTTTATTAATAATAACATAAGATAACAAAAAACGTTACAAAAAAAAAAATATTAACATAAATAGATTTTAAAACGAAAAGGAATCTAAATGAAAAATTGAAACGATAAGGAAGAATAAATAAATATGAAAAGGGAAATGAGGAATGGGAAGGGAAGGTGAGGCGTCTCAAGATCTTACTATATTTGGGGGTATTAAATCCTTTCTTCATTGTCAATCCACCACCAGTTGGGATGGGACCGGTCATTTATAGATTTATCTCGATCGCCCCTTGCCATGCTAAAGCGCAAGTGAACTGCAGCATTTGATATATCACTGTTATAAAGAATCCGTTTGTCCCTGGCGCCACGAAAAACGTGGTAAATAATAGGGACTACGTGCTTGTTTTGGATAAGATCTTTTCTATCCAAGAGAGGGAATGCTTCAGGTGGGATAAACCCATTTTGGAGTGTATTCTCCAAGTACCTGTCATTGGGGTAGTATGCCCCCGAGATACGATTATTTTCACTGCACATTGCCCTTGCAGTGTTGTATTCCAGAATACTACCCTTTATTAAATTTAACACTGAATCTCCTTACACATCCTTAAAAACTTCCCTTAACATATATTACATTCTCACTTAATACATACCATTCATAAACATTCACAATATTGCCAGTTTTAGCACATTAAGTACCTCGAAAACATTCAGAACAGTGAGAACCTACTTGTACGGGACTCCTGCGTTCTTGACCCTTCTCTCTCCCGATCTCTTCGAATCAAACCCCCACAATTTCTTCTTCAGTACAAAACTGAAGAAAGCACCCTTCCCAACAACATTCCCCTCTATAATAGAGGATTCCTGGACCCATCCCATAGGGTCTACTATTAACAAACCACACACACGAACGCACAGTACAAGACGGCACAAACACAAACATACACACCGACCAAAGCGCAGATTATCAGACGCCAAAGACGTGATCTGCATTCACTACCGCACCCAAGACCTACCGGTCTTGTACGATTTCTTTCCCACCATCCCTCTATAAAAGTAGTTAGAGAACACCCGGACTAACACTGTCCACACTATCCTTGGATACCCCCCCTTTTTCTCTTTTCTTTTCAGAGATCGCGAGACCGAGCCCAACATCCTCACGGATGTGGGTGATTCTGGTTATCGCAAGATGACCAGAAGTCAGAGACAAGATGAAGGACACATATGTCCTTGTCTCGCTAAATTCGGCCTTCTCGCCACAATTTTTTTTTTTTTATTGTAAAATCAGTTCAGTTAGTTGGAGTTAGTTTTGAGTTGTGAGTTTGGAAAGTTGAGTTAAGAACCCCTAAGTTGATATAAATATATTAAATATATTGATAATATATGAGTTTTAATATCATCTAAAACCCTTTAAGAGCCGTTGAATTTAATAAAGAGTTTTTCTTGTTAATGGCGCCTCAGCCAGTTGTAACTGGACTTTCACCAAAGGAAGGTCCGCCTGGGACGCGGATCATAATACGGGGAGAATTCTTAGGAACCAGAGCGAGTGACCTAATTGGTTTAACAATTTGGGGATGTGACTGCCTTCTATCAGCAGAGTGGAAAAGTTCTAATAAGATTGTTGCGCGTACAGAACCCGCAAAAGAAGGAAAGGAAAAGTAAATGGTCCCCGCTCTTCCCTCATCCGAGGAAGCACGGCGCCGGACTATTACAGCAGTGTGACCACGAATAATTTTGATAATGAAATTGTCTATCCTATTCAATCTGGATTTGTCATACAGTGTCTTATTAGGATAGAATTTCGTGTATTGAGACTCAGGTGTTCTATGTAATCCGAGGCAGGAACGCAAGCACAGCCTCTCGAACATGCGAAACTTTTCCATGTAGGATGCGGAAACGTTAAACCATACCGGGCAACCATACACTAATATTAGCCGAATAAATGCTGAGTACGAGATTATTTTGACTTTGTGATCTAGGAGACTATTTCGAAACAGACTTGTTGTCATTGCATATGCACTTTTAGCTGCGGAGAGCGCAGCTGCTATGTGCTTATCAAAGTATAGGTATTGGTCCATCCAAATACCAAGGTACCTGACAACAGTTTTTATTTGCAGCGGCAGATTATTGCTTCCTACAATGGAAAAGTTTTTCCAATTATGTCTTGTATCTCTTGAAGCTATAGAAAGAGGTGTTCTGAACAGGATGGTTTCTGTTTTTTTGGAAGTTAATTTTCAATTTCCAATCGTCACAAAGTGTTTGATTTTATTGAAGTCGTCTTGAAGAAGTCTGTTAATGGCATCGATATTTTTCCTGATAGTAGTAGGGTTATAGCGGTTCCGGGACAGTTTCTGGCTCAAAATTCTATTTATAGACATGATGACTCATCACATCCGAAAGCTGTATGTCAAGGTTGAGATATGTTTGGTGGGTGGCGAAGGCAGTTTGTGGGAGTGATTCATGGTTGGCGGGGGGTTGTGGGTTCTTATCAAGGTGTAGTAATTGCTGTTGTGTGTAGTACGTTTCTTATCAGGTGTAGTAATTGTTCTTATCAGGGGTAGTAATTGCTGTTGTGTGTGTGTGTGTGTAGTACGTTTCTTATCAGGGGTAGTAATTGCTGTTCTTATCAGGGGTAGTAATTGCTGTTCTTATCAGGGGTAGTAATTGCTGTTGTTTGTAGTATGTTTCTTATCGGAAGTAGTAATTGTAGTATTTTGTAGTGTTCTTATCAGGGGTAGTAATTGCTGTAGTGTGTAGTATGTTTCTTATCAGGTGTAGTAATTGTTGTTCTTATCAGGAGTAGTAATTGATGCTCTTATCAGGTGTAGTACTTGCTGTTCTTATCAGGGGTAGTAATTGATGCTCTTATCAGGTGTAGTAATTGCTGTTCTTATCAGGTGTAGTAATTGCTGTTGTTTGTAGTATGTTTCTTATCAGGTGTAGTACTTGCTGTTCTTATCAGGGGTAGTAATTGATGCTCTTATCAGGTGTAGTAATTGCTGTTCTTATCATTGTTGTAGTTTGTAGTACGGTTCTTATCAGGTGTAGTAATTGCTGTTCTTATCAGGTGTAGTAATTGTTGTAGTTTGTAGTATTCTTATCGGCAGTAGTAATTGTTGTTCTTATCAGATGTAGTAATTTGAGTATCGGGGCTTTTTGTTAATGGATTGTCGGGCTTTTTGCTAATGGTTTGTGTTTTTTTTTTTTTTTGTTGAGTCATTGGATAGAGTAATATATATGGGAATTTTGTGTTGTTCGTGTATTTGTATGGAAATGGTTCATCATCGTCATGGAAATTTTTGGTGATTCTTTATAGCGATTCTGGCTCAGTTTTTGTATGGGAAAAAAAGCCATGCCCATATATGGTAATTCCGGAAGTGGCCCCCTAGGAAATGAGGTAATCGGAGGGGGGCGGATGATTCATGATCGTTGTCTTTGTGTGATCGATATTTTTTTAATTTTGGGTTGTGATTAATGGTTGTTATCAGTAGTTGGTGATCGATATTTTTTCAATTTGAGGAGTGTGATTCATGGTTGTTTGGCTTGTTGTGTATTTGTTATCAGATGCGTACATCTTCAGTGGGTTGGAGATTTGTACTTGTTATCAGTATTTTTTTCAATTTGGGGTGTGTGATGCATGGTCGTTTTGGCTTGCTGGGTATTTGTTATCAGGTGTGTACATCTTCAGTGGGTTGTGGATTTGTACTTGTTATCTCGGTAAGTGAATTATGTATTAGGTTTGGGTGATTAGCGTTCAAGGTTAATTGTGTGACATGAGCAGATGGTATTTTCAATTTGGGTGTGTGAATAGATGATAGGTGATTCATGATTGTTTGGTAGTGAATATATTATTATTTAGTCATTGAGTTTGAGTAATATATATGGGAATTTTTTAGGATGATTCTATCGTGAAATGGGTGTATGTTTTAGGTGTTTCCTAATATGGAAATTTTTTGGTGATTCTATATGCTTTTAGACTATCGGGCTTTTTGCTATATATATATTGAATATGGGCTATTTTTAGCGCTACAATTTTGAGTTTTTATATGGATATATTGTTAATTGCATACTTTAGGGGATACGCATTATTCATATGATATATTAAATTCTTTGTGCTTTGGCTTTTGTTTCGGTTAAAGTTTGGAGTAGGTTAATTGAGGGACAAAAATATAGTAATAGTGTTGTTATCAGTTGTTTTAATTTTGTTCAGATGTGGTTCATGATTGTTTGGCTTGTTGTGTATTTGTTATCAGGTGTGTACATCTTCAGTGGTTCCAGGATTTGTACTTGCTATCTCGGTAAGTGAATTATGTATTAGGTTTGGGTGATTAGCGTTCAAGGTTAATTGTGTGACATGAGCAGTTGGTATTTTTGAATTGTGTGTGAATATGTGATAGGTGATTCATGGTTGTTTGGCAGTGAATATATTATTATTATTTAGTCATTGGGTTTGAGTAATATATATGGGAATTTTTTAGGTGATTCTATCTTGAAATGGATGTATGTTTTAGCTGATTCTATTTTGAAATGAGTGGATGTTTTTCTTAGAACACTTCATTTGCCCATGAAAAAAATTCTCTAAGACGCAACCTAAGCCAGTACCCAGCAACTGCGTTAACAAGGTGAGGCTCGGGCTTTTTGCTCTATACTGAAATGCTACTATTTGATAGTAAATCTATGTTGAAATGGACTTTTTGTTATATTGAATATGTGCTTTTTTTGGGGATTGTCTGGGGTGCTAAAGGCTTTTTTATGAATATATTCACTTGGCAGTAAATCTATGCTGAAATATATATATATAGAAATACGGGCTTTCAATTTGAAAAAAAGAAGAAAAAATCATCATCAAATCCAATATTCGACGTGGGATTAGCTAGGAAATAAAAAATCAACATCATCAACTGGTGAGTTACCTTATTTATATATTAATTGTTATTCCTTTTTTGACGTGGTGCTAGTATTTATTTTTGTGTATTGTATCGTGAGTCTAGCAATAATAATAATAATAATCCCGATGTTTTTGCTATTGCTGTATAATGTATGGAAATGGTTCATCATCATCGTCGTCGTTATCAGTTGTGTATATGAATAGGTGACAGGTGATTCATGGTCGTTTGACTTGTTGTGCTGTTATCATTTGTAGTAAAATAGAGGCGTGTTATCAGTAGTTGTTCGTGAATTTTGTATGGAAATGAGTTGTAATCGTTTGAAGGCGCGGGTTTTTTGGGATTCTTTCTTATCTCAGTATGTGAATTAATTCTTATATTATTTCTAAGGTGTAATTATTAGTATATTGCTCGAATGTTTTTTTATTTTCTAATGTGATTATATTAGATTATTGTTTTATTGGTCAAAGTTTTTTTTGAGATCTTTTGAAAGTTCATTGTTTGCTTATAAGGTTTGATTGACCAGCGTTCAAGGTTCAGCAATTGCTGTGAACATTTACTTATCAGTATACAAGGCGTTAATGTTTTTTTTTTAGAGAGTCTATCAATAATAATAATATTGAGTTTAAATAATCCCTCTGTTTTTGCGATTGCTGCATAATGTATGGAAATGATTCATCATCGTAATCGTTTGGGTTGTTGTTGTTGTTCTGTTACTAGTTGCGACCATCTTCAGTGGGTTGGGGATTTGTACTTATTATCAGTATTTTTTTCAATTTGAGGTGTGTGATGCATAGTTGTTTTGGCTTGTTGTACTGTTATCATTTGTAGTAAAATAGAGGCGTGTTATCAGTAGTTGTTCGTGGATTTATATGGAAGTGATTCATTGTCGGTTGGGATTCTTTCTTATCTCAGTATGTGAATTAAGTCTTAGGTTTGGATGATCAGCGTACAGGGTTAAAGTTTGGAGTAGGTTAATTGTATGACATGGTTGGTCGTCGATTTGTCTGGAAGTTGAGGGTTTTTTATATATTATTATTAGTCATTGAGCTGAGTAATATATAGGAATTTTTGTTGTTCGAGGGATATGGTATGGAAGTGATGATATAAGACTTAGATTTGGATGATCACATCGTTCAAGGTTAAAGTTTGGGGATAGGTTAATTGTATGGAAGTCATTCGTAGTCATTTGACGTCGTGGTTTTTGGGATTCTTTCTTATCTCAGCATGTGAATTAAGTCTTAGGTTTGGATGATCAGAGTTATTTTCTAATCTGTATTTATTGGTATATTGTTCGAATGTTTTTATTATTATCTAGTGTGGTTATATTAGGCTGTTGTTGTTGCTGTATTTAGTTTATTGTTATAATGATGTTATGTTTTATTGTTCAAAGTTTTGAGATCTTTTGAAAGTTCTTTGTTTGCTTATAATCATATGAGGATATTTTTGAAAAGCACAGGCAGTTTTTATATGGATATATTAGTATGTGTAGACTTTTTTAGCGCTACAATGTTGTTAATAGCGAATATATTATTATTAGTCATTGAGCTGAGTATTATAAGGGAATTTTTTGTAGCTTGCTGTTATATTAATTATGTATATGTGTGTATGTGTATTGATGGGCAAATATCTGAATTTCACCTGTTGAGCTGTTGTCGGTTATACACATCTTGGGTTGTAGTGGAGGTGTTGTTATCAGTAGTTGTTCTCGGATTTTATATGGAAGTGATGAATTAAGTTTTAGGTTTGGGTGATCAGCATTCAAGGTTAAAGTTTGGGGGTAAGTTAAGTGTGTGACATAGTTGTTCGTGAATTTGTGTGGAAGTGATTCATTATCGTTTGGCGTAGTGGTTTGGAATTCTTTTTTATCTCAGTATGTGAATTAAGTCTTAGGTTTCAATGATCAGCGTTCAAGGTTATAGTCAGGAGAGAAAGAGAAAGAGAGACTATTTGTGGACGAATGAGATGTGTGTATGCGTAATAATGAATGAATTTCGGTATAGATAAGACCATCTTGACTAGTTAGAAATCATTGTGTCACTAAACCATTAAAGAAAAACACTAAAAGGTTCCATTGTGGTATATATTTGGCTGAGCAGGAAAATTGTTGCCATAGGATTAAAACAAAAAAACAACAACAAAAACGGTAAGTTAACACCTATCATGAACCATTTTTAGGATTTCTAATTTATTTCTTCAAATGTTATGTGTTATATTCGGGGGATTTTAATCATCGAGACAGCCTTTTTTTCTGAAAGCGTAACAAAGCAAAAGAATTAACAGTAAATTTTTCATTACTTTTTTAGAGAAATATGTCTGCTAACGAGGTCAACACCAGCAACAACTACAATAATAACAATAACAACAATAATGATATTAGGAAAAGAACGGGGCAACAACAACAACAACAACAACAACCTGCAAAGAAATTAAAACAACAGATCTATAAAAGATGCTTGTTTTGTGATGAGGATGTTGAGGGACGGCTTTGGGTCCAACATCATAGAAAAAATACCCACAAAGCAAACGCCCAACAAGCTCTTAATGAAAACGTCTCCTTAATAGCAAGCGCATTCCAAAATCGTATCAAAATATTTGCCATTACCAACAAAGATGAGAGTATGATAAATGTGAATACGTTATTTGAAAAAAATATTCCATTGATTAACGAGTTACTACAAGATGAATTGAAAGTTTTGAAAGCTTTTAAATTTAGTATGGAGCTTTTTGCTAACTTTGCGAAACTACCCAAAGAATGTGAAGAGACAATGCAAATAGATATAAAAAGCATGCAAACTAAAATGTACACGATTGCGAAAGAGGAAGACATAAGAGAAAATTTGAGCACGGCAATTGAAATTATCAAGGCAAAATTGGAAGAGTTCCAAGAAAAAGATAGCGGATGGGCGTTGGCAGCATTTCAGAGGATCGAAATTAACATCAACAAATACGAGCCATTTCGAGCTTGATAGATAAGGGCCGATATAATAAATCTTTTAAAGAACTTGTAGCTGCATCACACAAGAATAAATAAAATGTATTTATGTATTAAAATTAATTGATGTTTTTTCCCTTTGGCTAATTTTGTGGGCAAATTATTCGAATATTGGTCATTCATTTTCCCACCATGAGTCTTAGAGTATCAAATATAACCCCACCAATATATGTGAATTTTCGGCTGTAAGTTGCTTCTTAATGTATGGGAAATGTTTTGTTGATTCTATCTGCTTTTGCCTTATGTCTCAATACTTGACATGGTTTGTGCTTTTGCTACTGGTTTGTGTCTTTGATCTCTAAACTTTCATCGCTTTCTGCTAATGGTTTGTGTTTTTGATCCCTAATGGTTCTTGTTTTGACTTCTATAGAACAATTTTCTAAGTACAAATGATTATTCAAGTCCACATAGAACATAAAAAATGATCTGTTATCAAAAAAACATGTGGGGGTGCTTGCCCGATCTCATGACCTTGGATGCTATATCAAATTCTTGATGTCTAAGTGTTTTTAATGAGTCTCCATTATTCTTATCTTACCTATATGAATAAAACCGCTGATCATTGTTCTTTAAACATTAAAATTAATTGAGGCCATTTTTTTTTTCCATGAGTCTTGGAGGATCAAATATAGTCCACCATAACATGATATGATAAGACCTGCTTACAACATTGAAGAGTTATCAGAGAGGGATAGTTATAATACAGCCTGTTTGCATCCGCCCTGTTTGAACAAACCGCCCTGTTTGGAACCACCCTGCTTGAAGAAACAGCCTGTTTGGAGCCGCCCTGTTTGAAGAGACAGCCTGTTTGGAATCGCCCTGTTTGGAATCGCCCTGTTTGAAGAAACCGACCTGTTTGGAATCGCCCTGTTTGAAGAGACAGCCTGTTTGGAATCGCCCTGTTTGGAATCGCCCTGTTTGGAATCGCCCTGTTTGAAGAAACCGACCTGTTTGGAATCGCCCTGTTTGGAACCACCTGTTTATAATACAGCCGATACATAGAGATCTGTTTACTGCTTTGATTCGATGCGGCATCAGAGAGGGGAGGTTATAATACAGTCAGTATGTCTTTGAATGCAAACCATCTAATGGGTACGATGACGCATATTTCCTTGGGGTAGGTGTGATAGAACTTTATGTGTTACTAATCGTTCGCCGGCTCAAACAAGTTCGGGATTCCTTTTGATATTACAGAGGAAATTTAGTTATTCGACTATCTAGATGATTTTAGCAAAGGTCGTTCTATGAGTTCCGCCAGGTCTGGGTCTTATGCGTAATCAGTTTTTGGCGAGGAGATCTCAAGAATTCTTCTTAGTTATTCGGCTATCTGGATAATTTTAGCAAAGGTCGTTCTATGAGTCCAGCCAGGTCTGGGTCTTAAGGTCATGAGATCGGGCAAGCACCCCCACATGTTTTTTTGATAACAGATCATTTTTTATGTTCTATGTGGACTTGAATAATCATTTGTACTTAGAAAATTGTTCTATAGAAGTCAAAACAAGAACCATTAGGGATCAAAAACACAAACCATTAGCAGAAAGCGATGAAAGTTTAGAGATCAAAGACACAAACCAGTAGCAAAAGCACAAACCATGTCAAGTATTGAGACATAAGGCAAAAGCAGATAGAATCAACAAAACATTTCCCATACATTAAGAAGCAACTTACAGCCGAAAATTCACATATATTGGTGGGGTTATATTTGATACTCTAAGACTCATGGGGGGAAAATGAATGACCAATATTCGAATAATTTGCCCACAAAATTAGCCAAAGGGAAAAAACATCAATTAATTTTAATACATAAATACATTTTATTTATTCTTGTGTGATGCAGCTACAAGTTCTTTAAAAGATTTATTATATCGGCCCTTATCTATCAAGCTCGAAATGGCTCGTATTTGTTGATGTTAATTTCGATCCTCTGAAATGCTGCCAACGCCCATCCGCTATCTTTTTCTTGGAACTCTTCCAATTTTGCCTTGATAATTTCAATTGCCGTGCTCAAATTTTCTCTTATGTCTTCCTCTTTCGCAATCGTGTACATTTTAGTTTGCATGCTTTTTATATCTATTTGCATTGTCTCTTCACATTCTTTGGGTAGTTTCGCAAAGTTAGCAAAAAGCTCCATACTAAATTTAAAAGCTTTCAAAACTTTCAATTCATCTTGTAGTAACTCGTTAATCAATGGAATATTTTTTTCAAATAACGTATTCACATTTATCATACTCTCATCTTTGTTGGTAATGGCAAATATTTTGATACGATTTTGGAATGCGCTTGCTATTAAGGAGACGTTTTCATTAAGAGCTTGTTGGGCGTTTGCTTTGTGGGTATTTTTTCTATGATGTTGGACCCAAAGCCGTCCCTCAACATCCTCATCACAAAACAAGCATCTTTTATAGATCTGTTGTTTTAATTTCTTTGCAGGTTGTTGTTGTTGTTGTTGTTGTTGGCCCGTTCTTTTCCTAATATCATTATTGTTGTTATTGTTATTATTGTAGTTGTTGCTGGTGTTGACCTCGTTAGCAGACATATTTCTCTAAAAAAGTAATGAAAAATTTACTGTTAATTCTTTTGCTTTGTTACGCTTTCAGAAAAAAAGGCTGTCTCGATGATTAAAATCCCCCGAATATAACACATAACATTTGAAGAAATAAATTAGAAATCCTAAAAATGGTTCATGATAGGTGTTAACTTACCGTTTTTGTTGTTGTTTTTTTGTTTTAATCCTATGGCAACAATTTTCCTGCTCAGCCAAATATATACCACAATGGAACCTTTTAGTGTTTTTCTTTAATGGTTTAGTGACACAATGATTTCTAACTAGTCAAGATGGTCTTATCTATACCGAAATTCATTCATTATTACGCATACACACATCTCATTCGTCCACAAATAGTCTCTCTTTCTCTTTCTCTCCTGACTATAACCTTGAACGCTGATCATTGAAACCTAAGACTTAATTCACATACTGAGATAAAAAAGAATTCCAAACCACTACGCCAAACGATAATGAATCACTTCCACACAAATTCACGAACAACTATGTCACACACTTAACTTACCCCCAAACTTTAACCTTGAATGCTGATCACCCAAACCTAAAACTTAATTCATCACTTCCATATAAAATCCGAGAACAACTACTGATAACAACACCTCCACTACAACCCAAGATGTGTATAACCGACAACAGCTCAACAGGTGAAATTCAGATATTTGCCCATCAATACACATACACACATATACATAATTAATATAACAGCAAGCTACAAAAAATTCCCTTATAATACTCAGCTCAATGACTAATAATAATATATTCGCTATTAACAACATTGTAGCGCTAAAAAAGTCTACACATACTAATATATCCATATAAAAACTGCCTGTGCTTTTCAAAAATATCCTCATATGATTATAAGCAAACAAAGAACTTTCAAAAGATCTCAAAACTTTGAACAATAAAACATAACATCATTATAACAATAAACTAAATACAGCAACAACAACAGCCTAATATAACCACACTAGATAATAATAAAAACATTCGAACAATATACCAATAAATACAGATTAGAAAATAACTCTGATCATCCAAACCTAAGACTTAATTCACATGCTGAGATAAGAAAGAATCCCAAAAACCACGACGTCAAATGACTACGAATGACTTCCATACAATTAACCTATCCCCAAACTTTAACCTTGAACGATGTGATCATCCAAATCTAAGTCTTATATCATCACTTCCATACCATATCCCTCGAACAACAAAAATTCCTATATATTACTCAGCTCAATGACTAATAATAATATATAAAAAACCCTCAACTTCCAGACAAATCGACGACCAACCATGTCATACAATTAACCTACTCCAAACTTTAACCCTGTACGCTGATCATCCAAACCTAAGACTTAATTCACATACTGAGATAAGAAAGAATCCCAACCGACAATGAATCACTTCCATATAAATCCACGAACAACTACTGATAACACGCCTCTATTTTACTACAAATGATAACAGTACAACAAGCCAAAACAACTATGCATCACACACCTCAAATTGAAAAAAATACTGATAATAAGTACAAATCCCCAACCCACTGAAGATGGTCGCAACTAGTAACAGAACAACAACAACAACCCAAACGATTACGATGATGAATCATTTCCATACATTATGCAGCAATCGCAAAAACAGAGGGATTATTTAAACTCAATATTATTATTATTGATAGACTCTCTAAAAAAAAAACATTAACGCCTTGTATACTGATAAGTAAATGTTCACAGCAATTGCTGAACCTTGAACGCTGGTCAATCAAACCTTATAAGCAAACAATGAACTTTCAAAAGATCTCAAAAAAAACTTTGACCAATAAAACAATAATCTAATATAATCACATTAGAAAATAAAAAAACATTCGAGCAATATACTAATAATTACACCTTAGAAATAATATAAGAATTAATTCACATACTGAGATAAGAAAGAATCCCAAAAAACCCGCGCCTTCAAACGATTACAACTCATTTCCATACAAAATTCACGAACAACTACTGATAACACGCCTCTATTTTACTACAAATGATAACAGCACAACAAGTCAAACGACCATGAATCACCTGTCACCTATTCATATACACAACTGATAACGACGACGATGATGATGAACCATTTCCATACATTATACAGCAATAGCAAAAACATCGGGATTATTATTATTATTATTGCTAGACTCACGATACAATACACAAAAATAAATACTAGCACCACGTCAAAAAAGGAATAACAATTAATATATAAATAAGGTAACTCACCAGTTGATGATGTTGATTTTTTATTTCCTAGCTAATCCCACGTCGAATATTGGATTTGATGATGATTTTTTCTTCTTTTTTTCAAATTGAAAGCCCGTATTTCTATATATATATATTTCAGCATAGATTTACTGCCAAGTGAATATATTCATAAAAAAGCCTTTAGCACCCCAGACAATCCCCAAAAAAAGCACATATTCAATATAACAAAAAGTCCATTTCAACATAGATTTACTATCAAATAGTAGCATTTCAGTATAGAGCAAAAAGCCCGAGCCTCACCTTGTTAACGCAGTTGCTGGGTACTGGCTTAGGTTGCGTCTTAGAGAATTTTTTTCATGGGCAAATGAAGTGTTCTAAGAAAAACATCCACTCATTTCAAAATAGAATCAGCTAAAACATACATCCATTTCAAGATAGAATCACCTAAAAAATTCCCATATATATTACTCAAACCCAATGACTAAATAATAATAATATATTCACTGCCAAACAACCATGAATCACCTATCACATATTCACACACAATTCAAAAATACCAACTGCTCATGTCACACAATTAACCTTGAACGCTAATCACCCAAACCTAATACATAATTCACTTACCGAGATAGCAAGTACAAATCCTGGAACCACTGAAGATGTACACACCTGATAACAAATACACAACAAGCCAAACAATCATGAACCACATCTGAACAAAATTAAAACAACTGATAACAACACTATTACTATATTTTTGTCCCTCAATTAACCTACTCCAAACTTTAACCGAAACAAAAGCCAAAGCACAAAGAATTTAATATATCATATGAATAATGCGTATCCCCTAAAGTATGCAATTAACAATATATCCATATAAAAACTCAAAATTGTAGCGCTAAAAATAGCCCATATTCAATATATATATAGCAAAAAGCCCGATAGTCTAAAAGCATATAGAATCACCAAAAAATTTCCATATTAGGAAACACCTAAAACATACACCCATTTCACGATAGAATCATCCTAAAAAATTCCCATATATATTACTCAAACTCAATGACTAAATAATAATATATTCACTACCAAACAATCATGAATCACCTATCATCTATTCACACACCCAAATTGAAAATACCATCTGCTCATGTCACACAATTAACCTTGAACGCTAATCACCCAAACCTAATACATAATTCACTTACCGAGATAACAAGTACAAATCCACAACCCACTGAAGATGTACACACCTGATAACAAATACCCAGCAAGCCAAAACGACCATGCATCACACACCCCAAATTGAAAAAAATACTGATAACAAGTACAAATCTCCAACCCACTGAAGATGTACGCATCTGATAACAAATACACAACAAGCCAAACAACCATGAATCACACTCCTCAAATTGAAAAAATATCGATCACCAACTACTGATAACAACCATTAATCACAACCCAAAATTAAAAAAATATCGATCACACAAAGACAACGATCATGAATCATCCGCCCCCCTCCGATTACCTCATTTCCTAGGGGGCCACTTCCGGAATTACCATATATGGGCATGGCTTTTTTTCCCATACAAAAACTGAGCCAGAATCGCTATAAAGAATCACCAAAAATTTCCATGACGATGATGAACCATTTCCATACAAATACACGAACAACACAAAATTCCCATATATATTACTCTATCCAATGACTCAACAAAAAAAAAAAAAAACACAAACCATTAGCAAAAAGCCCGACAATCCATTAACAAAAAGCCCCGATACTCAAATTACTACATCTGATAAGAACAACAATTACTACTGCCGATAAGAATACTACAAACTACAACAATTACTACACCTGATAAGAACAGCAATTACTACACCTGATAAGAACCGTACTACAAACTACAACAATGATAAGAACAGCAATTACTACACCTGATAAGAGCATCAATTACTACCCCTGATAAGAACAGCAAGTACTACACCTGATAAGAAACATACTACAAACAACAGCAATTACTACACCTGATAAGAACAGCAATTACTACACCTGATAAGAGCATCAATTACTACCCCTGATAAGAACAGCAAGTACTACACCTGATAAGAGCATCAATTACTACTCCTGATAAGAACAACAATTACTACACCTGATAAGAAACATACTACACACTACAGCAATTACTACCCCTGATAAGAACACTACAAAATACTACAATTACTACTTCCGATAAGAAACATACTACAAACAACAGCAATTACTACCCCTGATAAGAACAGCAATTACTACCCCTGATAAGAACAGCAATTACTACCCCTGATAAGAAACGTACTACACACACACACACACAACAGCAATTACTACCCCTGATAAGAACAATTACTACACCTGATAAGAAACGTACTACACACAACAGCAATTACTACACCTTGATAAGAACCCACAACCCCCCGCCAACCATGAATCACTCCCACAAACTGCCTTCGCCACCCACCAAACATATCTCAACCTTGACATACAGCTTTCGGATGTGATGAGTCATCATGTCTATAAATAGAATTTTGAGCCAGAAACTGTCCCGGAACCGCTATAACCCTACTACTCCTGATCTGTACACCAGAATTTTCATTTTCATTTTTACAACATTTTTTTATTGTCTTTTTATCTTCTTAGTTTCTAAATTACATGCTAGACAAAAAATGCTTAAATTCTAGCTTAATTATCTTATATTATAACTTACTGGTCCTTCGCAAACGCTCTAAGGTTAACATTACATAACTATTGTATAATTTGCCTTTCGGCGACAGAATTTTGTTTGTGGCAGTACTTATGATTATTTGAATGACAAAGAAAAATTTGGACAACTTTGTACCGAATTTTTTTTTTTGTTTTTTTTTTTTTTAATAAAACCTACATTTTTTTTTTTTAATTTTATTTAAAAGAGCTTAACTTAACTTACCTTAGATCTTATGCTACCCTAATTCTAGAAAAGCTAAGTCTATGTAAGCTGGCTGATGATACTGTTATTCGATACCGACATTAGTATCCAGGTCTTTAATGTTAATGGCATCGATTTTTTTTTCTGATCTGTACACTACAATATCGTCGGCATATACAATAGCATGATTAAGAGACCCAACTAGATCCCTAGTATAAATATTGAAGAGAATGGGAGAATTCACGGCTCCCTGCTGTAAGCCATTTTTAATATGAAAAGTTTTATTGGAGATTTTGTCCCCACATTTTACCACAAATTGTTTATCTATTATCATAAATGATGTATAACAGATATTCAGGCAACCCTAGATTTGATAACTTATATACACGTCCTTCTAACCATATGGTATCAAAGGCCTTTTCAAAGTCAACCAAACATACGCCCGTGCATTGTCGTTTTGCTTTGTTCCACTGTATGTCGGAAACAAGTTTTGTAGCTGCGTGAACTGTGTCGTCCCCTGCTCTAAAGCCAAACTGTTTGTTCGGAATGATGTCATTTTCATCACACCAGTTTATCAATGCTTTATTTATGATTTTCTCGAATATTTCGCTAATGTTTGGAAGCATACTAATCGAGCGAAGATTGTCAGGATTGCGCCTGTCCTCGCCCTTTTTGGGGAAGGGATGGACTAGTGCTATTTTCCAACGCCTTGGAAAGTATCCATTGTTTAGAGCGTTATTGAACAAGATAGTGTAAATTTTCACCGCTTCCGGAGGCAAATGTTTAAGAACTGTATTCGGAATAACGTCTGTTCCAGAGGATTTCTTGTTTTTAATGGATCTAAGGATGTCCATGAGTTCATTCATGTTCACAAATATATTTGTGTGCAAATTTCTAAGAGGTGCATCCGCTCTATTGTTTTCACTGAAGATGTTGGAACTTTTGTTTTCGGAATGCCAACTTTGCCGTTCATTGTGCAGCGAAATATGGTTTTGGATAGCTCTGTTTTCGATATCGAGGTTAGAATGAATGGATTCATTCACTTTGTGTACTGCCTCGAAACAGGCGCCAATGGAGATCGCTTTCTCTTGCGGATCCTCGACTACTATTAGTTCTTCGTTGAAGTTGATGTGTTCCGGGGTGAGTCCTACGTTCAGCAATATTTGACAATTCTCGGGAGTCCTCGGGACTCGAAGGCAGGGAATGTCATTATGATCTTTTCTTCTAAATACTTTATTTATTTGCGGAAACATATTCCCACCACTGGTTTTAATGGAGAGAATTTTACGTTTCCATTCTTCATTAATTACTGATCTTCATTAATTATGGATCAGCTTTTGAATGTTTTTAATCAATGACTTAATTGTCTTTATTTCTTGGCTATAAGGATCGCTGAACTGTCTGTAGAGCAGTTTGAGCTGGGAAAGCAGAGCCTTTTTGTCTATACATGGCGTCAATAGTTGAGTTTCTGTATTTATTAAAATTCTCCTCCATGTGCGCCGCTTTTGGAATGGAACGGTGCATTGTTTTGATGACAATGTTGTCCATCGTTGAGAGATAATGGTCTATTTCCACATTTCGACGTTTTCTATTAGTCGGAGGATCTACGCCATTGGAGCGCAGTTCTCTTTTTATTATGCGATCAAAGCGCGACCAATGTGCTTTTTGGAAAACGAACGAATGGATCTGATCGTACTGCTCAAGTATTGCATGTTCGTTTGGAACATGTGTTCGCATAATCGCATTGAGCATCCGGCACTCGCGTTGGCTCCCCCACGAGTTGAGTCAAGTTGTGGCTTACAGCAAACATCTCCGCCGGCCTCCCAGCCTCGTCGATTCTGTTAGAACGTACCAACCAGCCGGAATTGTGTACATTAAAATCGCCAAGTACAACGATTTCAGAAGCTGGGTGGTTGATCTGTATCCACTCGACGGTACGTGAAAGATGTTCGAAAAATGTCGCCGGTCGATCGTTATTCGGGGAGCGGTAAAGACAACAAAGAAATTTAACGGAATTCCTCAGCACGACCCTCAGCCATATGATGTCCATATTATTGGGTTCCAATGCCTCCATCCTCTGGCAAGCCAGATTGGACCGCGCGAAGAAGCAGACTCCTTAAAACGGAATCTCGAATGTAAGTCGTATCCCAAGCTACGAAGATATGTCGAATCAGTCGACAAATCGACCTGGGTCTCAGTTAGGGCAAGGATATCAAGTTTCGTTGTTTGCAAATATTGGTGGACGGCGTTTACATTCGTATTGCTGAAACCGATGCCCCTGATGTTGCAAAATGCCGTCACCATTCGAGCGTGGGCAGAGCCTCGAGAGCGGGCCCGGTTATGCGTTGACGAACCTCTCAAAGTTCCATCATTTATCACGATATCTGCATACCTGACATAGTCCCGGAGATCCGAATGGGAGACTAGTTTACCTCCGAAATTTTTTATATCAGAAGGTACCATCATGACTTATCTCCGTGTCAGTCCGGGCCATCACCCACACATCCGAAACACCGTCGAGATTTCTCTCGGCGATATCGCGGAATGTATAGTCTGACGGGGTGGTATATCACCTTGCGACCGACTACCACCTAACCAACCATTTCTCGAACCGGTCCATCAGCCAAGCCCCGAAAGAAGGCCAGGGATTTCACCCGACTATTTCACGGAGCCTAAAGCTTGATGGGGTGGTATTTCACCGGGCGCACAGGGCGTTGGGACCCCGGCTACCACTCAGCCTTTAGTCGCCTCTTATGACAAGCCGGCCTAGCTGTGAGTATATTCTAACGCCCTACTCACTAATGCGTTAAATGCATGAATGTTACCGAATTATTTATAGGGAGTTTTGGGTGAGGTGCATTACGTGTCCGTGGGAAGGAAATGCTTGCAGGTAACTGCAGGTTGTCAAAGGGAGTTGGGGTTGGAGTTGTGGGTGGTTCTTTGCGTAGCTTTAAAGAACCCCCACAGGTCATAGCCAAACAACAGAATTTTACATCCCCATTTGCATCTCAAAACTTATAAAATTCAACTGACACAAGAATTGAAGCTGAATCACACTAATTTTTGACTTAATTTTGCCCACCTAACGTTGGAACGTTTCGACAATTTCTCCAATATAATGGTCAACGGTGAGGCGAATTCCCATGTCTATGGCCATCTCCAACAAAACATCAATTTCCTCTCAATAACTCTAAGGCCGTTATGTAGGATGCAATATCCCTTAGAGCAATTATTGGAAATTTTTTGGAAAATGAATCGGAGTTGCCAAGAGGGTGAAAACAAAGAATTGCTGTCAGAGGCTGCAGGAGTTTTGGATCCCAGCTCTTCAAAACTTCGAAAGTTATATATTGAAGACTTTGTGTCAACGGGATGGCACTATCTGTCACACTACTGTGTATCACGAAGAGGAGTTCTTGAACGACCCTTACGAAATCCGGATTTAGTGATTATTTACTTGGGGATATTTAAAAGCAAAAGTCTATAAAGGTAATCTGTCAACAATAGACTAATTACCACATGACCCTGTATGGAAAATCAACAGCATTTCAACGCCACTTCACTTGTCAATGTGTTTTAGAGAATATTCGACTTGAACAATGACAAAAAGCTGGTGAAATACTCAGAAAACAAAGTTTTTTAAAAATGATATACGAGTATGATTAAAATGTCTTTTTTTTTGCAGTTTATAAAAATATACCATAAATAAAATATTTCTAAATTTTCTGTTGGGTTTTTTTATCGCATATTGAAACTAGGCATACAGGTAAGGCTCACCCAGTACGCAATGCGATAGTGTTTATGGCTTACAAAAACATGGAAAAGCACACCTTCGTATGGGAAAGGGTATGCTAGTGGTTTACGAGTATGCAAAAAGCATTTGTGTCCCAAACTGGGTGACATCAGCTACAGTTTGAAGTCATTAAAAAGACGAATTTCGGAGGACAACACCGACACCTCTATTGTGGTTTGAGTAAAACAAATTTGAACATTGCGCCGTTTAAGAAGTTTATGTAGATAGAAAAATAATATTGTGCAATTACTTAACATTAAAGAAATTTCGTTGTTTTTAAAGTCGCCATAACGGACATTTAATGTTTGTATAATTTCTTTATCACAAATGTACGATGTCTAACATGTAAATATAAGAATAAAAACCCTTTCTTAATTAACGTTGATGGAAATATTACTGATGTTAAGTTTAATAAAAACAACTGTTATACATGTTCCCATCGTTACAACTTTAAACCCGTTGTAAATTTCTTTTTAACTCTGATGTCAATGACCAACTTTACCGACAGTAATCATTTCGTCGCAATTTCACGATTGCTCGGCCTAGTAGACGAATGTCGGTCCCATGTCTTAGATCATCTCCATTCAAACGTTTCTGAATGATAATTACGAAATTTCAATGAAAAAAAAATTTTTTTTTACTTTCAAATTGACATTTTAAAAAATCGAAATGGGTACCCGGGTACCCGGTCATTGACATAAGGGTTAAAGTCACAACGGGTAAAGAATGGAAAATAACAAGTGGCGATTACATTCCATGGAACAAAACAATCAAAATCATAAAGAGAGCAATTGATTGATCCAAGAAACACATATAAAAGAATAAAAAATAAATCTAATCATTTCACTTCGCATCTATAAAGTGTAAATGTACGTTCTAGCTTCTTAATGTCAAGCATTCTGTAGCACATCTGACGTCACTCTACTTGGCAAAAGCAAGTTTTTTAAATCGAATTCCACACATAAAAGGCATCCACGGGCAAAAACCCACTCATCCGCGACGTAATTACGAATAAACAATCGTTGGCAATATAAACATTCAACACAAATAGCTGGCAAACGGCAAATGGGTACAAACATCGTTTTATTTCATTAGAGCCATTATTTGCCAGTGAAGGTCAACTGAAGCATCTTGGTGATGAACAAAAACAAAACGAAGAAAGTCGTTAATAGTTGTGATGATGTTTGGTATTACCAGTGGACATACTTGCTGAATCAAACAGGAATTGCACATATCAGTCTTCTTGGGAGGCTTGGTTATAAGCATGAAGGCTATGTAAGCATGCCAAGGTTGTTGTACTATAAACGTTGAAGAAAACAAGTTTATTTTAACTACATAAATCTTATTCTTTTCATAAATGTCCTGAAGCAATTGGGACATATTAATTAAATGTCCCTTGTAAGAGCATTTCATACATCCACCCAAATATTGAATTACCCAAATGTCAGTGATTTTATTGGAGAGAGCATTTATTCAAAAATGAGATAAATTAAAATGGTCAGTATCAGCAAATTGCATTCGAAACCTCCATCCTATTTAGCACACGCCATCGCTATTATGCATCATTTAATCCAGGTCATGCATGCGGTAAGCAAATGTTTTTCAGTTGACCTCTGCATAAAATGAAATACTTTTGATATTTAAGTTACTTTTAGATTTTCAACTATCTGAATAAGACTGCAAAATCTATAAAGATACATATATTATATGTCTACTTAATAATTGATTAAAATTTGATTGATGTGTTATACAAGATTATATCTCTTGGCCCACCCAAAATACGTTCATTTTCTCCAACGCCACCCATAAAAAGAAGAACACTTCTCCACCCATCGGAATTGATTAAAAGTGGTAAGAGGTCTGTCTGGTTAGTGTGTCAGATTTCTTCATCCGACTTACGTTGATCAAATCTAATTTATGCAGCAGTGTCAATTTATTTCAGATTCTGACTTGCCTCTTACCTCCACTTTGGTTGTCCCATCGTAGTACAGAGTTGAAACTTTAAACATTTTTCGTTTACTTGCCTTAGGGTACAGATCCAATCCATTATTGATTTCAGGGATGAAGCTCTATTGAGAATAGGTTATTATGTGTCTGACGTCATTCGATAATGATCATGGGCAATATTTTAAAATTGATCGCCCAATAATTTTATACCACGAGAACAGCTGCACAGTCAGATAAATGTATCTGCGTTCTTATACAAAACTATTACTACTACTATTTACTATTTATAGGGCAGTAGGAACCGGAAATCTCATGACCTCGCCGACTCGGCTCCACCATCGTTCTCGTTCTGTGTGCACTCCCCTTCCACGCTTGGCCATCCGATCCGATCTCCTCAAGGTCAAACCTAACATTGTCCTCCCATCTCCGTCACGGCCGTCGTACCGTCGTATTTACCGCCAAAGATACCCCTTAAAACTTTATTCTCGAATATGCGAAATTGCTTTCTTCCCGTTTTGTGAGAGCCCATGTTTCCCATCTGTATAGAACAATCGGCTTGATTATGGTTCTATAGACACGGAGCTTTATTTTACGTGATAACAGTTTGGATTTCTGCAGTTTACTGACTGCGTGCCAACTAGCGTTGCCGGAATGTAGTCTTTTGTTAATTTCCTTCGACATTTCGTTACTGGCCATCAGTATTGTTCTCAGATATTTAAATTCTTTAACTTTTTCAAATATCTTGCCTTTGACGTTTATATGTGTCCCCTGAGGTCCACTTGCTCTCGCTGTAATCATATATAGGGTGGGCCATACATTTTTTCAGATGGCAACACTTGATTTCTTAAAAACCGTTAGAGGGATGGGCGCGCGAGTGGCGTGGAATTGTTTATTACGTTGGTGTTGGAATTGTTTATACGTTCATTACGCCCCGCCACTCGCGCGCCCCTCCCTCTAACGGTGTTTAAGAAATCAAATGTTGCCATCTGCAAAAATGTATGACCCACCCTATATTTTATTTTGTTTTCATTTATTTCTAGGCCCACCTCTTCTGCTGCATGATGATGCCACTGTTTTTACTTACAGTTTCTAGATTATCTCCCAAAACGGCGATATCATCCGCATATCCGAGCATTTGTGTGACCCCATCAGACCCCGGGAGCCTTGTTGTTTTTCAGTCGATCTATTGCGTCTACAACTTCCTTGAAAGAGGGCTCAGGGATCTGAGGCACAGCAGTATGTACGTCTGGTGCGTTTATTTGTGGTTGATGGGTGCGCACATTAAGCAGGTTTTCAAAGTACTGCTTGCATCTTGTCACGCTATTGTTTGTTTCTGTGACCAGACAGCCGTTTTCATCTCGAATTATTTTGGCTCTCCCTCGGTAGCCATTTCTAATTGAATTTATGCCGGCATACATACCTCTGATGTTCTTTGCTCTGGCATTTTCTAGGATTTCTTCGATTCCAGTCTTCTCCCATTAGCGTTTTTTTTTTTTTTTTTCGTTTGAAAAGTTTCATTGTCTCTTTACGAGTCATTGTCTCTTTGTCGCATATCTTTCTGCGTTGACTTCATCATACGAGGGTTGCCTTTTATATTTCGGGATTAGAGAACAAAAACAGATATTGATCACCGAAAATCACTTTGTTGTTTTTCAAAATATTCCCCATGAAGATCCATACACTTTTGCATGCGTTTGAACCAATTGTCGAAGCACTTTTGCCACTCTGATTGAGGTATCTCCAAAACATGCATTCTGAATGCAGCAACCGCTTCTTCAGGTGTCGAAAAACGTTGACCTCTCAGTTTGTTTTTTACGTACGGGAATAAAAAGAAGTCATTCGGTGCCAAGTCAGGACTATGACCCATCAAATCGATGTTTTGGGTGCTCAAAAATGCAGTTGTAGCAGCCGATGTGTGAGAGCTCGCATTGTCGTGGTGAAGAGTGATCCGTCTTCGGCGGTTGGTTTTCCTGATTTCTTGGAAGACAACTGGCAAACAAATGGTTGTGTACCACTCAGAATTGACTGTTCTGCGTTGTTCTAGTGGTACGGTTGCGATATGTCCAGTTTTTCCGAAAAAACAGGCGACCATTTGCTTGGAAGCGCTTCGTGCGCCAACAACTTTTTTTGGATTTGGCTCATCTTGAAACGCCCAGACAGTCGACTGCTGTTTACTTTCGGGCTCATACGCGTAAATCCACGATTCATCACCTGTCACGATGTCAAAGACGTGTTTCGAAGCACCGCGACCGTATTTTTTGAGCATTTCTTTCGACCAATTGACACGAGCCTTTTTTTGGGCGATTGACAAATTGTGTGGGATCCAACGCGAACAAATTTTTTTGACAGTCAAATGTTTATGCAATATTGAATGTATGCTGGTCCCACTAACGCCTAAGGTTGTCTCAATCTCACGATAGGTCACATGACGATCTTCCAATATCAGTTCGCGACAGCATCAATGGTTTTCGGAACAACAACTGATTTTGGACGACCTTCACGAAATTCATCTTGGAGTGAACTACGACCACGATTGAAGTCACCATACCATCGATAAACACTGGTCCTTGATGGAGCTTCATCGCCAAAAATTGAATTAAGTTCATCCATGCACTGTTGCTGAGTTAATCCACGCCGCAAGTTGTAAAAAATAATCGCACGAAAATGTTGACGATTTAATTCCATTTTTGGGCCGAGATGAATCTTTTAAGTTACTGTAAACAACACAAATAGCGCTCGTATGTCAAAACGTTCTGAGTGCGTATAACCTCAAAAATGTCCAACTTTACGACAGAGCTATCAATTGCCGGATTGCAACGCTAGGGTTGCCAAATCCCGAAACATAAGAAACAACCCTCGTATGTTTCTAAGTGGATCACTCTGAGGCGTTTACGGTCTTCGATCTTCGCCCTGCACTCATCGTCAAATCAAGATTTAGACTTAATTGTTTTCTTAAATCCTAATACCTTTTGGCCTGTTTGTTTGATTGTGTCTCTGATCAATGTCCATTTAGTGTTCACGCTATTGGCTTCCTCTTCTTCACCGCTCCAATTCAATAGGATGGTAAATCTATTCGTTAGTTTGTCTTGGTATTCAGCCTTTTTGCGCAGATATTTTACTTTATCGGTGTCGAACTTTTTGTTCGTCTCCCGGGACTATGCATGTGGGCTTGCTGCGAGCCGACTCTTAATTTTGCCCATCACTAGAAGATGATCGGAGTCGCAGTCTGCTCCTCTATATGATCTTACGTCAAGGATATTCGATTTTTTTTTTTTTTACATTTCTGGATTTATTGACCATCAATAATTTTTACAATAAGCAATACAGATAACTTATGATACTTTAGCTATAATTGTTTACATATACTTACTAACATGTCAATTGAAAAGTCCCCGGCCCGACGCATAGATGGCGGCACTAGAATTAAATCCATATGATTTTTAGTTAGCCCTAAACTTCAAAAGACGCGTGTATAAATTTGACAGATGTCGGATCATTAGTTTGTGAATTATAGTATTTTGAGTGAAGCAACTTCTGTTATTGTGAAAAAAATGGATAAAAAGGAATTTCGCGTGTTGAAAAGATATTGCTTTTTGAAGGGAAAAAATACAGTTGAAGCAAAAACTTGGCTTGATGACGAGTTTCCAGACGCCACCCCAGGATAATCAACCATCAAGGATTGGTATGCTAAGTTTAGACGTGGTGAAATGAGCACCGAAGACAGTGAACGCAGTGGACGCCCAAAAGAGGTTGTTACCGACGAAAAAATTAGAAAAATCCACAAAATGATTTTGAATGACCGTAAATTGAAATTGAATGAAATAGCAGACACTCGAAAGATATCAACTGGACGTGTACATCATATCATTCACGAATATTTGGGTATGAGAAAGCTCTGTGCAAAGTGGGTGCCGCGCGAGCTCACTTTTGACCAAAAACAACGACGAGTTGATGATTCGGAGCAGTGTTTGGAGATGATCAAGCGTAACAAACCCGAGTTTTTGCATCGATATGTGACAATGGATGAAACATGGCTCCATCATTTCAGTCCGAAGTCCAATCGACAGTCATCCGAGTGGACTGCACACGATGAACCCGCCCCAAAGCGTGGAAAAACACAACAGTCGGCTGGCAAGGTTATGGCGTCTGTATTTTGGGATGCGCGCGGAATAATTTTCATTGGCTATCTTGAAAAAGGAAGGACCATCAACAGCGACTATTACACAGCGTTATTGGGCCGTTTGAAGGACGAAATCGCCGAAAAACGACCGCATTTGAAGAAAAAAAAAGTGCTGCTTCACCAAGACAATGCACCGTGTCACAAGTCAGTGAAAACGATGGCAAAAATCCATGAATTGGGCTTCGAATCGCTTCCGCATCCACCGTATTCTCCAGATCTGGCCCCCAGCGACTATTTCCTGTTCTCAGATCTCAAAAGAATGCTCGCTGGGAGGAAATTTTCGTCGAATGAAGAGGTGATCGCCGAAACTGAGGCCTATTTTGAAGCAAAGGACAAATCGTACTACAAAAAAGGTATCGAAAAGTTGGAGGGTCGCTATAATCAGTGTATCACCCTCGAAGGGAATTATGTTGAATAAAAAAAAACGAATTTTGCCAAAAAAATGTGTTTTACTATGGAAGGCCGGGCACTTTTCAATTGACCTGTTAGTACATTTATCAAACAATATGATAAAAGTTATATATATATTATGGATTAAAATTGTAGTGGGTAGAGCTTCCTGGAAAAGGTCAGAAAACCAGGATATAGTTATTTACTTAACCTAACCTATGCTAATTTGCTTAACTTAACTTAACTTATATTAACTTATCTTAACTTAGTCTAGTTACCTAATTATTATTGAAATAAGTTAGTGTGGTGTGGAAGGGGGACGCATAGTGATCAATAGGTAGGTTATGGGTTAGTGAGGGTATTGTCAGTCAGGGATGTGGGTTGGGGAACTACTTTCCGTTTGTTCGTTGAAACGCAAAATATTGGAGAAGGGTTGAATATTACTATATTTAAATTGGTGAGGTGCAAGCTCTGTATTGTGGTATACAATCTCATTAGAGTTATTAACCAACCTGCCAGAGGTGAAGATTGTGAATTTTGATGTGGAGACAGTTCGGGAAGGCAGTTCGGTTATCTGACGGAGTTGATGTGACCGCGTTTATTATCGGATTGGGATTATTGGGAAGATTTTCGATAAATTTGATGGACAGCTCGAGGAAGCGTCGATCTATACGTTCAATATTAGCGGCATAGTAGAGCGAACTACTGTCGTAATATTTGTGGGACTTGGGATGTCGGTTGAAGCCAATGATAAGTCTGAAGCATTTCCTTTCGAAAATGCGTAGCTTCTCCATTTGGGCGGATGTGATATGGTACCATATCGGGCATGCATATGTGAGAGTGGGTCTGATTATCTGTTTGTAGATAAGTGATTTAAGGATATTCGAGTGGTGTCGTTTGTCTATGAGGAAGTGGTGTATTTGGTAATGCGTTACACCATCGGGTAATATCCATGTCATCGTCATCGGCACTACAACTGGAATCCGGTCTTGGCCTTATTTAACAAATCTCTCCACCGGTCCCGATTTCAAGCCGATGTCATCCAGTTTAGCACTCCCGGGCTCTGGGCGTCCTGGTCTACGCCATCCCTCCATCGCAGACAAGGTCTGTGGCGCTGTCTCCTTCCATACATCCTGCCACAAAGGACTTTTCGGGCAGGCTCCTCTTCGCTCATTCGAGCTAGGTGTCCCTCCCACCGGAGTCTACCGAGCTTGATTTTTCTTACAATATGAGCTTCAAGGTAGATTGCGTACAACTCATGGTTGTAGCGTCTCCGGAATCGTCCATGTGGTTTTATGAATTTGCTTGTGCTTGAACATCGTGCTTTTCACTACCAGATCTTTTGACGCTGTGAACGTGATAATTCGAATTCCATTATCATTTGAAACGTCGTGTAGGCTTTCTTACAGTAACAATTCTATCCGAAAAATGACAGAAGTAATCGATAAAATGGGCAATATTTGGATGAATAAAAGTGTTGTTGGTTAAAAAAAATTCGGTAAGTTTTTACTAAAATTAAAACACTCAAAACGCGAGATGTTCTTGTTTAGTTGTAATATGTTCTTGTTTAATTGTAATATTTAGTCTTACACTGAATTATAATATATAAAGTATCTTAAAAGTTCCGAATTAACAATTCATCTTTAAGTCTTAAATTTGCAATTTATTTTCTCAGCCTCATGACCCAAGTTTTGTTGCGTCCCAATCAATTTTGCGCAAGTGGTCATAATGCACAGGTAACAATCTAAGGTCACTTGTTTTTCTTTAAGGCGCACTGCAGATTTCTGAAAGAAACTTGTGGCCACATCAAGGGTGAGTGAATTTACGTGTTTTCCAATCAAATTTAGTGCTGCTCCTATAACATTCTCGTCATTAGTACTCACAGCAAAGCATTGATCTACAATGAACTTCATATCACTCTTTGTTAAGCGCTGTCCTCGAAGTATTTTCACAGTATTTTCAATTTGGTTAACGTCACTAGAGAATAGAAAAGGCAGAATGTTTCTGGTGGGAATTATGGTACGAGTAGAATAACTGGTTAATTTAGGAGCTTGTGTAACGTAGGAAACAATCTGTAAGAAATATATAAAGGGAAGTTTAATTTGTAATTATAATAAGTGTTTTTGTACAGTTTTTTAAATTCCACAAAGGTAAACAGAAACCCGTGTGGGGTCTTTTCACTGATAATAGCTCACTTGCACATTTTATTGTCGTCAATACCTTCACCTGCAACCGCAAAGTATTATTTCACCAAAGCTGTTTGTTAATTAAAATATAAGTTAAATGAATGAGATGTCTAACGTTATCCAACATACGTATCTAAAAATAACTTAAGGTCTAAACCATTTTTGAAGTTATATGTCGTTGTGTGTAACTTAAGATGATCACCGTGCATATCTCTCCAGTTACATATTTTAAAAACCACAGAATATCCTTTCATTTATATGCCTCCAGTTACATGTCGTATGATAATGAATTTCTCAATAGGGACGATACGATGGGATATGTTTTTGAAATCAAATAAAATACAAAATATTTGATATAAAAGTAAAACAGTATTTTTATTTTAAAGTACGTCAAGACGAATTGTCAAACCATACTAAAGACAAATGACAGTTAGTGACATTTCTACCATTTTAAATATGGCTGTCAAGATATTTTACAAGCATATAGTCCCTTTTGGGAAACTCATTATTTACTTTTAAAAAAACCATATCGTACTTATTGGGAAAGCCTTTACAATAACAAAAGTTGGCCAAAAAATAACATGTGTGAATATGTTAAAATTCTTGAGGAACAAGTGTGAGTTCAATGAATTCCACAATAGCGTGCGAAATGCGGCTGTAATTAAAAGGCCGACCAGAAGTTTCAACTGACACATTAAAAGCTAAAGTGGGGGGAAATGTAAAAGGCGTCATGTGCAAAAACAAAAACTGAAGAAACGATCCACTAAGAGCGTGATCATCATAGTATTCTCTAGAATGAACACAAGTCCAAAGGATTTGATTAAGCCTCTAAGAAAAAACTCCGCTGGCACACGGTCGACCACAGTACCCCTAAAACAAAGATCTTGGTAGTTACCAGCCTCTAGTGAGCATGATAGGTAAGATGTTGATTACAAGAATACATCATACCCTAGCAATGGGTTGTATCACAGGAAATGTCCGATTATCGCTCAGTCGGAATAAGAAGTTCTCGAGTAAACACCTGTGCCAGAACGTTAAATGTTCTTTTGATATAAAGTAAAGTGGTACGTGTGCTTGGTGTGCTAGCATTTTTGGGTGCGTTATAAGTACAGTTATTATTTTTCTAGGAATTGCTGACCATGCTGTCGATAGTTCAAATTCAAACCCTCTTCCCTTATGAATTTAAAATGGAACATAATGCGTCATTGGCAATGAAAAACATTAATGACGCATTTGAGGATGTAGCGGTAAACGAACGCACTATACGACGTTGGCTTGGAAAGTTCCGTTCGGGAGATCCCAATGACAATAAGTCGACATTTATAGATAGATGCAATAGAATGCATAATAAATAACATGTTACGTACAAAACACCACATCTAAGCATCCATACCGGGCCCAGCACCATTCAATTTGGGATCACGTAATATGAATCCCCTTCGAATGGATTAATCAACCCGTGACACAAAAATTCTTTAGCGACATCGCTAAAGAACAAAACCATAGAGTTCATACGAACTCTATGGGGGCACCGTTTCCTTTAATCCTTTTGAAGTAAACATTTCCTAAACGGAACATGGGACGGCGCCCATAAATACATTCGCTGGACAACAATACGACTAAGATATACAAAAATATCTTCGGCACCGTTGTCCAATAAAATATAATTACCAAGTCTAAACATTGCTGGAAATCCCAGGTAATGTTTAAGGGTTTTGAAGGCAATTACCGATCCAAGGTAAATTACCTAAGGATCAAACAATGGATGCGCTGGCTCACGAAAGATATCCTAGTACAAAGGATTTTATGTGAGATCAGCACAAAAGGAAAATAACACGTTGCCTTTGGTTAGAGTGGCAAAAAGGTGTTCCTCCGACCGAACGGTCGTAAAAGAAGGCGAGTGTGGTACGAGATTTAGCACAGAGCGGATGGGAGTGCTTTCGCTAATCGTGCGGATAATTGAGGGTGGGTTGGAAAATCGTGCTGCGAGACTAGCGAATTAGAATAAAAATATTCGTTGAACTCTGGACGTGTCTAATTCGTTCGGTAAATTCATTTGAAGATTACACTGAAATGGTAAAATTACATAATGTTATAATATTTACAGAAAACTATAATGTATGTAAGTTAAGTAAACAATACTATTATTTCTTCTTATTTACACCGGTTGGCAAGATATCCATAGAACGCTTTCAGGAGACTCGTCAGTTTCTCCCGTCAGTAACGTTGGTGTGGCTTGGGTAGGAAGCGCTCCCATTGGCCAGGGCTGGCGGACCGGCTGTTACCATGCGGACCGTGGGCCAAACGCTGGTAGAATATTCTTTTCTATCTCATATGTTATTTACATTTGAATGATTATGATATCAGCTGGTGGGGATAACGAATCAATTATCACTTACACAGTTATCGACCGCGGTTGAAAATTAATAAATTATTAATATTTATTAAACAATTGCACTTATGAGCATAAAAAATAGATAAAAACCTATTCTCAGACCTATCGAATATATATACAAAACTTCATTCAAATCGGTTAAGCCGTTTTGGAGGAGTTAGAGGACAAACACTGCGACAAGAGAATTTTATATATATAGAAGAAGAAGAAGAAGATAGTTGTGGGCCTTGTTTCAAGGCCACCGATATTATGAAATTACTTTCATCGACATTTTCCTTGTATTGTGCCAATGCACGTGGCAAAGTCCCCTTGGGAATATTTTCCAACTCCAAGCGATCTCGAAGAATCATCCAGGCTGCTGCACGTGCCGGAATGTGAGAAGGTGCTTTCTGTTTTGGTGTTCCAGGCTCGAAGCTAATTTCACATATGTCGTCTGAGGATGGTGATAAATTATCCGATTTCAACTTCAGCTCGACATCGTCATCGCTGTTTGACGCTACAATTCCGATGGAATCTCCTGACTGATATTCGTATGCAGGTATTCCCACTAATGGAACGCAAGCTATTTCCGCTGCGGCCAACGGCATCTTTGGTGTAACACATTTGAATTGTAGATGCGAGTTAATTTCGTCTGTGGTATTTGGAACTGTAATAACCACACTTTCTCCGCAATCTTTTTCAACAGCTATTTGTTGCTGTTCCTCAAACCTAATGTCAGGGCCTTTAATGGTGTGAAGCGCGTAGTGTTCCTCACAATCTATTTCTTCAGCTGATCGAATGGAAAGCTCCTCAGAGTCCCAGAACCGAGTTGTATTAACATTTGGAGTGTTGGACTGTATGGTTAGGTGGCACGACACGTTTAATGCCATAAAACGGGGATCCAAATCGCCCGCGACAATCCATCCTAGTTGGGTTTTTTGCAGTATGAGATTGGGGTGCTTCACCAGCGATATTTGCCCAGTACAGAGCAATTTATAAAATAATTTGACGCCGATTAACGCGTCAATTTTCGAAGCTCTAAAGAATTCAGGGTCTGCTAATGAGATATCCCTTGGTAGTTCGAAACTATTTGCATCAATCGTAGTCGAAGGCATTGAATAAAGCATGAAATCCTAGCCAGGATTCAGTCGAACCATCGAAAGACGGCAACGAAATAGTGGGCAACTGGGACGACTGAAAATTGTCTAAGATGGTTTGCGACAATTGTGAGAGCATTTGGTTGCTTAAGTTCTCAACATTTTGTGAGGTGTTAATTTCGGGTTGGGACACCTCGTGAAGCGACGAAGACAATTTTGAAGGGCTAGACGGGAGACTATGTTCGGCATCAATAGCCTTACCTTCGACGTCACCAACATCTTTCGGCTCAATTATCCTTGATGCTACCGGAGCAACAGTTTTGGCCGCTCTAGCGGCGGTGCCACAAGCCTGAAAATATTGGTCGTCAAAGGCAGTTCGATGCTCATCAAGCTCATCAGTTGGCTCGAGCAACTCCTCGAGAGCTTCCTGAAAGAGCAGAAAATTTTCCCGAAACCTTTTCAATCTCAGACGAACTCCTTTCTAGAACGAAAAAATCATCAGTCGAGGGATCAAATTTGCTTAAAAAGTTGACATGCTTCGTCAACGCGCGTTTGGCGACAGCTCTTTTGTTGGTCAGGGATCTGATTTGATCTTCGGCCATTTTGAAAGAATCGACAATATTAAACGAAAAATCAACCTAGGTTATCGAAATAGAAGGATATTGAAGGGGCAGAAGGAATTAAAGATGCGGGAATGATGAGGGAATGTGCTATTGAAAATGATGCTGAAAGAGGAAGGGTAACCACTTATGCTTCTTATCCACTAGAATACGACTCACCTGCAGTTACCGGTTTCTCCGCTGGCTGCCACTGTCCTTAACCACTCTCTCCGGTTGGAGCTGGTTATCACCACTAACCTTCTAGTGGGTGTTTCTGGATGAGCGTCACTCCCTATCTAGTTGGCTATATTTTCCTTCTATTTTATCGGTTTGCGTTTAAGTTTGGTTTAGTTCGAACAAGAACTGCCGAATAACAATTTATATTTGTTTCATAAATTATCATCCAAAGGATGATTGTAAGTTACAGGATTGGATGATCGAAGGCAACGACAACGACGGCAATGACGACGACGAGAACGATGGCGATTACAGCGACAAATGCAGCGACTACGAGACGATTATGCTAATGTTCTACCAGCGTCACTTCAATCGATAAACTTTTTTAATGAATTTTCCTATCATTTGACACTTGATAGGGAATTGGAATTCGCTAAATTCAATTATCTTAGCAATAAGTATGCTTTTCGAGAAAACGAGCGTAATGTAGCGGCGATATTTTCCTCGATAAAATTCATTCACAAGATTTTCATTACAAAGGACCGCAAACCAGTGATTCAATTGAGCAACCGTGCTCCATTCAAAGTTTTTTGATCGTTTTCTAACTACGACCAGACAATCAAAAGGACCGATTCCCGAGCACGATTTTTAAATTGAAATCGATCCGGCTCGAAGGACCATGTTTCAGCACAGAAAACGAGATAAGACACGAAAAGTTTATTGCACAAACGACACTTTATTGTTAACGATTAAAAAACGAACGAAAAAGCTAGATTTTCACAACACAATGTTGGTTGACAAACGAACGAATCCATACAAACGAAAATTATAATCTACATATAACATCAAGATGGCACAAAATAACAAAACAACAAAACCGTGACAACAATAACTAATAACAAAACGATGAATAACAAAAAGGGCAAGTGCTGCCAAACATAAAAATTAATTACAAATTATAACAACTGAATAACAAAAACAACTAATACTGAAAATAAATATAACTATACTGATTAAAAACAAATGTAATAAATAATGTCTTGAACTGATTGGTTCAAGCACGACGCGACAGGGTTTGTACCACATGAAATGTCCGATTGTACAGTAAAAAATTAAAAGCCGATATTATTTTTCCGTAAATTTTTATTCAATCGAAATAAGATCCGTTGGCATCTACGACATTATTCCAACGTGATACAAGCTCAAATATTCCTTTTTCGTAGAAGTGCTGACTTTTTGAGGAAATGAAATCTTCAAAGGCTTTTATGACTTCTGCTCGGTTGCGGAAGACCTCCTGCCCGCAAAATGAATCCAGATTGCGGAGAAGATGGTAGTCCGTTGGAGAAATGTCAGGAGAGTACGGTGGATGCGGAAGAATTTCAAATCCCAACTGCAACCGTTTTTGCACCGTTCCTTGTAAGGTATGGGGTCTAGCATTGTCATGCAAAAGGATCGGGCGGTGCCTATTGACCAACGCACGTTGCTCTTCAGCCAATTTGGCATGCAATATATCGATTTCCTCACAATGTTTGATAGCGTTTATCGTTTCTCCTGGTTGAAGAAATGAAAAGTGGATTGTGCTTTTCGATGTCCACCAAATTGTCACCATAACCTGTGTTTTGGTTTTTTTCCTGTATCCAACCACTGCCCAGGTCTTTTACGGTTATCATATAGAATCCACTTTTCATCACAGGTGACTATCCGGTGCAAAAACGGTTCAGTTTGGTTTCGTGGTGCTCAGCTTTCCAGGGGCCGTCGTTTTTGGGACTCGTTCACTTCATGGGGTACCCACTTATCGAATTTCTTTATCTTTCCTATGAGATGAAGGTGTCGACTTATTGTCATTGGGGCTACTCCCATGCTTTGTGCAATATCCCGCACTGATTTCGTTGGGTCTGCACCCAGCGTTAATCTTAAAAAATCGTCGGCAACAAATGTTTTCGGCTTCCCACGCGGTTCATTTTCTAGATTGAAATCTCCTGAAGGGAACTTTCCAAACCAACGTCATATAGTGCCTTCGTTTAGCGTTACATCCTCAAATGCGTCATTAATGGTGTCGCAGCATGGCTTAAATTAGTTTTCTTAAATAATTTAATTTATATTTTTATTCTTAATTGTTGTGATTAGTAGTAAATTCGTTATAATTTGTTTTGTTATAAATTTCCTTAATTGTTATAATTGTTAGATAATAATTGTTAATAGTTTGTATAATATTACCTGCTTGCTTGGCAGCACTTTTTTGTTTTCGTTACTGCCAGCATTGCTATTTGTTTTGTCTGTCATTTAAAATGTAAATAAGTTGTTCGTTCGTTGTCATCCAGAATTCCTGTTTGAAGATATTTTTGGGGTTACGATCCCCAAATCGTTGTTGTCGTCGAGAGTCTGGTCGTTGAAAAGGCTGCAGTCGATGGAGTCCCTGGTGGCGGTTGATCTGCACGTTGGTGGACGTCCGGTCACGGCGGCGGATGATGTCGAAGTGAAGTATTCGCGCCAATTGTCCACGCATGTGGTATGTGTCAAATGAAATTGGCGGGAAAGATCCGGCGTCGGTTCTCGTTCTACGTGTGAGCGAGACCAACGTAGTACCGCGTCGACTCCACGCCAATTCACCCGTGACTCTCCTTTGTGTGTGGGGGTGGCCGAGAGTGTGCTTGACTTAATTAGTAGAAATCTACTCTCGGTGTGAGTCTTTGCTTACGGCGACTGCGTGGAGGTCGCCACAACAAGCCTGCAGATCCCTGTGGATGAACGGGTGCCCTGTGCTGTGCCGGGTTGCTGGGAGCGGGCGGATGGCTTTGAAAAGCCGGCGTAGGCTCCCGACGAAGTTTGTTTTGTTTGCCTGTGCCAGTTCCGATGCGGGGATTCGAATGGTTGTGCCGTAGAGCATTTCGGCTGGGGAGGCTTCGAGATCTCTTTGTACGCCGTCCTGAGGCCGAGCAAAACTGTGGGCCAGGAATTTGGGCAGCACCTTAGGGCGGCTTTGAGAGTTCGGTAGAATCTCTCCACCATTCCGTTAGACTGCGGATGGTACGGCGTTGTGTGGATCATCTGCGCGCCGATGCATTTGGCGAGCTCTGTGAATAGCTCCGCCTCGAATTGTGGCCCTCTGTCTGACGTGATCTGTATGACACAACACACACACAGAACTTTACTTTACTTGCAATCACACGACTTCTACACAGAGCAACGGCCCACTGGCCTGCTCTGACATTCCTCTCGATCGCTCTTCGCTCAGTCGTCTCAAAGTTGATCGTAACGAAAGTTACTGGGAACGGAGTGGAAGTGGCGTTTCTAGCAGGTCCACATACGACTAGTAAAGAACATCACCACCAAAAGCACATCCAATAAAGCCGTATACCATAGCAATAATATACCATTACCACATTAGTCGAATGTATTTGAGTTTAAGAATCCAATTCATATACGCCGCAGTGGCCTAATGGGTAAGAGCTTTGGTTGTATCTTTTAGTGATTCTAACCGTGATAGCGTCGGTTCGAATCACTCGCCCTTCACTATCGTCGCAAACGCTATATATTGTTCAATTCGTTTTTGTATTAAAATTGGAACATTCGTTCGTTTATTGCAATTCTATGCATCTTTTGTTGTCATTTTGAAGGAAGTTCGATCGTATCAATTAATTATTCGTTTCGATTAAATCGAATCGTGCTCGGTAAACGCACCGGCCTTCTTCAAATGGTTTTAATTGCCAATGATGCATTATGTCCCATTTTAAATTCATAAAGGGTTCTAATTTGAACTGCCGACAGCATAGTAAACAATTCCTACAAAAAAAAAATAACTCTACTTGTAACGAACCCTAAAATTCCCCAGAACTTCTTATTTCCGACTGAGCGAAAATCGGACATTTCATGTGGCGCAACCCAATACCTGTCTCTCAAAGATATCGTCTGCGAATGGAACTACAAATAGCGAACTCCAGCCAAAGAGAATGGCAACAAAGGTGGTATCGTAGTGCTCTAAAAAGCCCTACTACCTTTTTCCCCCATTCCTACATCCAAATCCTAGCTATAATACGCTAAGACATTAAATCCTATCAAAATCCTGAAAAACCAAAACTAAATCCAAAATTCGCAATAAACGAATTAAAATATTCGTTTATCGCTTTGCATTTGCCTCCACGGCATAATTTAATCAAAAAACCTAAACTAAAATCAAAATTCGCAATAAACGAATCGAATATTCGTTTATAGCTTTGCATTTGCCCCACGGCATAATCTCAATTCAAAATCCAGAAATACATTTCAATCTGGTAATTTCCCTAGAAAATTAAATAAACCATATCCATGGCAAATCGCACCAGATGTCCGAATTTGCCACAAGCAAACAATACCCAAATACCATTTCCAATTTTCATACGCAAATAGATTGATGAAGATTCAGAAAACTGAATCTTATCTAAAACAAACATTGAGCATCGCACGAAATGTAGCGAAAATCGAGATTGTTGCATGAAAATGTACATTTTTGAGATAGAAATCTCGATTTGATTTCGTTTAAAAGGTGATGTATCGCGATCTGGAGGAAGCATTCTGGTCATGTACCTAGTCCTCGGCGGAAGTGCTGAAGGACCACGATCAGAAGATAAAGCTAGGATCTTGGAGGTGGTGCCCCCAGGATAATCAATTGTTTCCCTATATAATTAAATAAAAAATGCACCTATTATGACAAAATAAAAGGTATTTTTCATTGACGGGCTTTATGCATTCACTGAGGAACGTTGGTGGCTTTAGGACAGGAGGAGACTTCCAACCAGCAAAAAGAACCGGTGAATAAAGTGGTGGCAAGCCCACAAACTAAACCCTTGCAGCGTCCACGATTTCGGACATCACCCAAAGGCACCTGGTTCCACGGCACAGGGACGCAATTCCAAAACGACGTCCCTAGAACAATCGGAAGCTGCTCTTCCCTCGAGGTTCGAGGAAGCACGGCGGCAACCGCAACGGGTCCCCTCGGGAGCGGTCTTTAAGAGATCTTACGTCCTTTTCAGGATAAGAAGACACGCTGCCTGAGAGAAGGACCACAACAAAATGGTGGCAGCGGTGGGATTGAACAATCTACCACAGAAGAAGAAGCGGCGTGGGATCCCAACATCCCCTACCAATAAAATACAAAATGAATTGAGCAGTGGATCGGACTGATTCATTCATCCCCTACAAAAGAGACTGACGGCAGCGGATTGGACTTGAGGTGTTAGAAATGCATCTAGACGGAGAGCATGAATGGGATAACCATCCACTATGCGAAGGAAATAAGACTAAAATCATCCTTTAATCAACACAGTTGGTAGATAGAAGGTGACGTTCATCATCAGCAGTTGCACAATGATTTCAGCAACATCCTTTTACAATAAAATAAGGAACGAGCGTATTAGTGACTGGATGCTAACATTTAGTTGGAGCGAGACAAACAGTGGCCTTCAATAAAATCAACAACTACATCATCAGCGAGGAATCGGAAAACATTCCCTGACAAGCGGAGGAGCTAAGCAAAACAGGGGACTCAAATCATTGAGATTTACGTCAACACATACACAATTACATGGCCATATCACACATCGCAATAGTACGAGCAGTCAATACTGCTGTAGTAGTTAGCATCAGCAAAATACACCCAACAACAGCAATCACAGCTATGACTTCAGGAGACCAACAACAACTAAGCTAATCTTCAACGAAGCAAGAGTCCAATACTCATCAACGAAGCCTGCAACAGTACCGGCCAACACAACAAAAGAAGATCACAGGTATTTATATCGATTTTTCTTTGTTAACACATTTGCAAGGGGACAAACAAAACCTACAATACACATTTAAAAAGTTCATTAAAAAAAAGGGACGTATAGAAATCACGAAAACAAATTAAATTGTGAAAAATTAATCAAAGGGGATATCAAGAAGAGCAAATTTTGAAAATTTTATTTTATAAACAGCATTTTTTTACGTAATCACTTGAATGGTTTACAATAATAACAAAAACCCCAAGAAAAATTTAAATATACAAAGGGAGAATAAGAAATTACAAACCCTACACTTATCAAATCAATTTTTACTTACATTTTTACATATACATATACATATGAACATATTTACATTCATTAAATAAGTTTCTTAAGGATTTAATTTACTTGATGAAAATTTGTTCATACTCTCAGGCAGGGAATTCTCAAATTTTAACGCGCTCACCTTTATCTTTCGCTAGTCTCTTTCCTTTTATCTTTTTAGATAGAAATCCATTAGGATCTTTTTCTCTTATCCATCTATCAGGGTCTTTCCGCTTGCAGGCTCGTTTCACTTTGGGCTCGATAAAAGTCTCCTCTCTTTTTACCCTTGGTGTCTTTCCCAGGATCTCTTCTGCTAATCTGTCTGTCAGGATCTTTCGATTTTAGGATTGTTTTTTCTCGGTGTCAGTAACAATCGTCTCTTACCTTTAGTATTTTCGAAATTTCCTCTAGATATATCGATGTGTTTGGGTTTGAAGGCATTTCTTCTCTTTTCTCTTTAGGATCGCTTCAGTTGAGTTAGAAAAATTCTCTTCTTACTATTCGCCCTTGTTACACTTGTGTTTGGGAAGATGAATTTACTCAAGAAATTTTTCCCCCAAAATAATACCCAAATCGAATATTTGAAGCGCGCGAATTTATTACGTAACCAATAATGAAGGTTATTATCGGATTAAAGGATATTTTGAATTTCGTACCGATGTTTAACGGTAACCCGGACGAACTAGATGATTTCATTTCTCGCGGGGATATTATTTTCTCACAGGCACGGGACGACAGTCAGCATGCTTTTTATCTAAGCGTGGTAAAAACCAGACTGCAAGCGCCAGCATGCGACCACATCCGACATACGGTCATTTCAACCTGGAATGATCTTGCTTCGGAATTAAAGGAAGAATTTAAAATTCTCACCTCTAGGTCAGCGGCACAAAACAGTCTAGTGACAGCCAAGCAAGATAGCAAGGAAGATGTGAAGGAGTTTGGAAACAGACTCGCACACCTCCTGCATCTGCTGGACAAAGCCACGTTAGAAAGCACTGTCGAACCTGCCGTGCAGAAATATATCTTCGAGGAAAATAGCAAACTCGCCCTACACGCGTTTGAAGATGGTCTTAGAAATCCTGATTTAAAATTTCTAGTTAAAGCAAGAGCTACCGAGTCTTAGAGCAGCAATCAATTACGCTCTCGAGCAGGCCTCACGACTAGGCAATAATACACTGAAATTTGCTAATAAATCCAAATATAGCCAACCAACAATTTGCCAATCGTGCAATAGGTGTGGTCATACTTCTGCGACATGTCGTCGAAATGAAAATGTTTGTAATGGTATTCCCCAACAAATTAAGACAGAGGTTTATCGCATTGAATGCACTTATTGCAGAGTTAATCATTCCCAAGCAGAATGTAGGAGACTGTCCCATTTCAGAAGTCAAAAAGACTCTCCATCAAATAAAAATGATTTTAAAACTCAGTCCACTTCTACCACAAACGTTTGGAGAAGTGGAGTATTAACCAAAACGAACAGGGTACAATTAATAAAAATTGATTCTGAGAAATTAAATACGGGAAAAATTGAACAAGCGACGTTAGAAGCTAAGGATATAAACAGGAAGGTAGAAAATGCCTCACCTTACAAGGTGTCGTCTACGGATAAAATTGGCTTTCGAGATAATAGGGATAAAAATCAGAGGCAGGACGATCAAGAGGCCCCCCAAATAGAGGGAGTAGCGACCAAAGATCTTATCCAACAGTCAACATTTGAATCCGTTTGTCTACGGACCGGATCTGATGATTCGGCAAAGACCCCTGATCATACTATTCTAACACGTCCATCTACTTTTATATTCTTAAATGCTCCGACTTCTAGCAACAACACGTGCAAGCTCATAGAGCACAAACAGAAAATTCCGGCAAAATGTAAGCCTGTGGAGCAAGAACTCCCAGCAGATTGTAAGCCCGAGAAACAAGAAATTTCAGCAAAGAGTAAGCCTGTGGTACTAAGAGTCCCAGCAAAATGTAAGATTGAAAAACAACTAATTTTCTCGTTAGAAAAGAGTAAGCTTGTAGATAACAGTCATATCAAAATTGCACTCGAACACATTCCTCGTTTCAGTAACTTGTTTGTCCGCATCGTTTCCCTCGTTTCTCTAATTTTTCAAACTTTAAAATGGGTTCTACAAATGAAACTTAAAAATAAACAAATAATCAAAACCCCGTTTACAAATAAAACAAACGTTGATCTTTCAAAATCGATTACGAATCCTCCATCCTTTAAAACGCTCTTTTTAGATGGTTTTATTGCCCAAATTTTGAACTATATCACACAACCCAACCCTAAGAAAACATGGAACATTTTTCACAAATTTAAAGAAAAACTTAAAGTGAAACAAATAGATTTTTCCTTTTAAATATATATGTATATGTGTATGAACATATAAATAATAAAATACCAATTCTGACATTGTAAATCTAAGAATATTAAAAAAAAAAAAACTATATGTAAATTTAATAGAAAATATATAATTAATAATATTGAATTCCCCTCTTAACAAATAATTGTACAAAAACAAAATAGATACATATACATAATAACGCAAATAAATAGAATAAAACAACCAACTCTGTTTTGAGAAATTTATGTATCTAAAAGAAAATTATCTATAATAAACAAAGAAAATTTGTAAATAATACAACTGTATTCACAATTCAGGAGATAATAAGCAAAATATAACAGAAATAAATCTCTGCAACTTCATATTATTAACACATAAATATGAAACAAATATTAACTCCCTCAATAAAATAATTTTGTATATATTATACAATATTTTAATTAATTGCCATTAACTTAAAATTTAAATAAATGAACAAAAATATTTTAATAATAAATGATCTTAATTTGTAAATAAAAAACATATAATTCTAAGTATAAAAAAAAAGTAACTAAACAAAACAAAATCTATGAAATAAACTATATTAAATACAAATATAATAATACCTATGTAACATTCTCCAATTAACCTAATCACATATATCCTAAGAAAAATAAGGAACTAACATTTTTTTAGTTTAACTCAAAACAAACTTAAAAATTTAGAATTAAATCTTTCTTTATAATACATGAAAAAAAAAAACATAAATATGGTCCTCAAAATGAAACAGAAATATGCTCTGGAGATAATGTAAATTCCTATATAATACACAAGTTGTAATACAATACACTTTTAAGGCTCACCTAAAATTTATCTGTAGCACAAATTGAATTTAATATTTTATTTAAAATAACCTTATTTTATAAAAATAATTCAAAATTATTATTAAATACATTGAAAAAACAAAAGGATACTGTAAATAATATTGTTAATATACGTAGCTTGATAATTTACTTATATACACCATAAGAAAAATTGTTAATTTAAGCTTTTAGTTTAACACATAATCTTAGACTTTCTACAAACGTAACAAAACGCTGAAAAACATTCTACCGTAAACTAAGAAAATTAACTTTGAATAATACTTAAAAACAAGAACAAAAATTGAAAAAAGAAACAAGCAATTGTAACTACAATGAAAATTTAAAGTAACCATTTAAGCCGTAAAATATGTAACGAATCGCGATAACATCACCCTTTGCCCTCGATCACACCACTTTTCAGAAAATTAATCTCGTAAAGATTAATTTTCTTTTTTGAAGGAGGGGAGGATGTAGTGCTCTAAAAAGCCCTACTACCTTTTTCCCCCATTCCTACATCCAAATCCTAGCTATAATACGCTAAGACATTAAATCCTATCAAAATCCTGAAAAACCAAAACTAAATCCAAAATTCGCAATAAACGAATTAAAATATTCGTTTATCGCTTTGCATTTGCCTCCACGGCATAATTTAATCAAAAAACCTAAACTAAAATCAAAATTCGCAATAAACGAATCGAATATTCGTTTATAGCTTTGCATTTGCCTCACGGCATAATCTCAATTCAAAATTCAGAAATACATTTCAATCTGGTAATTTCCCTAGAAAATTAAATAAACCATATCCATGGCAAATCGCACCAGATATCCGAATTTGCCACAAGCAAACAATACCCAAATACCATTTCCAATTTTCATATGCAAATAGATTGATGAAGATTCAGAAAACTGAATCTTATCTAAAACAAACATTGAGCATCGCACGAAATGTAGCGAAAATCGAGATTGTTGCATGAAAATGTACATTTTTGAGATAGAAATCTCGATTTGATTTCGTTTAAAAGGTGATGTATCGCGATCTCGAGGAAGCCCTATCCCTTAGTATCCTCAATCCCAACGAGAAATCCCACATCCATAACTAAAAATTGTAAATATTATTTTTAAGTCAAATTCGAATTGTCACTATCATTGCAATATCAAATATTGTAAATTGTATATAAGATTAGATTAAGTTAGATTAAGTTATGTTAAGTAATTTAAAGTAGGCTAAGTTAAAATAAACAGAGTTCCTGGTTTTTTTTCTGACCTTTTCCAGGAAAATCAAAATTACCAATATATATAATTCCCAGTAAATCTTAAGCACATATAAAAAGAATTGTTTGAAAAATGTTAACAAATAACATGTAAACACTTAATATGTAACAAATCTATTATAAGTTAGCTGTATTACTTATTGTAACTATTCATTTTTGGTCAAATAAATACAGTTTGGAAAAAAAAAAAAAAAAAAAAGATCTCGAGGAAGCATTCTGGTCATGTACCTAGTCCTCGGCGGAAGTGCTGAAGAACCACGATCAGAAGATAAAGTTAGGATCTTGGAGGTGGTGCCCCCAGGATAATCAATTGTTTCCCTATATAATTAAATAAAAAATGCACCTATTATGACAAAATAAAAGGTATTTTTCATTGACGGGCTTTATGCATTCACTGAGGAACGTTGGTGGCTTTAGGACAGGAGGAGACTTCCAACCAGCAAAAAGAACCGGTGAATAAAGTGGTGGCAAGCCCACAAACTAAACCCTTGCAGCGTCCACGATTTCGGACATCACCCAAAGGCACCTGGTTCCACGGCACAGGGACGCAATTCCAAAACGACGTCCCTAGAACAATCGGAAGCTGCTCTTCCCTCGAGGTTCGAGGAAGCACGGCGGCAACCGCAACGGGTCCCCTCGGGAGCGGTCTTTAAGAGATCTTACGTCCTTTTCAGGATAAGAAGACACGCTGCCTGAGAGAAGGACCACAACAAAATGGTGGCAGCGGTGGGATTGAACAATCTACCACAGAAGAAGAAGCGGCGTGGGATCCCAACATCCCCTACCAATAAAATACAAAATGAATTGAGCAGTGGATCGGACTGATTCATTCATCCCCTACAAAAGAGACTGACGGCAGCGGATTGGACTTGAGGTGTTAGAAATGCATCTAGACGGAGAGCATGAATGGGATAACCATCCACTATGCGAAGGAAATAAGACTAAAATCATCCTTTAATCAACACAGTTGGTAGATAGAAGGTGACGTTCATCATCAGCAGTTGCACAATGATTTCAGCAACATCCTTTTACAATAAAATAAGGAACGAGCGTATTAGTGACTGGATGCTAACATTTAGTTGGAGCGAGACAAACAGTGGCCTTCAATAAAATCAACAACTACATCATCAGCGAGGAATCGGAAAACATTCCCTGACAAGCGGAGGAGCTAAGCAAAACAGGGGACTCAAATCATTGAGATTTACGTCAACACATACACAATTACATGGCCATATCACACATCGCAATAGTACGAGCAGTCAATACTGCTGTAGTAGTTAGCATCAGCAAAATACACCCAACAACAGCAATCACAGCTATGACTTCAGGAGACCAACAACAACTAAGCTAATCTTCAACGAAGCAAGAGTCCAATACTCATCAACGAAGCCTGCAACAGTACCGGCCAACACAACAAAAGAAGATCACAGGTATTTATATCGATTTTTCTTTGTTAACACATTTGCAAGGGGACAAACAAAACCTACAATACACATTTAAAAAGTTCATTAAAAAAAAGGGACGTATAGAAATCACGAAAACAAATTAAATTGTGAAAAATTAATCAAAGGGGATATCAAGAAGAGCAAATTTTGAAAATTTTATTTTATAAACAGCATTTTTTTACGTAATCACTTGAATGGTTTACAATAATAACAAAAACCCCAAGAAAAATTTAAATATACAAAGGGAGAATAAGAAATTACAAACCCTACACTTATCAAATCAATTTTTACTTACATTTTTACATATACATATACATATGAACATATTTACATTCATTAAATAAGTTTCTTAAGGATTTAATTTACTTGATGAAAATTTGTTCATACTCTCAGGCAGGGAATTCTCAAATTTTAACGCGCTCACCTTTATCTTTCGCTAGTCTCTTTCCTTTTATCTTTTTAGATAGAAATCCATTAGGATCTTTTTCTCTTATCCATCTATCAGGGTCTTTCCGCTTGCAGGCTCGTTTCACTTTGGGCTCGATAAAAGTCTCCTCTCTTTTTACCCTTGGTGTCTTTCCCAGGATCTCTTCTGCTAATCTGTCTGTCAGGATCTTTCGATTTTAGGATTGTTTTTTCTCGGTGTCAGTAACAATCGTCTCTTACCTTTAGTATTTTCGAAATTTCCTCTAGATATATCGATGTGTTTGGGTTTGAAGGCATTTCTTCTCTTTTCTCTTTAGGATCGCTTCAGTTGAGTTAGAAAAATTCTCTTCTTACTATTCGCCCTTGTTACACTTGTGTTTGGGAAGATGAATTTACTCAAGAAATTTTTCCCCCAAAATAATACCCAAATCGAATATTTGAAGCGCGCGAATTTATTACGTAACCAATAATGAAGGTTATTATCGGATTAAAGGATATTTTGAATTTCGTACCGATGTTTAACGGTAACCCGGACGAACTAGATGATTTCATTTCTCGCGGGGATATTATTTTCTCACAGGCACGGGACGACAGTCAGCATGCTTTTTATCTAAGCGTGGTAAAAACCAGACTGCAAGCGCCAGCATGCGACCACATCCGACATACGGTCATTTCAACCTGGAATGATCTTGCTTCGGAATTAAAGGAAGAATTTAAAATTCTCACCTCTAGGTCAGCGGCACAAAACAGTCTAGTGACAGCCAAGCAAGATAGCAAGGAAGATGTGAAGGAGTTTGGAAACAGACTCGCACACCTCCTGCATCTGCTGGACAAAGCCACGTTAGAAAGCACTGTCGAACCTGCCGTGCAGAAATATATCTTCGAGGAAAATAGCAAACTCGCCCTACACGCGTTTGAAGATGGTCTTAGAAATCCTGATTTAAAATTTCTAGTTAAAGCAAGAGCTACCGAGTCTTAGAGCAGCAATCAATTACGCTCTCGAGCAGGCCTCACGACTAGGCAATAATACACTGAAATTTGCTAATAAATCCAAATATAGCCAACCAACAATTTGCCAATCGTGCAATAGGTGTGGTCATACTTCTGCGACATGTCGTCGAAATGAAAATGTTTGTAATGGTATTCCCCAACAAATTAAGACAGAGGTTTATCGCATTGAATGCACTTATTGCAGAGTTAATCATTCCCAAGCAGAATGTAGGAGACTGTCCCATTTCAGAAGTCAAAAAGACTCTCCATCAAATAAAAATGATTTTAAAACTCAGTCCACTTCTACCACAAACGTTTGGAGAAGTGGAGTATTAACCAAAACGAACAGGGTACAATTAATAAAAATTGATTCTGAGAAATTAAATACGGGAAAAATTGAACAAGCGACGTTAGAAGCTAAGGATATAAACAGGAAGGTAGAAAATGCCTCACCTTACAAGGTGTCGTCTACGGATAAAATTGGCTTTCGAGATAATAGGGATAAAAATCAGAGGCAGGACGATCAAGAGGCCCCCCAAATAGAGGGAGTAGCGACCAAAGATCTTATCCAACAGTCAACATTTGAATCCGTTTGTCTACGGACCGGATCTGATGATTCGGCAAAGACCCCTGATCATACTATTCTAACACGTCCATCTACTTTTATATTCTTAAATGCTCCGACTTCTAGCAACAACACGTGCAAGCTCATAGAGCACAAACAGAAAATTCCGGCAAAATGTAAGCCTGTGGAGCAAGAACTCCCAGCAGATTGTAAGCCCGAGAAACAAGAAATTTCAGCAAAGAGTAAGCCTGTGGTACTAAGAGTCCCAGCAAAATGTAAGATTGAAAAACAACTAATTTTCTCGTTAGAAAAGAGTAAGCTTGTAGATAACAGTCATATCAAAATTGCACTCGAACACATTCCTCGTTTCAGTAACTTGTTTGTCCGCATCGTTTCCCTCGTTTCTCTAATTTTTCAAACTTTAAAATGGGTTCTACAAATGAAACTTAAAAATAAACAAATAATCAAAACCCCGTTTACAAATAAAACAAACGTTGATCTTTCAAAATCGATTACGAATCCTCCATCCTTTAAAACGCTCTTTTTAGATGGTTTTATTGCCCAAATTTTGAACTATATCACACAACCCAACCCTAAGAAAACATGGAACATTTTTCACAAATTTAAAGAAAAACTTAAAGTGAAACAAATAGATTTTTCCTTTTAAATATATATGTATATGTGTATGAACATATAAATAATAAAATACCAATTCTGACATTGTAAATCTAAGAATATTAAAAAAAAAAAAACTATATGTAAATTTAATAGAAAATATATAATTAATAATATTGAATTCCCCTCTTAACAAATAATTGTACAAAAACAAAATAGATACATATACATAATAACGCAAATAAATAGAATAAAACAACCAACTCTGTTTTGAGAAATTTATGTATCTAAAAGAAAATTATCTATAATAAACAAAGAAAATTTGTAAATAATACAACTGTATTCACAATTCAGGAGATAATAAGCAAAATATAACAGAAATAAATCTCTGCAACTTCATATTATTAACACATAAATATGAAACAAATATTAACTCCCTCAATAAAATAATTTTGTATATATTATACAATATTTTAATTAATTGCCATTAACTTAAAATTTAAATAAATGAACAAAAATATTTTAATAATAAATGATCTTAATTTGTAAATAAAAAACATATAATTCTAAGTATAAAAAAAAAGTAACTAAACAAAACAAAATCTATGAAATAAACTATATTAAATACAAATATAATAATACCTATGTAACATTCTCCAATTAACCTAATCACATATATCCTAAGAAAAATAAGGAACTAACATTTTTTTAGTTTAACTCAAAACAAACTTAAAAATTTAGAATTAAATCTTTCTTTATAATACATGAAAAAAAAAAACATAAATATGGTCCTCAAAATGAAACAGAAATATGCTCTGGAGATAATGTAAATTCCTATATAATACACAAGTTGTAATACAATACACTTTTAAGGCTCACCTAAAATTTATCTGTAGCACAAATTGAATTTAATATTTTATTTAAAATAACCTTATTTTATAAAAATAATTCAAAATTATTATTAAATACATTGAAAAAACAAAAGGATACTGTAAATAATATTGTTAATATACGTAGCTTGATAATTTACTTATATACACCATAAGAAAAATTGTTAATTTAAGCTTTTAGTTTAACACATAATCTTAGACTTTCTACAAACGTAACAAAACGCTGAAAAACATTCTACCGTAAACTAAGAAAATTAACTTTGAATAATACTTAAAAACAAGAACAAAAATTGAAAAAAGAAACAAGCAATTGTAACTACAATGAAAATTTAAAGTAACCATTTAAGCCGTAAAATATGTAACGAATCGCGATAACATCACCCTTTGCCCTCGATCACACCACTTTTCAGAAAATTAATCTCGTAAAGATTAATTTTCTTTTTTGAAGGAGGGGAGGATGTAGTGCTCTAAAAAGCCCTACTACCTTTTTCCCCCATTCCTAGCTATAATACGCTAAGACATTAAATCCTATCAAAATCCTGAAAAACCAAAACTAAATCCAAAATTCGCAATAAACGAATTAAAATATTCGTTTATCGCTTTGCATTTGCCTCCACGGCATAATTTAATCAAAAAACCTAAACTAAAATCAAAATTCGCAATAAACGAATCGAATATTCGTTTATAGCTTTGCATTTGCCTCACGGCATAATCTCAATTCAAAATTCAGAAATACATTTCAATCTGGTAATTTCCCTAGAAAATTAAATAAACCATATCCATGGCAAATCGCACCAGATGTCCGAATTTGCCACAAGCAAACAATACCCAAATACCATTTCCAATTTTCATATGCAAATAGATTGATGAAGATTCAGAAAACTGAATCTTATCTAAAACAAACATTGAGCATCGCACGAAATGTAGCGAAAATCGAGATTGTTGCATGAAAATGTACATTTTTGAGATAGAAATCTCGATTTGATTTCGTTTAAAAGGTGATGTATCGCGATCTCGAGGAAGCCCTATCCCTTAGTATCCTCAATCCCAACGAGAAATCCCACATCCATAACTAAAAATTGTAAATATTATTTTTAAGTCAAATTCGAATTGTCACTATCATTGCAATATCAAATATTGTAAATTGTATATAAGATTAGATTAAGTTAGATTAAGTTATGTTAAGTAATTTAAAGTAGGCTAAGTTAAAATAAACAGAGTTCCTGGTTTTTTTTCTGACCTTTTCCAGGAAAATCAAAATTACCAATATATATAATTCCCAGTAAATCTTAAGCACATATAAAAAGAATTGTTTGAAAAATGTTAACAAATAACATGTAAACACTTAATATGTAACAAATCTATTATAAGTTAGCTGTATTACTTATTGTAACTATTCATTTTTGGTCAAATAAATACAGTTTGGAAAAAAAAAAAAAAAAAAAAGATCTCGAGGAAGCATTCTGGTCATGTACCTAGTCCTCGGCGGAAGTGCTGAAGAACCACGATCAGAAGATAAAGTTAGGATCTTGGAGGTGGTGCCCCCAGGATAATCAATTGTTTCCCTATATAATTAAATAAAAAATGCACCTATTATGACAAAATAAAAGGTATTTTTCATTGACGGGCTTTATGCATTCACTGAGGAACGTTGGTGGCTTTAGGACAGGAGGAGACTTCCAACCAGCAAAAAGAACCGGTGAATAAAGTGGTGGCAAGCCCACAAACTAAACCCTTGCAGCGTCCACGATTTCGGACATCACCCAAAGGCACCTGGTTCCACGGCACAGGGACGCAATTCCAAAACGACGTCCCTAGAACAATCGGAAGCTGCTCTTCCCTCGAGGTTCGAGGAAGCACGGCGGCAACCGCAACGGGTCCCCTCGGGAGCGGTCTTTAAGAGATCTTACGTCCTTTTCAGGATAAGAAGACACGCTGCCTGAGAGAAGGACCACAACAAAATGGTGGCAGCGGTGGGATTGAACAATCTACCACAGAAGAAGAAGCGGCGTGGGATCCCAACATCCCCTACCAATAAAATACAAAATGAATTGAGCAGTGGATCGGACTGATTCATTCATCCCCTACAAAAGAGACTGACGGCAGCGGATTGGACTTGAGGTGTTAGAAATGCATCTAGACGGAGAGCATGAATGGGATAACCATCCACTATGCGAAGGAAATAAGACTAAAATCATCCTTTAATCAACACAGTTGGTAGATAGAAGGTGACGTTCATCATCAGCAGTTGCACAATGATTTCAGCAACATCCTTTTACAATAAAATAAGGAACGAGCGTATTAGTGACTGGATGCTAACATTTAGTTGGAGCGAGACAAACAGTGGCCTTCAATAAAATCAACAACTACATCATCAGCGAGGAATCGGAAAACATTCCCTGACAAGCGGAGGAGCTAAGCAAAACAGGGGACTCAAATCATTGAGATTTACGTCAACACATACACAATTACATGGCCATATCACACATCGCAATAGTACGAGCAGTCAATACTGCTGTAGTAGTTAGCATCAGCAAAATACACCCAACAACAGCAATCACAGCTATGACTTCAGGAGACCAACAACAACTAAGCTAATCTTCAACGAAGCAAGAGTCCAATACTCATCAACGAAGCCTGCAACAGTACCGGCCAACACAACAAAAGAAGATCACAGGTATTTATATCGATTTTTCTTTGTTAACACATTTGCAAGGGGACAAACAAAACCTACAATACACATTTAAAAAGTTCATTAAAAAAAAGGGACGTATAGAAATCACGAAAACAAATTAAATTGTGAAAAATTAATCAAAGGGGATATCAAGAAGAGCAAATTTTGAAAATTTTATTTTATAAACAGCATTTTTTTACGTAATCACTTGAATGGTTTACAATAATAACAAAAACCCCAAGAAAAATTTAAATATACAAAGGGAGAATAAGAAATTACAAACCCTACACTTATCAAATCAATTTTTACTTACATTTTTACATATACATATACATATGAACATATTTACATTCATTAAATAAGTTTCTTAAGGATTTAATTTACTTGATGAAAATTTGTTCATACTCTCAGGCAGGGAATTCTCAAATTTTAACGCGCTCACCTTTATCTTTCGCTAGTCTCTTTCCTTTTATCTTTTTAGATAGAAATCCATTAGGATCTTTTTCTCTTATCCATCTATCAGGGTCTTTCCGCTTGCAGGCTCGTTTCACTTTGGGCTCGATAAAAGTCTCCTCTCTTTTTACCCTTGGTGTCTTTCCCAGGATCTCTTCTGCTAATCTGTCTGTCAGGATCTTTCGATTTTAGGATTGTTTTTTCTCGGTGTCAGTAACAATCGTCTCTTACCTTTAGTATTTTCGAAATTTCCTCTAGATATATCGATGTGTTTGGGTTTGAAGGCATTTCTTCTCTTTTCTCTTTAGGATCGCTTCAGTTGAGTTAGAAAAATTCTCTTCTTACTATTCGCCCTTGTTACACTTGTGTTTGGGAAGATGAATTTACTCAAGAAATTTTTCCCCCAAAATAATACCCAAATCGAATATTTGAAGCGCGCGAATTTATTACGTAACCAATAATGAAGGTTATTATCGGATTAAAGGATATTTTGAATTTCGTACCGATGTTTAACGGTAACCCGGACGAACTAGATGATTTCATTTCTCGCGGGGATATTATTTTCTCACAGGCACGGGACGACAGTCAGCATGCTTTTTATCTAAGCGTGGTAAAAACCAGACTGCAAGCGCCAGCATGCGACCACATCCGACATACGGTCATTTCAACCTGGAATGATCTTGCTTCGGAATTAAAGGAAGAATTTAAAATTCTCACCTCTAGGTCAGCGGCACAAAACAGTCTAGTGACAGCCAAGCAAGATAGCAAGGAAGATGTGAAGGAGTTTGGAAACAGACTCGCACACCTCCTGCATCTGCTGGACAAAGCCACGTTAGAAAGCACTGTCGAACCTGCCGTGCAGAAATATATCTTCGAGGAAAATAGCAAACTCGCCCTACACGCGTTTGAAGATGGTCTTAGAAATCCTGATTTAAAATTTCTAGTTAAAGCAAGAGCTACCGAGTCTTAGAGCAGCAATCAATTACGCTCTCGAGCAGGCCTCACGACTAGGCAATAATACACTGAAATTTGCTAATAAATCCAAATATAGCCAACCAACAATTTGCCAATCGTGCAATAGGTGTGGTCATACTTCTGCGACATGTCGTCGAAATGAAAATGTTTGTAATGGTATTCCCCAACAAATTAAGACAGAGGTTTATCGCATTGAATGCACTTATTGCAGAGTTAATCATTCCCAAGCAGAATGTAGGAGACTGTCCCATTTCAGAAGTCAAAAAGACTCTCCATCAAATAAAAATGATTTTAAAACTCAGTCCACTTCTACCACAAACGTTTGGAGAAGTGGAGTATTAACCAAAACGAACAGGGTACAATTAATAAAAATTGATTCTGAGAAATTAAATACGGGAAAAATTGAACAAGCGACGTTAGAAGCTAAGGATATAAACAGGAAGGTAGAAAATGCCTCACCTTACAAGGTGTCGTCTACGGATAAAATTGGCTTTCGAGATAATAGGGATAAAAATCAGAGGCAGGACGATCAAGAGGCCCCCCAAATAGAGGGAGTAGCGACCAAAGATCTTATCCAACAGTCAACATTTGAATCCGTTTGTCTACGGACCGGATCTGATGATTCGGCAAAGACCCCTGATCATACTATTCTAACACGTCCATCTACTTTTATATTCTTAAATGCTCCGACTTCTAGCAACAACACGTGCAAGCTCATAGAGCACAAACAGAAAATTCCGGCAAAATGTAAGCCTGTGGAGCAAGAACTCCCAGCAGATTGTAAGCCCGAGAAACAAGAAATTTCAGCAAAGAGTAAGCCTGTGGTACTAAGAGTCCCAGCAAAATGTAAGATTGAAAAACAACTAATTTTCTCGTTAGAAAAGAGTAAGCTTGTAGATAACAGTCATATCAAAATTGCACTCGAACACATTCCTCGTTTCAGTAACTTGTTTGTCCGCATCGTTTCCCTCGTTTCTCTAATTTTTCAAACTTTAAAATGGGTTCTACAAATGAAACTTAAAAATAAACAAATAATCAAAACCCCGTTTACAAATAAAACAAACGTTGATCTTTCAAAATCGATTACGAATCCTCCATCCTTTAAAACGCTCTTTTTAGATGGTTTTATTGCCCAAATTTTGAACTATATCACACAACCCAACCCTAAGAAAACATGGAACATTTTTCACAAATTTAAAGAAAAACTTAAAGTGAAACAAATAGATTTTTCCTTTTAAATATATATGTATATGTGTATGAACATATAAATAATAAAATACCAATTCTGACATTGTAAATCTAAGAATATTAAAAAAAAAAAAACTATATGTAAATTTAATAGAAAATATATAATTAATAATATTGAATTCCCCTCTTAACAAATAATTGTACAAAAACAAAATAGATACATATACATAATAACGCAAATAAATAGAATAAAACAACCAACTCTGTTTTGAGAAATTTATGTATCTAAAAGAAAATTATCTATAATAAACAAAGAAAATTTGTAAATAATACAACTGTATTCACAATTCAGGAGATAATAAGCAAAATATAACAGAAATAAATCTCTGCAACTTCATATTATTAACACATAAATATGAAACAAATATTAACTCCCTCAATAAAATAATTTTGTATATATTATACAATATTTTAATTAATTGCCATTAACTTAAAATTTAAATAAATGAACAAAAATATTTTAATAATAAATGATCTTAATTTGTAAATAAAAAACATATAATTCTAAGTATAAAAAAAAAGTAACTAAACAAAACAAAATCTATGAAATAAACTATATTAAATACAAATATAATAATACCTATGTAACATTCTCCAATTAACCTAATCACATATATCCTAAGAAAAATAAGGAACTAACATTTTTTTAGTTTAACTCAAAACAAACTTAAAAATTTAGAATTAAATCTTTCTTTATAATACATGAAAAAAAAAAACATAAATATGGTCCTCAAAATGAAACAGAAATATGCTCTGGAGATAATGTAAATTCCTATATAATACACAAGTTGTAATACAATACACTTTTAAGGCTCACCTAAAATTTATCTGTAGCACAAATTGAATTTAATATTTTATTTAAAATAACCTTATTTTATAAAAATAATTCAAAATTATTATTAAATACATTGAAAAAACAAAAGGATACTGTAAATAATATTGTTAATATACGTAGCTTGATAATTTACTTATATACACCATAAGAAAAATTGTTAATTTAAGCTTTTAGTTTAACACATAATCTTAGACTTTCTACAAACGTAACAAAACGCTGAAAAACATTCTACCGTAAACTAAGAAAATTAACTTTGAATAATACTTAAAAACAAGAACAAAAATTGAAAAAAGAAACAAGCAATTGTAACTACAATGAAAATTTAAAGTAACCATTTAAGCCGTAAAATATGTAACGAATCGCGATAACATCACCCTTTGCCCTCGATCACACCACTTTTCAGAAAATTAATCTCGTAAAGATTAATTTTCTTTTTTGAAGGAGGGGAGGATGTAGTGCTCTAAAAAGCCCTACTACCTTTTTCCCCCATTCCTAGCTATAATACGCTAAGACATTAAATCCTATCAAAATCCTGAAAAACCAAAACTAAATCCAAAATTCGCAATAAACGAATTAAAATATTCGTTTATCGCTTTGCATTTGCCTCCACGGCATAATTTAATCAAAAAACCTAAACTAAAATCAAAATTCGCAATAAACGAATCGAATATTCGTTTATAGCTTTGCATTTGCCTCACGGCATAATCTCAATTCAAAATTCAGAAATACATTTCAATCTGGTAATTTCCCTAGAAAATTAAATAAACCATATCCATGGCAAATCGCACCAGATGTCCGAATTTGCCACAAGCAAACAATACCCAAATACCATTTCCAATTTTCATATGCAAATAGATTGATGAAGATTCAGAAAACTGAATCTTATCTAAAACAAACATTGAGCATCGCACGAAATGTAGCGAAAATCGAGATTGTTGCATGAAAATGTACATTTTTGAGATAGAAATCTCGATTTGATTTCGTTTAAAAGGTGATGTATCGCGATCTCGAGGAAGCCCTATCCCTTAGTATCCTCAATCCCAACGAGAAATCCCACATCCATAACTAAAAATTGTAAATATTATTTTTAAGTCAAATTCGAATTGTCACTATCATTGCAATATCAAATATTGTAAATTGTATATAAGATTAGATTAAGTTAGATTAAGTTATGTTAAGTAATTTAAAGTAGGCTAAGTTAAAATAAACAGAGTTCCTGGTTTTTTTTCTGACCTTTTCCAGGAAAATCAAAATTACCAATATATATAATTCCCAGTAAATCTTAAGCACATATAAAAAGAATTGTTTGAAAAATGTTAACAAATAACATGTAAACACTTAATATGTAACAAATCTATTATAAGTTAGCTGTATTACTTATTGTAACTATTCATTTTTGGTCAAATAAATACAGTTTGGAAAAAAAAAAAAAAAGATCTCGAGGAAGCATTCTGGTCATGTACCTAGTCCTCGGCGGAAGTGCTGAAGGACCACGATCAGAATATAAAGCTAGGATCTTGGAGGTGGTGTCCCCAGGATAATCAATTGTTTCCCTATATAATTAAATAAAAAATGCACCTATTATGACAAAATAAAAGGTATTTTTCATTGACGGGCTTTATGCATTCACTGAGGAACGTTGGTGGCTTTAGGACAGGAGGAGACTTCCAACCAGCAAAAAGAACCGGTGAATAAAGTGGTGGCAAGCCCACAAACTAAACCCTTGCAGCGTCCACGATTTCGGACATCACCCAAAGGCACCTGGTTCCACGGCACAGGGACGCAATTCCAAAACGACGTCCCTAGAACAATCGGAAGCTGCTCTTCCCTCGAGGTTCGAGGAAGCACGGCGGCAACCGCAACGGGTCCCCTCGGGAGCGGTCTTTAAGAGATCTTACGTCCTTTTCAGGATAAGAAGACACGCTGCCTGAGAGAAGGACCACAACAAAATGGTGGCAGCGGTGGGATTGAACAATCTACCACAGAAGAAGAAGCGGCGTGGGATCCCAACATCCCCTACCAATAAAATACAAAATGAATTGAGCAGTGGATCGGACTGATTCATTCATCCCCTACAAAAGAGACTGACGGCAGCGGATTGGACTTGAGGTGTTAGAAATGCATCTAGACGGAGAGCATGAATGGGATAACCATCCACTATGCGAAGGAAATAAGACTAAAATCATCCTTTAATCAACACAGTTGGTAGATAGAAGGTGACGTTCATCATCAGCAGTTGCACAATGATTTCAGCAACATCCTTTTACAATAAAATAAGGAACGAGCGTATTAGTGACTGGATGCTAACATTTAGTTGGAGCGAGACAAACAGTGGCCTTCAATAAAATCAACAACTACATCATCAGCGAGGAATCGGAAAACATTCCCTGACAAGCGGAGGAGCTAAGCAAAACAGGGGACTCAAATCATTGAGATTTACGTCAACACATACACAATTACATGGCCATATCACACATCGCAATAGTACGAGCAGTCAATACTGCTGTAGTAGTTAGCATCAGCAAAATACACCCAACAACAGCAATCACAGCTATGACTTCAGGAGACCAACAACAACTAAGCTAATCTTCAACGAAGCAAGAGTCCAATACTCATCAACGAAGCCTGCAACAGTACCGGCCAACACAACAAAAGAAGATCACAGGTATTTATATCGATTTTTCTTTGTTAACACATTTGCAAGGGGACAAACAAAACCTACAATACACATTTAAAAAGTTCATTAAAAAAAAGGGACGTATAGAAATCACGAAAACAAATTAAATTGTGAAAAATTAATCAAAGGGGATATCAAGAAGAGCAAATTTTGAAAATTTTATTTTATAAACAGCATTTTTTTACGTAATCACTTGAATGGTTTACAATAATAACAAAAACCCCAAGAAAAATTTAAATATACAAAGGGAGAATAAGAAATTACAAACCCTACACTTATCAAATCAATTTTTACTTACATTTTTACATATACATATACATATGAACATATTTACATTCATTAAATAAGTTTCTTAAGGATTTAATTTACTTGATGAAAATTTGTTCATACTCTCAGGCAGGGAATTCTCAAATTTTAACGCGCTCACCTTTATCTTTCGCTAGTCTCTTTCCTTTTATCTTTTTAGATAGAAATCCATTAGGATCTTTTTCTCTTATCCATCTATCAGGGTCTTTCCGCTTGCAGGCTCGTTTCACTTTGGGCTCGATAAAAGTCTCCTCTCTTTTTACCCTTGGTGTCTTTCCCAGGATCTCTTCTGCTAATCTGTCTGTCAGGATCTTTCGATTTTAGGATTGTTTTTTCTCGGTGTCAGTAACAATCGTCTCTTACCTTTAGTATTTTCGAAATTTCCTCTAGATATATCGATGTGTTTGGGTTTGAAGGCATTTCTTCTCTTTTCTCTTTAGGATCGCTTCAGTTGAGTTAGAAAAATTCTCTTCTTACTATTCGCCCTTGTTACACTTGTGTTTGGGAAGATGAATTTACTCAAGAAATTTTTCCCCCAAAATAATACCCAAATCGAATATTTGAAGCGCGCGAATTTATTACGTAACCAATAATGAAGGTTATTATCGGATTAAAGGATATTTTGAATTTCGTACCGATGTTTAACGGTAACCCGGACGAACTAGATGATTTCATTTCTCGCGGGGATATTATTTTCTCACAGGCACGGGACGACAGTCAGCATGCTTTTTATCTAAGCGTGGTAAAAACCAGACTGCAAGCGCCAGCATGCGACCACATCCGACATACGGTCATTTCAACCTGGAATGATCTTGCTTCGGAATTAAAGGAAGAATTTAAAATTCTCACCTCTAGGTCAGCGGCACAAAACAGTCTAGTGACAGCCAAGCAAGATAGCAAGGAAGATGTGAAGGAGTTTGGAAACAGACTCGCACACCTCCTGCATCTGCTGGACAAAGCCACGTTAGAAAGCACTGTCGAACCTGCCGTGCAGAAATATATCTTCGAGGAAAATAGCAAACTCGCCCTACACGCGTTTGAAGATGGTCTTAGAAATCCTGATTTAAAATTTCTAGTTAAAGCAAGAGCTACCGAGTCTTAGAGCAGCAATCAATTACGCTCTCGAGCAGGCCTCACGACTAGGCAATAATACACTGAAATTTGCTAATAAATCCAAATATAGCCAACCAACAATTTGCCAATCGTGCAATAGGTGTGGTCATACTTCTGCGACATGTCGTCGAAATGAAAATGTTTGTAATGGTATTCCCCAACAAATTAAGACAGAGGTTTATCGCATTGAATGCACTTATTGCAGAGTTAATCATTCCCAAGCAGAATGTAGGAGACTGTCCCATTTCAGAAGTCAAAAAGACTCTCCATCAAATAAAAATGATTTTAAAACTCAGTCCACTTCTACCACAAACGTTTGGAGAAGTGGAGTATTAACCAAAACGAACAGGGTACAATTAATAAAAATTGATTCTGAGAAATTAAATACGGGAAAAATTGAACAAGCGACGTTAGAAGCTAAGGATATAAACAGGAAGGTAGAAAATGCCTCACCTTACAAGGTGTCGTCTACGGATAAAATTGGCTTTCGAGATAATAGGGATAAAAATCAGAGGCAGGACGATCAAGAGGCCCCCCAAATAGAGGGAGTAGCGACCAAAGATCTTATCCAACAGTCAACATTTGAATCCGTTTGTCTACGGACCGGATCTGATGATTCGGCAAAGACCCCTGATCATACTATTCTAACACGTCCATCTACTTTTATATTCTTAAATGCTCCGACTTCTAGCAACAACACGTGCAAGCTCATAGAGCACAAACAGAAAATTCCGGCAAAATGTAAGCCTGTGGAGCAAGAACTCCCAGCAGATTGTAAGCCCGAGAAACAAGAAATTTCAGCAAAGAGTAAGCCTGTGGTACTAAGAGTCCCAGCAAAATGTAAGATTGAAAAACAACTAATTTTCTCGTTAGAAAAGAGTAAGCTTGTAGATAACAGTCATATCAAAATTGCACTCGAACACATTCCTCGTTTCAGTAACTTGTTTGTCCGCATCGTTTCCCTCGTTTCTCTAATTTTTCAAACTTTAAAATGGGTTCTACAAATGAAACTTAAAAATAAACAAATAATCAAAACCCCGTTTACAAATAAAACAAACGTTGATCTTTCAAAATCGATTACGAATCCTCCATCCTTTAAAACGCTCTTTTTAGATGGTTTTATTGCCCAAATTTTGAACTATATCACACAACCCAACCCTAAGAAAACATGGAACATTTTTCACAAATTTAAAGAAAAACTTAAAGTGAAACAAATAGATTTTTCCTTTTAAATATATATGTATATGTGTATGAACATATAAATAATAAAATACCAATTCTGACATTGTAAATCTAAGAATATTAAAAAAAAAAAAACTATATGTAAATTTAATAGAAAATATATAATTAATAATATTGAATTCCCCTCTTAACAAATAATTGTACAAAAACAAAATAGATACATATACATAATAACGCAAATAAATAGAATAAAACAACCAACTCTGTTTTGAGAAATTTATGTATCTAAAAGAAAATTATCTATAATAAACAAAGAAAATTTGTAAATAATACAACTGTATTCACAATTCAGGAGATAATAAGCAAAATATAACAGAAATAAATCTCTGCAACTTCATATTATTAACACATAAATATGAAACAAATATTAACTCCCTCAATAAAATAATTTTGTATATATTATACAATATTTTAATTAATTGCCATTAACTTAAAATTTAAATAAATGAACAAAAATATTTTAATAATAAATGATCTTAATTTGTAAATAAAAAACATATAATTCTAAGTATAAAAAAAAAGTAACTAAACAAAACAAAATCTATGAAATAAACTATATTAAATACAAATATAATAATACCTATGTAACATTCTCCAATTAACCTAATCACATATATCCTAAGAAAAATAAGGAACTAACATTTTTTTAGTTTAACTCAAAACAAACTTAAAAATTTAGAATTAAATCTTTCTTTATAATACATGAAAAAAAAAAACATAAATATGGTCCTCAAAATGAAACAGAAATATGCTCTGGAGATAATGTAAATTCCTATATAATACACAAGTTGTAATACAATACACTTTTAAGGCTCACCTAAAATTTATCTGTAGCACAAATTGAATTTAATATTTTATTTAAAATAACCTTATTTTATAAAAATAATTCAAAATTATTATTAAATACATTGAAAAAACAAAAGGATACTGTAAATAATATTGTTAATATACGTAGCTTGATAATTTACTTATATACACCATAAGAAAAATTGTTAATTTAAGCTTTTAGTTTAACACATAATCTTAGACTTTCTACAAACGTAACAAAACGCTGAAAAACATTCTACCGTAAACTAAGAAAATTAACTTTGAATAATACTTAAAAACAAGAACAAAAATTGAAAAAAGAAACAAGCAATTGTAACTACAATGAAAATTTAAAGTAACCATTTAAGCCGTAAAATATGTAACGAATCGCGATAACATCACCCTTTGCCCTCGATCACACCACTTTTCAGAAAATTAATCTCGTAAAGATTAATTTTCTTTTTTGAAGGAGGGGAGGATGTAGTGCTCTAAAAAGCCCTACTACCTTTTTCCCCCATTCCTAGCTATAATACGCTAAGACATTAAATCCTATCAAAATCCTGAAAAACCAAAACTAAATCCAAAATTCGCAATAAACGAATTAAAATATTCGTTTATCGCTTTGCATTTGCCTCCACGGCATAATTTAATCAAAAAACCTAAACTAAAATCAAAATTCGCAATAAACGAATCGAATATTCGTTTATAGCTTTGCATTTGCCTCACGGCATAATCTCAATTCAAAATTCAGAAATACATTTCAATCTGGTAATTTCCCTAGAAAATTAAATAAACCATATCCATGGCAAATCGCACCAGATGTCCGAATTTGCCACAAGCAAACAATACCCAAATACCATTTCCAATTTTCATATGCAAATAGATTGATGAAGATTCAGAAAACTGAATCTTATCTAAAACAAACATTGAGCATCGCACGAAATGTAGCGAAAATCGAGATTGTTGCATGAAAATGTACATTTTTGAGATAGAAATCTCGATTTGATTTCGTTTAAAAGGTGATGTATCGCGATCTCGAGGAAGCCCTATCCCTTAGTATCCTCAATCCCAACGAGAAATCCCACATCCATAACTAAAAATTGTAAATATTATTTTTAAGTCAAATTCGAATTGTCACTATCATTGCAATATCAAATATTGTAAATTGTATATAAGATTAGATTAAGTTAGATTAAGTTATGTTAAGTAATTTAAAGTAGGCTAAGTTAAAATAAACAGAGTTCCTGGTTTTTTTTCTGACCTTTTCCAGGAAAATCAAAATTACCAATATATATAATTCCCAGTAAATCTTAAGCACATATAAAAAGAATTGTTTGAAAAATGTTAACAAATAACATGTAAACACTTAATATGTAACAAATCTATTATAAGTTAGCTGTATTACTTATTGTAACTATTCATTTTTGGTCAAATAAATACAGTTTGGAAAAAAAAAAAAAAAAAAAAGATCTCGAGGAAGCATTCTGGTCATGTACCTAGTCCTCGGCGGAAGTGCTGAAGAACCACGATCAGAAGATAAAGTTAGGATCTTGGAGGTGGTGCCCCCAGGATAATCAATTGTTTCCCTATATAATTAAATAAAAAATGCACCTATTATGACAAAATAAAAGGTATTTTTCATTGACGGGCTTTATGCATTCACTGAGGAACGTTGGTGGCTTTAGGACAGGAGGAGACTTCCAACCAGCAAAAAGAACCGGTGAATAAAGTGGTGGCAAGCCCACAAACTAAACCCTTGCAGCGTCCACGATTTCGGACATCACCCAAAGGCACCTGGTTCCACGGCACAGGGACGCAATTCCAAAACGACGTCCCTAGAACAATCGGAAGCTGCTCTTCCCTCGAGGTTCGAGGAAGCACGGCGGCAACCGCAACGGGTCCCCTCGGGAGCGGTCTTTAAGAGATCTTACGTCCTTTTCAGGATAAGAGGACACGCTGCCTGAGAGAAGGACCACAACAGTATACTTCCAGTAAAGAAAGATGGAAATACAATTTGACGAAAGAAAAACAATACTGCTAACTTAGAATCTAACCAACTCTATATCTATACTCACTAACTTGCTTAAATGCATTATTAGAATCTTTGGTTTAAAACAATAATTCTGTCACAGGTAAATGTAAAAGGTAATAAAAGGTCATGAATCAAAAGAAACAAATCTTACCAATTTATTAAATAGACTGCTATCACTCCAGTATGTCTTGATAAAAGTCAACGCATATTTATCAATAAAGTATCTAATGTCTTCCGTCTTATTAAAGGCAATAGATATTCGACAAAAGAGGGTCTCCGATATTTTTTGAATGCCAGCTTGTTCCAACGCGCTGACTGCTGCAAGAGTTGAATAATGCTGTAAAAGGAAGCCAATGAATTAAATCTACATTCTTTTAAGCAAATGTAAGGGAGCGTTTTACCGCAAACGTTGTAAAAAATCTCCACCAATCTTCATCATTAAAGGTACTCCTTTTATAAGTCAATATGTTAGCTAAATTCCTCACAATAGTACGCGCATTATGTGGATCTGATAATCGTTCTTTATAGAACTTCGATCCATACAACACTATGAGGATATCAGCATTATACAAAACATCTCCGGCTCGTAGTCGAGTAATGGATAAAAAAAGTCGACTTCGAAGAATGGTCTTAAAAATGTTGTGACTGTCGATTGCTTCATTGTAGGAATATTTAAGTAGGGCTGTTAACAAAAGGCTGCTCATATACCTTAGATGTTTACTTGTGTTTCTGGAATGATGAAAGCATTAAAACTGTCATTAAATACTTGACAGTAAGCTCACTTTGAAGGCTTACAAAGGACGAGGATAATAACATCACCTCTTTGATCAGTAAACGATTTTGTTACACTATAATAAAATATGTGATTAAGACCTGGGCTCCAAATAACGGTGTTAATTATAGCACAATATAATTTGAAAATTTTCGAGTTACGTATTCTAGAACCTTTACCCTGAAAAGATAAAAATAGTACCATTAGTGTCTCGATAGTTAAAATTAACTTCAAGTTTCAAATGTTGCCTTGTTACCCTACATCAATCAAAGGCCAACAGTAGCCGTATAACTAATAAATAGACTATAGCTGTTTTGAGATTCCCTCCATTACGTAAGAGGAAAAATGGAGAATTGGGTGTACGTTTACACACCTATATGCGAATGATAACGACAAAGGACGTAAAAAGGAAGAGGAAGAGATCTTTTTTTAATTAAAATTTGATGTCGTGGTGCGGTCCCTCGTGTGCGGCTCATTTCAAATTTAAATGTAAAATACTTAAAATAGAACTAAGTTAAAAGTTATTGTTATGAATTAAATAAGAAGTGGAGGAGAGTTGAAATAAAAACTAATTGGATGTGAAAATAAAAAAGAAAATGTAAATATATATACATAGTAAATGTAAATAATACATACATAGTAAATGTAATAAAGATAAGTCAACGACAAAACAGTGAAAAGCAATTAACAAAGTGAATTTCAATAAAGTGAGCTTTAATAAAGATAAGACAAAAACCATCATTCGCTAGTGTTTTCCTGGGTAAAGATTCTACACAAGGGAGGATTTTGCTGTTTGTGTGCTGAGTGTATCACCGATGTCCTTCGGTTCCGTTTGCAGGACATAACACCAGAATTAAAGGAAGCAACAGTAGCAGCACCAAAACCGTGAGTATGCTTTCCATATATATATATATATATATATATATATATATATATATATATATATATATATATATATATATATATATATATATATATATATATTCATTTCAAACACTCATTGTACATTGCATGGCAAAACCACAATGAGTCACTTTTCAGATGACATGTTAATAGCTGAGTACCATGCACCATAACACACATCTATGGGAACACTCGTGCAACGAGTATTGTTATGTAATACATTTGTGAATATAATGCACCGTGATATCATGCGCCATACATGACACACATCGATCGGAACACCTGGGCCATTGAGTATTGTCTTGTTATTTTTTTTGTCTGACTTCTCATGTTGTCAGTGGTTTGGCGTGTGCCGTCCGGTGTTTTGTTTCATGATCATGGATTTTGATTTGTGATCCGGGGTATATTATGCGTTTCTGTTTTAATGGGTATACCACACTAGACTGCAGGGCTCAGCATATGACCATGTTCAATATAAGGACGTTTCGACTTGAACCGACTTTGTATCTGAGCTAAAGGAGAAATTTAAAATTCTTATCTCTAGGTCTGCGGCACAAAAGTGTTTGGTGGCAGCCAAGCAAGAGATCAAAGAAGATGTAAAGGAGTTCGAAAGCAGAACCACACACTTGTTGCGTCAGTTGGATAAAGCCACGTTTGAAAGCAAACTGTCAAACCTGTGGTGCGGACATATCTCGTGGGATAAAACCAGAAACTCTCCTTCCATGTGTTCGAAGACGGCCTGAGAAAAGTCAATCTAAAATGACTCGTTAAAGCACGAACCACCCCAAACCTCAGGGCAGTAATTAATCATGCTTTAGAACAATCCCCGCGATTAAAAAACGAAAATACTTTAAAAATATCCCCCAGCAATCGAAATTATAGCCAGCCAATAATTTGCCGAACGTGTAATAGGACGGACTTACTTCCGCGAGTTGTTATCACAATACAAAAACTTTAAAGTTTATTCCCCAACAGAAAGCAGAAGTTCAACCTGTCCAATGCTCCTATTGCCCTTAAATTTAACCATTCCCAAGTGGAATTTAGGACGAAACGGTGACATTTACATGTGCATAATCCAATTATTAACTATTCTTTTAGAATTCAACTCGCCCCTAGAAACGAAATAACGACGCCCAAAAATTCGCTTTCCCATCAAAATCTCAATGTCTGAGAAAATAAGAAAATAAATTAACCAAGAAAAGTTCAGTTGATTTAAAGAATTATCCCGGCAGAACATAAGCCTGAGGAACAGAAAGTCCCAACAGCCAATAAGCCTGAGGAACAAGAAGTCCCAGCAGACAATAACACTCAGGAACAGAGACACAGCAAAGTATAAGCCTGAGGAACAGAAAGTCCCAACAAAGGGCCAGACTGAGGAACAGAAAGTTCCAGCAGCCAATAAGACTGAGAAACAAAAGGTCCCAGGGAAGCGTAAGCCTATGAAACAGAAAATCCCAGCAGCCAATACGCCAGAGGAGCAAAGAGACCCAGCAAAGCATAACACTGCGGATAACTTATATACCAAAACACCAGACATTCTTAACAAGAAGTACGAGCACATGATTACCTCTAAAATAATATTGCTGCTGGGCAATCAAATTGTTAAGATTTCTCCCAATATTAACATTCATTTTTCATTTTTCCTCTAAAATTATGTGTTTGTCCTCTCCCCTCTCTTCATCTTTCTCATTATCCAAATTTTAAAATCAATTTCGCAAATGAAACCGAAGGGAGTTTGGAAAATCTTCCACAAGTTTAAAGAGAAGAATGAAAAAATAAACCATTGACAAATATACATAATATGAATATTTGATAGCATATTATAAAAACATAATATTGTTTATACTATAGAAATAAACAACGAAATAAAATAAAACAAAATTTTTAGCTTAGATTCTATACAAACATATATATCAATAAAACCAAACAGAAAACGACTAATTCTGAAGATTAAAACCAATTAAAAGTAAAGAAAATTAATTATGAATGACTTTAACTTAAATATGTAAATAACATTATAAATACTTTTAAAGAAGTATAGAAAAAATATAAACAACAAAATGTATGAAATAAAAATAATATCACATCATGTATCATATAATAATTACATGTTTAAATTCATATTATAGCACAAAGAATACGAAATACACCATACAACTATACTATACTAAGTTCGTAAGTTTATTTATATATTTATACCACTTGTACTAAGCGAAATAAAAAGAGGGTCCTGCTCTCACTTCACTCATTCATTCATAAGAAATAAAAATAAAAACAAAACAAAACACAAGATCATATAAATTAAAATATATATCAATAAAATTATTATAATATTGTTATTCTTGTTGCGGATTCGTAAGTAAATATAGCGGGGAGAATCTAGTACACTCGCCGACCAGCATATTCACCACACGTCTGTCAGCCGCCAGCTGACAATGCGTCACTACCTAGGGATGCCATCGAACTGTCAACCTTTTTCAAATGTGACCAACGGTTTTTAGTCAATGCCAGCTCTTCGTCGCTAGTGTCCCGCTCGCTAGTCAACAGGTCGTGTTCTCCAGCTGCAAACAGCGTCACGGTATTAAATCGAAACAAACTCCCTAAAATAGGATTAATTTATATGCTTTACTAAGTTAAATACTGAAATGTTAGACATTTTTTGGTTACAGTGTAGCTAGTTTGCTTGCATGTCCGTGAGTTTATAATTGAAAGTCAGTGATTTGCCGAAGAAAGTTATAGTGCATTTGGACCACCTGGACGCCACCTCTCTGATCGCCTCACCACCAGGATCGCATCCTAAAACAATTCTAAATTCAGACTTTTTTGTAACGAAATTGTAAAGCTATCGCCTTTTGACCCTTGGCTCAATTTTTCAGAAAATTAATCTCTTACAGATTAATTTTCTTTTCTTGAAGGAGGGGAGGACGTAATGATCCCAAATCACTACTCTTCCTACAACCTAATAATTCAAAGTAAATCCTGCTTCTGTGAATCCCTTAACAACATTTTGTCGACAATTCGCAGAAGCATCACCGATTTTTTAAACTACAAATCTCAACGAGATTTTGTATAAAAGGGCGATGCATTTCAGTTTCGAGGATCAAAAATCGTAACCTACAATAGGGAGACCTACCGCAAGGTCAAGGACAACCTCAGGCCCAAGAAGGTGAATTATTACACATTCAACTCGGTCGACGAAAAGTCGACGACTATCTTTTTAAAACGAGACGTTGCTTGTTGGGAAAATAACGACATCGCCATTCCCTTCAGGCAACATTTCCTCACGTCAAATTCTGTCCCCCACAACGGTTTGTGAAAATTAGACCAGAAAAAAAACTCGAGCTAACTAAATAGCAAATCAGAACCTAACGACGGTTGAGATAAATACAGACATGAAAAGACATCAGATTCCCCATGACAACGTCACTCTTCGTCTCATCCGAGAGCGCAAAAACCTCAGCAGAATGAGATATCGTCACCGCTTTACGCAAAGGGAACCACTATTGTGATCCATCGTTCACAATATTGGTGCACTGATAAAACAAAGAATCATTGCAGACATTGCCAACGTTACAGACATGTCTCCCGAAACTGCACCACGAACCGCCGTTGCGTTGTGGAAAACCCCACGATATTGGCAAGTGCCGACTCCCACCAGCAAAGTATGATCCCGCAACAAATGTGCAGGATGAATTAACTTTGCCAACTTATTGCAACTGCGGAAACAAAGGACATCCGGCCAGTTACAAGCACAGTCCTAAATATAAAGAGCTAATTCAAAGACTCAAGCTAACCAAATAGCAAGTCAGATTTCGGAAAACAGGCCACACAAAAGCTCATCCAAAATGAATATACATTCGCCGATATGCTTAAAGGACCACAAACAAAGAATATGAAAACTCTCCCTCAAAAACATAGTCAAGTCCCTAAGCGATCCGCTGTACAAGCCAACACAATGACACAAATTCAAAGTCTCACGAAACTGCAAGATGAACTGCCGTTGCGTCCGTTGTGGGAAATCCCACGATATTGGCAAGTACGAACTCCCGCCAGCAAAATATGATCCCACGATAAATGTGCAGGATGAGATAACTTTGCCAACTACCTGCAATTGCGGCAAGAAAGTACATCCGGCTAGTTACAGGATGTGTCCTAAATATAAAGAAATAGTCCAAAGATCCAATGAGACTAAAGCTAAACAACTACCCAACTCAAACTTCGGTAAACAGGCTACTCAAAACTTCATCCAAAATGGATTCACATTTGCTGACAAGGTTGAAGGGATCCAAACAAAAAAAATTAAAATTCTCCACCACCTCTCCCTCAAAAACACATTCAAGTCCATATGCGATCCACTGTACAGGACAACACAATGACACAAATTCAAGCGGCGGTACAAAAGCCTCAATGGGGCAACCGTTAATGCTCTAGACACGGTGGCGTTTCTAACAGATATACACACAATACACAAGCAAATGGTGAACCCAAGGAAAATTGAATAAGAAAAAAACATCAGCCGTATACCAAGCAATAACATAGCAATTCGACATCAGTTGAGTGTGCTTGAGTTTAGAAATCGAATAGAAACTACTAAATAGGGGAATTTTCCATGGAGGCGTCTATGGACTCCCACATTGTGATTCCGTGGAAGTCTGCGGGAATTAACTGTATCTTGCTAATAATGGTAGAGTGAATATATACTCTGTATGCCACTCGCATAAAACTAATAATGGTCCCATTTATCCCGAAGATATCGGCCAATTAATAAGGTCTTCAAGCCATACAATCTTCATCATAGATGGTTATTTTATCTCTAGACATCCCCACTGGAACAACTCTGTCTCTGGCCCAAATGGTACAAAATTGAATCAATGGTATAACAAAAACTCGTATGCCCTCAACTTCGAAATAGTCGCACCTACGTTGGTACGCGAGGTAACTCAATTTTGGGCATCCTTTTTGTGTTCAGAGACTTGCTTCCTCAACTCACTCTCCAATTATTGACGGATGCTTCTGACTACAATGCTATGATAACGTTTATTCGCAGCTATCGAGCATTCCGGGTTCATATCGGATACATACCCGACTATGGGCGGACAAATTGGGACAACTTCAATGTCACATTGAACGAAAAACTCCAGCAGCTCTCTCTTCCCACTGACAGGAACCTAATGACCGTTCATAAGATTCTAGTTGAAACTTCAAAGACTGGTGCCACGAAGTACAAACTTAAAAAGAGTTATCATTATGGGGATAAAACAAAGAATCCACAAACAGTCGTACCCGACAAGTAGAAGACAGACTGAAGAAGGGTATTCAGAGAGACCAGAACGTTAAAAAAATATGTGGCACTTCTCGTATCATTGGCCCATTCACCGCCAATGATGTTGATGTCAATAATGACACCAATAAAGCAAACTTCGTCGGAGAGACCTTTGAAAATAATCAGAAACTCAGTCATGAGGATGGCGAACCGGATACTAATGCAATCATTAGTTCAGAGGTTCACAATAAATTAGACAACTTTAACGAGCCAATTGTTGTCTTATATCCAGCCAACAGTGCATACTCCGACGACACACGGGATAATGGTCACGGCTTCGTCACACCAAATCCCCTACTGAACCTAGTTAAATCTCGAAACCCTAATAAGTTACCTAATATCGACAATATATCGTACCAGTCGTTGCGAAGGCTTTCTGCTTTATTCTTTATAAAGCTCTCAATTCTGTTCAACCATGCCTACAACATGGGGTACTTTCCCAAGCTTAGAATAATTTTATACTCAAGCTTAGAATACTATTATACCCCAAAAATGACTTTCACCAAAATGTCTAATTTGACCTAGAATATCATACGCCTTTCCCGTATAGTCTTGTATATCCTCGGCCCAAATGGAAAGAAAGAATTTTCGAAAGGAAACTCCTCAGAAGGTGCATCAACCACTCTAAAGGCCCGACGGCCGCCAATACCCTAACTCTCACCTATACGTGCCTCCATTAACCATATCGAAGAGCACTTGCTACAATTAGCATACAAGTACCTCGAAAGCTTTCAGAAAACCGAGAACCTACTTGTACGGGAATCTTACGTTCTTGACCCTTCTCTCCTTCGATCTCTTCGGATCCGACCACCACAATTTTTGGCTTCAGTTTAAAACTGAAGAAATTAACCTTCCCAACAACATTCCCCTCTATAATAAAGGATCCCAGGACCCATCCCATAGGGTCTACTGCTGACACACTACAAACACGCACGCACACACGCGCGCGCTCGCACGCACTCACGCACGCACATGGGCAGGAGCCGCACAGTATAAGTCGTACATGAGGGGAGTGAACTCAGCACATAGGCTGGCATCACACAGAGTATGCTGTGCATTCCGAGCGGTATCCGAAGATGCCATAAATATTTTGGCCGTGAGGACACCACTTGGCATGGCAGCTAAAGAAAACGCTGCATTGCATGAGGTCGCGCAAGAGAATCGTCGGAGAATGCAGTCACATATAGAGCTCTCAAGCCTAAGAGAATGGCAACGAAGGTGGGATTCTTCCACCAACGGAAGATGGACCCACACCATGATACCTGATGTAGAAACATGGGTGAAAAGAAAACATGGCGAGCTGAATTACCACCTGAGTCAGCTAATATCAGTCATGGATGCTTTCGGCAATACTTGCACAAGTATAAGCATGTAAATCACCCATACTGCTTGTATTGCGAAGGCAAAATAGAAAATGTGGAACACGTAGTCACAGAGTGCGTCAGATTCGATGCCGCACGAACAATTTTGGAGAGACATATGAGACGGACAGTTACTCCGGGAGGAGTAATATAATACATGCTGAGTTTAAAATAGGCATGGTCCGTAGCAAATGATGTTCCATGTGACACGATACAGCAGCCGACAAGCGACGAGCAAAGTAACAGGTAAATTCCGGCCGCCCCGCAATGGAATATCTAAAAGAAAGTTCCGCGGGGATCAACGGGAATATGCGCCTGGTGGACGGCGGTTTTAGCCGGTAAAAGTCCACCATGCCTCTGGATCGGTCAGAGGTATCTTTTGAAGATTTCCACCTTCCTTCCGAAACCAAAAAAAAAAGAAAAAACACACCGACCAAAGCGAAGATTACCAGACGCCAAAAACATAATCTGTTTTTACTACCGTCTACCGGTCTTGTATTACCTCTTTCCCATCACCCCCCCCCCCCCCCCCCCCCCCCCCCCAAACCCAAGTAGCTAGAGAATGTTCTAACTAACACTGTCCTTAGATACCCCTTTCTTTCTCACCATCCCCTCCGTAGTTAGAGAACATTTGAACTAACCCTGTCAACTCCATCCTTAGTTACCCCCCCCCCCCCCTCCTCCGCCGCCTTCTTTTTCAGACATCTTGAGACCGAGCCCAACATCCTCTCGGATGTGGATGATTCTGGTTATCACAAGATGACCAGAAGCCAGAGACAAGATGAAGAACACATTTGTCCTTGTCTCGTTTAAGTCGGCCACCCACCACACCTTTTTTTTCTTTTCTTTTTTTTTCCAGGATGAGTCTCAGATACATATATTTCGTAACAATTAAATAAAGAAATAGATCAAGAACAACTTTAAACTAAGTGTCTTTTACCTTTTCCCTCAACAATCGGTGTCACTCTTCCCTCAGGTCTGAGGAAGTACAGTGGCGACCGCACCGAGCAACTAGAGAACGGTCTAACAAAGAGATCCTCCTCCATTTGAGGACAAGGAGGCGCGCTCCCTAAATATTGCTACGAGATTGCTGTTAAGGAAATTCGCCAGTAGGTGCTTAAATACCAAAACGACAAAAAACTTTTTGAATATGAAATATGATAACGCATCACTCTTCTGAAATAAGTTTCCCGAAAGTTCTATCAGTCAGAGAATGTGGCTTATTTTAAAAATGAATACCAGATTTACAAATAAATACAAGGGATCATTCTTCAGCCGAACTACACAAACGTGAACATCTTAACACTTGCTTGACGCCCTCCCGTATTCGATCTCTCGGCTTACATTAACACTATTATTTGGCTTATAAGGATACCACAAAATCTGTTTTCTGGGTGAGTGATTTCTAAATTGAGCTCCTCGATAGTATAGTGGTTAGTATACCCGCCTGTCACGCGAGAACCTCTGGCGCAAGACTAATGACCTTGCCCGGAAAAAACAAATCATTATGAAAAATTTAACAAGCCTCAGGACTTGCTAAATAAGGCCAAGATCGACTCCCGGTTGTAGTGCCGATGATGATGATGATGATTTCTAAAATGTCATGTAACCAAAAAAGTTAAATACTTTTTCTTCTTTTGTGTAAAACTTTATCTTGTTTTTAAAATGGAAAAAATAAAAAAGAAAATGTACAGGAAAATGTTCGTCCCTCTAAGATAATGTTGATAAAAAAGTGAAATTAACAAATGAAAATCAAATTAAGACACTTTACCAAAATCCTCTTTAAGATAAACTCCATCCGACCGCAAAACGCATTTTCGAACAATTTAACCGAATATATATTGCAGTCTTTACTTTGCGTTACTAGTGATCTAAAAACAAAAAGTTTCAAGCAACGAAGACTCACCTAAGTCAATGTCAAATATATTAGGCTTACTCGTAAAGTCCAAACAACACCTGAAGGATCTTAAATAACCATAAATCGCTTCGATCTTGTCGGTACGCTATTGTAAATTGATCCATAAATTGATCCCCCACGTTGGACAATTTCATGATGATTTCGAAATTATTTGATACACACTTGAATTTTCCGCTGATGTTTAGCTGATGAAAGTAGATTTCCACCATGAGGTGCTTCACAGGTGCCCTCATCTTGGGGTGCGAAATTACCAGATCAATCAAACTTAGCAGACATATACCTGTGGCTCTCATATCCTTCTTCTGACATCGAGTACTCTTCGGTAAAAAGCTGCAAAATCAAGTCATCGGTAAGTTATGTACTTCAAGACATCCTTCTGTTACTCACTGTTTTAAAAGATGCTTTAAAATGGCTATGATGTTAAAAAATTCCACTTGTGATCCATCAACGGAGTCACATCGTACAAAGAAGATCAGGGCTCGTAAGACATTTTGTAAGATCCTTAAAAATTGATAAGTGCAAAAAAAGTGGTTATCCATAAGAAGACGTATTAACTTCATCACAGGTTGCAGCAGAATTAATTCAGACGAGATGCTATTGTTAATGGCAATGTGCACATTATTGTCCAGATATTCTTTAATTACTGCTGCAGGATCGGTGGCACATTCTATACTGATATAGATTTCCGAAATAACAAGAATTTTTGTATGTAAACTGTACTCTGAAATGGCCTTGTTGAGGACTGAAATATGCTTTTGTGATAACGACATTGTGAACTCACTGTCACTCTACCGCAATCGTAAAACTAACTCACCGGAAGTGAGGTGATTAAATCAATGCAGGCTACAAAATTGGCAAAGGTATGTGTCTTTGCTAAGTTCTGATCTGAATGATATACATCGAATTGGATGAGACAAAAGCCATTGGTGATCTGCACAATTTTAAAGCATTAAAGTAATCTGAATTGAAGCGAATCTTGTTAGGCTATTTAATATTTATATTGTTTTTTAATATGGGAAATACAAACTATAATTCATCAATGTTTGGTCAATAGAACATTAAGGAATCGATTTTTCTTCTGCTAGTGAGAATAATTGCCTAAGTCTTGCGAATAGAACGCGAAAAAATCATCTAATGTTACAGAGGAGAAAGGCCAATCTGATATTTGTGCCATATGATAGCACACCGTCTATACCTTTACAACCCGTACACATTCCAACACGCATGCCGTACACTGTCGCTGTCTCTCAAATGCCACATTTGCCACCCTAGGGCTCCTCGATAGTATAGTGGTTAGTATACCCGCCTGTCACCCAGGAGACCGGGGTTCGTTTCCCCGTCGGGGAGCCCCTGGCGCAAGACTAATGACCTTGCCCAGAAAAAATAAATCATTATGGAAAGTTTAACGAGCCTCAGAACTTGCTAAATAAGGCCAAGACCGGTTCCTGGTTGTAGTGCCGATGATGATGATGATAGCACCCCTAGTTTAAAAAAGATACGGATGCATATGTTTCCGTAATTATCTTAACAATAACAAAGCAAAAGATATAAAATATTATATAGAGCAACAACAACGATATAAAAATAAAAACTCAAATTTTAATCAAAGCAAACTTTCAAATTTGTTTACTCTAACATCTGTTTCTTTTGTTTTATTATTGGTAGTACAACACTTATTATTTAATTATCGGAAAATGTTGTATATTGGTATTACAACATTTATTATTTATTTATGTGTGTATGATGTTATAGTACGTGGTGACAGGCTATTTCCCTGCGACTTACAGTTACTTATGTGGTGGGAATATTTCTTCTTTGTCTAATGCGTCTCAATTATGCCAGGCTTCCTTCTCTTCCTTGGCGCGGCTTCTTCTTTCTGTTGTGTTTTTTTCGGATTGATAAGACTTTACTTTACTTGCAAACTTTATTTGTTCCTAAACAGTTGGAAATGTCGATCCCTATATACTTTTGGTGATTGATTTTATTCTAATCCAATCAAAACAAAAGGCCCGCTGTACCGTTGCAGGGCTGCAACCCTTTGCTTGATTGATTAGTTCTCTCCTCTTGTCCATTTGCAACCACTCTTTTATACCGGAATTATTGGCGAGGAAATGCAGACGATGCGTTTACGTCAGCCAGAATTATGACCCATATTGAGGCTGTGGGGCACGAGGACGAGCCGCCGGCATGGATGCAGGGTTGTACCTCGTCCTCACAAATGTTTCACGGTCCTTAATTGAAGATTGTTCCGCCTCAGCACGAGAAATCAGTTCACCAAGAGGAATAAGGAAACGATGATTGCACTTCGTTTCCCGTCGGACACAGCATAGAATAACACACAGGTGGTATTGTTTAAAAGAGATAACACACTACTGAGGAGCACACAGAAACAATAAAACGCACGATTTCGTTCATTCAGATTTATTTTATTTGGTGTAAAAAAAAGGAATTAATATTTATTTTTCAAACACTCATTCGAATCGATTCGACTTACAACTCGATTATCGCACCGCACCGCGCGCGAGTTATGTCGGAGTCAGCGACCGCCAACACAACGATCCCCGACGTAATTTTAAGAAGCAATTTCCGGCCAGAAAGCAAACTGCAACGTAGTCTTGCGAAACTGTGAAATGCACCTTTCCCAGGCACTGAACTTGACACGCCGTGAGGTGCAATGTTCTCCCACCGTATCAAGGTCAGTATGGATAACGGCATTTCTCAGTTTTGGATTTCAGACTTAGAGGCAGTTCGTTTTTAATCGTGCAAGTGCAAAGTCGAGATACCTCGAAGATAAAAGTTCCTATTTCATGAGTCGAAACTGTTAATTCGAATAAAATATAAGTTAAAAGCCGATATATAAAAGTTGTGAAATATTGACAATAAAAGTTCGCGGTGATGAAAAATAAAGTTATTAATTAAAAGAAAGTTTATTTTATATTTTTAAAAAGGCTACGAGCTGAAAGCTCTACGTAATTGGCGCAGTCGGTAGTTCTAAAGTCTAAAGACATTGGAATTGAACAACACTAAAGTGATTTAATAGTTACAAGTGAACTAACAATAGACACTAAAGTGATAGCAACAAGTGCATTAAAGTACAAATCAACGGAAAGAAAAGAAAAACAATCCTAAACTTATATTAAAAAGTTAACTTTAAAAAGCTAGCAATTTTAAGAAAAAAAAATTTAACGTGATAATACAAGAGTTAATGATACAAATAAAAAGTGAAGACAATTGTCGATATAATATATAGTAATTACGGAAAATTAAACTTATACAAATATACATCGTTTTCCAAATACAAAAAAAAAAAAAAGAAGAACAAAATGCCAAATGAGAACCAAACCGGCTTATCGATGGACGAAATATTAAAGGAATCGTCCAAAATAAAGGAGTTCTGGGGCAACACAGAAGACTACTCCCTATCCTCATTTATACGGGAAGTGGAAATATTCCTTCCTTGCTACGTGGGCGGACCACTGGAAAGATACTTCCTCCAACGACACGTCATCAATAGGATTCAAGGACCAGCGTTGCAGACAATCAGGACATTGGGACAAAATCCAACGTGGGAACAAATCAAGAAAGAACTGATCCGGAACTACGGAGTAAGGGAGAGCTATTACTCCCTATATCATCAGGCACTGGAGCAGAAAAATAACAATGTAAGTCAGTATTATAATAAATTAAGAAATATTTTAGATAGACTTAATTGTAAATTTGAATTTGACGAAAAAAAACCCGTAGAGTTCTGTCACAATAGTAACGAAAAAATGATTCTAAAAACATTTATTAACGGTTTAGATGCTAATTTAGCTAGCATAATCTTGAGTAGGCAAATAGAAAATCTTAGGGAAGCATTTTACACACTAGAGGAATCAGGGTTATTAACAAGATACCAACATAAAACGAATCTGTGTAGCGAGAACCGAAGATACAATATTCATAATCGAGATCAGGTTAGAAACTCCGATAGACAAAATTTTAACGATAATAATTTCAATAATAGACCAGTTAACACTAGGCCAAATCTTAACGATAATAATTTCAATAATAGACCAGCTAACACTAGGCCAAATTATCAGAATGACTTTATGAGACGACAAACATCGGGACAATTCAGGAACAACAATTCAGGTCAATATAGGAATCAGGGAAATTTCAACAACAATTCAGGTCAATATAGAAACCAAGGAAATTTCAACAATTCAGCTCAAAGGAGAAATAGGTCTCCTGACGCTATGAGCATAGACCATGTCGAAGAGGTAAATTTTCACTTAGTTCCTCGAGGCAAGATCTACCGATAGTCGAACTCAGCATTGGTACCGAAAAAGTCCGCTGTCTAATAGACACGGGATCCTCCACAACATTACTAGACAAAACAAAACTGCAATCCTACAGGAGAATCCCTCTACAAAATAAACTCTTTTTCAATACCCTCTCCGGACAAACTTTTAGCGATAACGAAATTATTACAAGTCTACCAAGAGAATTTAATGAAAACGCATTTATGAGTTGGAAACTTACCGAATTCAGGAACAAAGACTTTGACGGAATTATAGGACAAAACTTGCTTAAACCACTACAAGCAATTGTAAATTTACAAGACGACTATTTAAAAGTAAACGAACAAAAAATAAAATTTTTTAATTCACCCCCATTTTCGTACGAAGAAATAAATGACCTTCAAGAATCACACGATTCAGAAGAGGCCCTTTTTAGAAACGATCTGAATTCTGAAGAATTAGACAAATTAAAAAACCTCGTAAACAGAAATCGTGATTTATTTTATAAAGAAGGACAGCAACTAACCCATACAAATGAAGTTGAACACGAAATTGTCACTTCAACAGACAGGCCAACATTTTCTAAAATCTATAGATATCCTCAAGTCCATGCAGAGGAAATTAATAAACAAATAACAGACATGTTGCAACAGGGAATAATAAAGGAAAGTAACTCTCCCTATAACAGTCCACTCTGGATCGTCCCCAAAAAGATTGACAGCTCTGGAATCAGAAAGTTTCGAATAGTTATAGACTATAGGAAGCTAAATGAAGTAACGATCGATGACAAATTTCCAATTCCCAACATCGAAACAATACTCGAAAAACTAGGACGATCACAGTATTTTACAACCTTAGATCTCGCAAAAGGCTTCCACCAAATTTTAGTGAAAGATGTTGATAGAAAAAAGACGGCTTTCTCCACTCCCATGGGCCACTACGAGTACGTTAGAATGCCTTTCGGACTGAAGAATGCACCCGCAACATTTCAAAGACTTATAAATTCCGTTCTAAGGGAGTATATAAATCAGATTTGCGTGGTCTACCTTGACGACATCCTAATCTTCAGCACTAGTCTAGAGGAACATGTTAGCAGCATCCAAAAGATTTTTAACAAACTCAGGGAACACAATTTGAAAATCCAGCCAGATAAGTGTAAATTTTTCGCCCGAGAAACAGAATTCCTTGGTCACACTTTGACGACAGAAGGCGTCAAACCAAACATGTCAAAAATTTTAGCTATCCAAAAATTGAAACTACCACAAACAGCAAAACAAATTAAATCTTTCCTGGGCATTACGGGTTATTACAGGAAGTTCATTAAGGATTACGCAAAGATAGCCCAACCCCTAACAAAGTATTTAAAGAAGAATGCAAAAATAAACATCAGGGATCCCCTTTACGTGAACGCTTTCGAAAAACTTAAGTTTATCCTAACTGATCCACCAGTACTAAAATATCCAGACTTTGAGAAGAAATTTAAATTAATTACAGACGCTAGCGATTTTGCTATTGGAGCAGTCCTAACACAAGACGGACATCCGATATGCTACTCAAGTAGGTCCCTAAATGAGCACGAAAAAAATTACTCTGCCACAGAAAAAGAGCTCCTAGCAATTGTCTGGGCGGTCAACTACTTCAGACCATACATTTACGGTAGGCCTTTTGATCTAATGACAGATCACCAACCCCTTAAATGGCTCCAAACCAAGCACAAAGGGAAAGATATTAATCCCAGACTTCAAAGATGGTTACTTAAATTGGGCGAATATAATATTAACATCGATTATATTAAAGGTAAAGAAAATGCAGCAGCCGATTTTTTAAGCCGAATAAACGCGGACACTGGAGAAATTAATATCATTGAACAACCCTTAGAGGACGTAGGAGAAAATAATCCACAAAACGACGATGTGAGCTTAGCAAATACCATACACTCACAAGTAGAGGAAGAAAATAACCACTTTTCAATCTTAGACACGGTTGTAAACAGATTCTATACACAAATAATCCTTTCCAATAACAAATCAAGGGAAATTGAAGTAGTTAACAATAAAAGGAAAATTTATGTAAATTCTAGTGACATTGACCAAGGGAAACTAAACGACATATTTAGAAGATTCATTAAAGAAAGAGGAAAAATAGGAATATACTCAGATCTCACAGAACACGAATATAACATAGTTCAACAAAAGCTTATTGAACTGTTCGGCGCTAATAGAAACATTAAATTCTATAAATGTGCATATCAAGCGAGAGACTTAAGCAACGAAGATGAAGCTTACAAACAAATAGCTAGATATCACAAAAACGAAACAGGGCATGCAGGTGTGGTTGAAAATTACGCAGGGCTTAAGAAACTCATATACTTCAGTAACCTTAAGGAACTGATTCAAAAATACATAAATAACTGCGACACTTGTACCAAGGCCAAATATGAGAGAAAACCTATCAAAAACAAATTTAAAATCACTGATACACCATCAGATATTAACCAAACAATACACCTAGACATTTACACCAATAGTAAAAATAATTTTATCACATTTATAGACAAGTTCTCTAAACACGCAGTAATATTTCATTTAGAAGATAGAAGCAGCATAACAGTCAGGGAAAAGTTAAGATTATATTTTTCAATCAAGGGTAAACCAAAATTAATGATTTTCGACAACGAGTTCAGCAGCACCAACATAAAAGATTTTTTGAGAGAAGAGAGAGTTGAAATACATTTTACTAGACCTAATAGTCACACAGGAAACTCGGATATCGAGAGATTCCATAGCACTATAGGCGAGAAAATGAGAATACTCTCAGCAGAAAAATCACGGTTGACAACTCTCGAGAAAATGTATAAATGTGTAGAATGGTACAACAAATCCGTGCATTCCACAACTAACTTTAAACCATTACAAATACAGGAAGGTAGAATAGACAAAGACACCGTTAGAGAAAACATTCATACTAAAAAGATGAAGGTAATATCGAAACGAAACGAAGCTAGGGAAGATTACGAAGAAAGAAGGGAAACAGGTTATGTCAAGAACTACAAAGCACTTAGGCATAAAGAACAACCAAGGTACCGAAAACTCGAACTTTCCAACGTACACCCGTCTAATATTAAACGCCCTTACAAATTTACAGGTCAAATGGATACAAGTAATATTAACCCTACTCCTGACACTGACAATGACCCAAGCGACATTGATGGTTGAACAAATCAACACAAACAGTGGATTTTCCGAAATAAAACTCGGCAATGTCCAGATTACGAAATCACATGACATTATCTTACACACAATTAGCCCAATAGAAATTCAAAACATAATACAAAATTTAGAAGAAAACCTGTCAAATATACAATTTGAAAACGGAAAAGACTTACTAACGGACGAACTAGAATCACTAAAACACAAAATACATACAATCATTCCCCATAAACATAGAAGAGGTCTTATAAACATCATAGGTTCCGGCATGAAATGGTTATACGGTACAATGGACGATGACGACAGACGAAACATTGAAGAACATTTAAAAATTACTGACGAAAACAACCACAACCTCATTACGCAACTTGACCAACAAATTATAATTAATGACCATTTTAACAAAACATTTTTAATGCTCAAACAGACTATCGACGAAGACAGAGAACGAATTCTAAGCAAGTTTAACACGACAGATGGTAGAATTAGTAAACTATTTAACAAACTTATATATCTAGAAAGTCTATTAAAAATAAGAATTATAAAAGAAAATGTAGAACATATTCAGGCTAATATTGCGTCAAGTCGATTAGGAATAATGACCAGTAGTATACTTAGTAAAGAAGAAATAATTAAGTACAATATAGATTTCGACAAACTACGGTCAATTAAAATAGGAACAGCAAAATATAACAACGACAGAATTATCTTTGCTATTAAAATACCTAAAGAAACAATAGATACCCCAAAATATTTCGTTACTGCTATGACAGACAGTGAATCCGATGAATTAATAATAGAAAACGAAGAGATTGTAAAAATAAATGAAACAATTTATACATTTAAAGAAAATACGGACTTCAAAAATTTGAAAAAGACAAATCTATGCATTTACTCCAAAAACTGTATCAAAATCAAGAATAGTAAAGACCAACTTATAGAAATTGAAAGAGGACTGTTATTGCTTAAAAACTATAAAAACGTTGAAATATCAAGTACATGTGACGAAAGAAAAATTAAAATAAATGGAAACTATCTACTTAACTTTAACAACTGTAAACTAACTATTGGAAACGAAATTTTTACTAACGAACAAGAAACATTTGAAGAAAAATTTGTAATACCCTACCAAGATATCTTAAACACAACAAAAAGCCAATTAACATTTGAAGAAATCATGCTAAAACAAGAAAAAAATATAGAACATATAAAAGAACTCAAATTTTCTAGAAAAACTCATGTAATATATAATATTTATATCCTTTTTACCATCGTTGTTATAATCATAATTGTTGCAATTTTTATCTACTATAAATTATATAAATTAAGAAATAGAATAATCATAACTCAGGAGAGTCATGAGGCAAAGGGGGGGCGAGTTATGTCGGAGTCAGCGACCGCCAACACAACGATCCCCGACGTAATTTTAAGAAGCAATTTCCGGCCAGAAAGCAAACTGCAACGTAGTCTTGCGAAACTGTGAAATGCACCTTTCCCAGGCACTGAACTTGACACGCCGTGAGGTGCAATGTTCTCCCACCGTATCAAGGTCAGTATGGATAACGGCATTTCTCAGTTTTGGATTTCAGACTTAGAGGCAGTTCGTTTTTAATCGTGCAAGTGCAAAGTCGAGATACCTCGAAGATAAAAGTTCCTATTTCATGAGTCGAAACTGTTAATTCGAATAAAATATAAGTTAAAAGCCGATATATAAAAGTTGTGAAATATTGACAATAAAAGTTCGCGGTGATGAAAAATAAAGTTATTAATTAAAAGAAAGTTTATTTTATATTTTTAAAAAGGCTACGAGCTGAAAGCTCTACGTAATTCGCGCGGTACGGTGAATGGCAAACGCGACCGACCTCCTTGGTGTTTGGATAAAAAGACTCAAACGATATCCTCTCCAATAAGGATGTCGTTTTTTACCTACCACCAGGGAAACGTAAAGTCTCTCTTGGTGGTATAGGAAACCAGATCTTGTAATAAAGGTCATGGTGGTATGTGTGGGATCGTTGAGATCAGTGCTATTCACACGTGCAGTGGAACAACGAAACAGGCAGGCGGCAAGGACAATAAGGAAAAATGACCAAATGCGCCGTTGGTAATGCGGGTCATTGTTTACACGATGCCTCGTCGCTATTTTCGACGTTGGGAGAAAAAGGTGCTAAAAGCAAATTGGATGTTTATGGCATCTCTGGCTGCAGTAGAAACCGGGTTCATATTTGCATTAGGAAATGCTGGAGAATTTGGTTTCGGCGTCTATTGCGCTAATTATATGCAGCTGCTTGGGTTGTTTATTGATAAGACAAACAAAAAAGGTTGCCAGGCAATGTGTATGAAAAAGTATATGACGCGGCTGGGAAAATAGACGGCGCGATATTTATGGTCCCTGTCATGACGGTTACATTGAATGCAATCCGAATTAGTTTGTTTACAGGAATTCATCTAAGGGAATTTGACTGGCGACGTAGATGCCGAAATTGATTGGAAATTCCTGGTAAGTTAATAAAGAAATCTTAAGGAGCAATGGTATGCGAAGAGAATGCATGAAGGTAAGTTTTCTTTACAGGGACTTAAAGATCATAGATTTGATCTCTTAAATGCGTGCAGCATTTTTAGGTACTAATACTGTTGCATTAGAAAACTAAAGGGAGTTGAGTAGTAGTTATGGGGGTTTTTCAGGTAAGTAGACCGTAGGGTTTGGCGGCACCGCTACAAGGCTAAATGCCTGGCACGAGTCCTTTGCATTTCCCAATGCTCAATTTCCACTTAATTGCCCCGCTTAAAGTGCGGCGGCATTGCCTTGAGCAATTACTTAATTGATTGCTGCATATACCGGACCAATTAAAGTACATTGGCCCGTGTTCAAATCGTATCATTCGATCGATTTGCGTTTCGTTGCTGTGTCTGTCCTTTCGCAGATCTCAGCGTTTGATCGACGCTCAATTAAATCGTCGCGAATAGTCTTTGAAGGCACCGACCGTGACATATAACTTGTATGACACTTGTTTTCGGGCATGCAGCAAAAAACATGCAGTCGAAATATGACACCGTGTGCTTGCTTGGTTTTTGAATGTGCAACAGAATGCTCTTTGCGAGTGACCTTGGGAATTCAATTGCACAATGATTTACGATAAGCGCTTTGCTTTGGAAAGTATGAATGAATAATTTTTGCAACGTATGCGATATGAATATTAATTGCCTGCGGGTAAAAGGCGGCAGTTAATTGGTCGTGTGTTGCATTGTGTGTTATATAAATGTTAGTTGTGAGGATGTTTGAGAGGGGTTGTGTAGCGAAGTATCATCATCATCATCATCGGCACTACAACCGGGATCCGGTCTTGGCCTTATTTAGCAAGTCTCGAGGCTGATTTGTTTTTTCCGGGCAAGGTCATGAGCCCTGCGCCGGTAGCGAAGTATAACACTTTTTTTTATATTTCGCAAACAGTCACCGGTTAACCATCGTATCAGCAAGTTATATAAATTTTCTGTGCGTTATTTTTTGCATGGTAATTTGAAATGCATGCCGTTATATATCGTTAGTTTTACTTCTTCGATATCACTTGTAATCTTTGTGTTTTTCTTCCTTTCTGCTTTTAAGTGCTTTTAGCGATTAAGTGACGTAACTTTGTAATAATGGCCGTAGAGTCAAAAAAGAAAACATTAAAATCATTTTCGCTTCTTGGCGAAATTGATTCTCTACTTTTCCATAACCCTTCTCAAAAACCTAAACCCAGCCACTCCATTTGTCAAGAACGATATCCTGACCTACCACTTCCATCTGCAAGATTTGTAGTAATTTTTCCAAAAGAAGGAGAAAACCCGTCTCATCCCTACGCCAAAGATTGCTCCGAATATAAAACCGCGAAAGAAATGATTTTTTTTTGCGGTTTTATTGGTCTTGACTATCTGGACATCACAACGGCTAGGAAACACATGATCAGGCAGAACATTCCACATTTGTGTGGTTTGGCTAAAGAATGACTCTGCATGTTTATTTGTGTGCCTAAAGTCCACTTTCAACGTCAATTGTCCACTCCATATAAATGCAATTTTGACAAAAGGGCTGGATGCCAAACTCGGTCGAAGGCTTTTGAAATATCCGATGCGACTACCTTGCTTTCACCGAGGTAGTGGACGGAATGGCTTCACTTTTCGGTAAGGTACGCCATCAGATCTCCTGTGGACCTGTTGCCACGAAAGCCATATTGGCGGTCATTGAGGAGGTCATTTGATTCCAGATATTTCGAAAGTTGAAGGTTGATAAGAAATTCCATTACCTTGGATAGAATAGAAGTTAGTGCTATGTGTCGATAAGAAGAAAGGGATGTTTTGTCAACCTTTTTTCGGAATTGGGTGAATGCTCGCAGTCTTCCAACTATTTGGGAAACGGCCAGTAGAATAAAACAAATAGAAGAGTTTCCGCAGTGGTTTAGCGAGTGAAGAGGAACATCTCTTCAAAAGGATTGGGGAAATGCCATCCAGACCAGCGGATTTATGTGCGTTTAGCTCTTGGAGTGCGCGGGCAACAGTACGCGTTCGGAAGCGAAGCTAGCTCATGGTGTGGTGCTTATGCTCAAGTTGAGGCGGAACTGATGTGGTATTAAGCAGCGTTGAGTTGACTGCAAAATGTGCAGCCAGTAGATTCGCCTTCTCTATTGCAGGGGTAACTGGTTTGTCATCGACTATAAGCGATGGAATGGATGAAGAGACTGAGTTTTGAATGTTTTTCATGAATGCCCAGAACCTTCTTTGGCGGTTTATTATGTTGTTCAAGTGTTCCGCCGAACACTGCTTGCCGCCGAGAAAACATAGACCAGAGCGAACGCGGTTAAAAAGGAAACAACAAGAAAATTGTTTTGAACTTTATTTTATTGTTGTCGCTTATTATAAGTTTCGCAGTTTCCTTCTGCAATAAATGACGCGTAATTCGTCGTAACTGAAGGTTCTTATTTTAACTATCAAAACACACAAAATACTCGCTTCTACTTTATTACCGCGTCTTGTCGACCTCCTCGATGGAGTTCTCTAACTGTCTGCTCCTCGATAAAACCTCCTTGGTTGCTCGAAATAGGCTACCCGATATGGCTATCAAAATCTGACTGACTATCTGCCCACACAGATACCCAGATTCAAAACTGGTATCTGTATCTACACGGAAAAATTTCCATAATTGCTCTGCTAACAGAACTTCCGAATTTCTGTTAGCAGCATGTTATCACGTCCCAGGGGTGATTTTTCATTCCTGAAAGAAGAAACTCGCTCATCATCGAACATCATTATCACCATCCGTGGTGGTGGTCGAAAATCGGTTCCACGGTTGTCGATTGTATGCCGCCTTATTTACATAACACATCTGGCGCGAAGGCCGAAAGATATCCTGCAATTTGCATGGATGTATGGTTCATGGGTTTTGTTTGACTTTTGTCAATACACCCGAAATCCATTAGATCTTTCTAATGGGTGTGAAATACAAACAGACACCGTGGGATCGGAGTAGTTCCCTTGTAGGTTTTCAACCTCATACAATTTGAATTATCTCGTTGGGATAATTACGGTTGGTGTTTCTTTTGTTGGGTGATAGACTTGGTGGTCTTTGTGGTAGACCACCCGCACGTGCGTCCGTTATTCGGAGAATTTGCTGGTGATGGCGAATCCTTGTAACATCGTGTAGATGTTCAGGATTTTCGATTGTGCAGTGTTGGAGTGCGGCGCATTTCGATCTTTATGGAAAAGATGAATGAATGCTTTTACCTTTGTTTCAGGTATGCTCCCTCGACTTGTTGCTTGATATTGAAAGCTTTGGGACGTTCAGTTCCTTGCTTCTTTTTATATCGGTTCGCATTTTGCAGCCTTTGTTACAGGTATTGTAATGACTATTGGCCGCGTGTCTGTGGGCACGTGTGCTGCGTTATCAGGTAAGTAAGTTCTTTGAAGGTAGGAACCTTACCTGCGCGGAATTGTGCGTTCGTAGAACGCTACCCTTCTACTACCTGTGGCACAGTGTAATATTTTTTGTCTCACTCTCTGGTCAAGCAAGAACTTGGCGCGTTGAATATACGCATTACAGTCATTTCTAGCTCTCTTAAATCTTTTCCGGTTTTCCTCAGTATTGTTTTTTTTATACAACTGGAAGCTCAACTCTTTAGGCTTGACAGCTTCTCTGCACCCGGAATCGAACTACATATTTCTCTTGGGTTTGATACTATTTACTCTGTGCGGAATAAAGGTCCGCATGCCAAGTAGAATCGTGCCTGTCATTGTGTCCGCCATAGAGTCAACATCGTTATTGAGGAAAAATAATGACCATTTTAACCTCCCACAGTCGTTCAGACCTTCCCAGTTGGCTTTCTCGTAGAACCATACACTTCTTTTGAATCAGCAAAAAGCTGGACATATTGACCTTCAGGTGTTATGTGTCCGGAGTGACGAAGCCACTGAGAGTTATGCACATTAAAATCACCCGCAATAACGATATCAGTGCGACGATATAGGGTCAAGATCCTATCGATGGAATCAGACAGAGCATCAAATTCGTTAAAGGATGCGTTTCTATCCAAGTTTGGGCTTCTGTAAAGAAATCAGTAATGTATGATATGCTTACGAATGTCAAGTTTTAGCCAAGAGAAATTAAATTCTGGGTTGGAACAGAGCCCATATTGTGGCAGAAGCTGATAAGCAATATCTTTTCGTATGTATGTGGGTATACGGCGATGTGGAAACAACAGTGGCACTAAGACATATCCAGGTAGATTCAAATCGGAAATATCTGTATTAGTAGTTACCTGGGTTTCGCTAAGTGCGATAGTTGGTTACTGGTTAGAAACGTGGGCTGACACAGACGAGAAATTGCATCTCAAGCCGCAAATGTTACACAAATCAACGCGAAATCCCCGCTCCATCGAAATTGCCCTACAGTGAAAACCAATACCGCCTCGGGAAAGGATGCAAGTCGGGACCAGCAATAGATAAGCGAAAGCAACCACTACAGGTGTTATGCCTTTGTAGTAGGTGCCCCGCTAGGTCCGCACCGAAATCCAGGTCATCCCCCTTCCGTAACGAACATTATGCCACTCAGACACCAAAAACTCTCCAAAGATTATAAATCAATCGAGAATATCGATGCCTGACGGGCGTAAACAGAGGTGCGGAAAAAAGGAAAACAGGCACAAGGGGTGGAATGAGTACAGGGTTTTCCCGCACTGCACATCACTAACGTGTGAATTCTCGCACTTTTCACAGCACTAAGACGCATGTGTGGAGATCCGTTTATTTGTATAGAATCGCACAGAAAACTCTGCACTGCACTCGGTCGCGTGTCTGAAGATCCCTTTGTTTGTTTAGGATCTCACAGTAAGACTTCTCGCGCGAACCGATATTGTAATTCGGTATCTTATGTGTATTTAAGATTCCCAAAACGGATTGCACAATTGATCCGATAGTACGGATCAAGAGGCAGAATCGCACGTGCTGTCTCGTTGGCGGTTTTAAATCGACTACCACTACGATTACGATAACAACCACAAAAATTCTACATGGTCGAGGCAAACGCCCTTATTGACTACAAATCTCAAAGACGTTAAAGAACAGAAATTAACTAATTCCCTACCAAAAAAACCGTACCTAACCAACTTGTAAAATCATACAACTTAATGTTTAGCAAAAATCGTTAACACACAACTACTCGTATCTAACGGATGCTCTTCATCTATAGAGCCCCTACACCTACATTATCAAAACAGAAATCCGGTGAAAATCATCATCATCATCGGCACTACAACCGGAGTCTGGTCTTGGCCTTATTTAGCAAGTCTCTCCACCGGTATCCGGTCCATATCTGAGACTTGTTAAATTGACCATAATAATTTGTTTTTCCGGGCAAGGTCATTAGCCTTGCGCCAGGTGAAAATACATACAATAACAAAAGCATCCAAATAAATATCATTATCAAAAAAAAAAAAAAAAACGAATGTCCCTCCTCTTTCAAATACTAATCCCTCATTAAGATGAAAAAATATTACATGAGCCTGTCATTTAACGACGACGACGACTCGTAAAAAAAATAAAATAGTTTTTAACAAAATTGCGCTTCTCGATTAGCAACGGGGACGGAGAGGAAGGAGAGTACTCTTCGTTTTTTTATATTTCCTTTCAGTCCAAGTGGCGTACCTTGAAGCATGGCTTTAGAAAATGACACCAGCTCATGTTGACCAAATCTCCCAAAAAGCTTGGTTACTCGGCATCACAGTCCATGGGAATGTTCCGTGGTATAAACACATGTCGAACTTCGCCAGGTGTGTCTGTGGGGAAGAAGTATTGTGCCAATACACGGGCACTCCGTTCACTTCCTCATCATCATCGGCACTACAACCGGGAGCCGGTCTTGGCCTTATTTAGCAAGTCCTGAGGCTTGATAAATTTTCCATAATGATTTCTTTTTTCCGGGCAAGGTCATTAGTCTTGCACCACTTCCTCCTCCATCATAAATTTTTCACGCGCGACGGTTCATCCGTAGTTCCGCCGACACAAAAGGAAAAGCCAAACACCGGACAAGTAAAAATAGAAAACACACCATTTCCTTGTTTAGTTGTATTTTTATTTTAAAGAAAAACACTATTATTGGAATAACTTGTTTGAATCCATGGATTATTGTTCGGTTTCATTTTCTTATTGGATACTAACATTTTACGGTGGCACTGTTTAAAATACATGAACTAATTCGAACACTGGTGGTATGGACTTGCTTTTGATTATAATTAACACCCTAGCCACGACTCGGGGTACAACACGAACACGACTCCGATATATATATATGCGCGTCTCCGCAGTGACGGAGAGCGGGAATGGCGCGTGACCATGGCGGTCAGTGGATGGAAAACGACTCACCGAGGATAGAACTCTGACATGAATTCCATCCTAGGTTAGCGTTAAAAACAAAAGAAGAGAGAGAAAAACTTTTCTCTTAAGAATGCGGCCGCCAAGGAAAGGCACTCTTTCAGTGCAATGGTATGCGTGTGTGACCGTACAGATCGATGTTATTTACCCGTGCTCGAAAGCAGTGGAACAACGAAACAGGCAAACTGCAAAGACAACGGAGATTTATGATCCGTGTCTATGCTGTGCATTGCAGCTATCATAGACGGCAGTTCATTGGAGAAATGTGGTAAAGCAAATAAGGGCATCATACAGACATGGATGAGTGGTGCGGGTGCGTAAGTAAATGTATCGCCATTAGGAAGAAGTGCTAATGGTTTTTTTTTTCTATTTACACAATGGGAAATGTGAATCGCTGGTAATGCTAAAGGGATCGAATTGTATACATGATACCATGCGAAGGAATTCGTTTTATGACTCTAGGGTAAGATGAGAGTATTTGCTTTTGTCCGATGGTCAAGAGCTGCCGCGGCCGTGGAAATGCCAGGGACATGTGGTATGCACATGTACGGCGGAATTGCATTGGTGGAACAAGGGTGCCTAATGGTTGGGAATCTATGGTGCATATGCACGTTAAAGAATTGTTTTTAGGAATTTCAGATAATGCGTTGTATGCATCAAATGTCCTTGGAGAAGGAAATGTTTTCACGTGCCAATGCAAATGCATTGGCGGGAAACAATGGGAGTTGTGGAATCCCTAAAAAGGCAATGAAGAATTCTTACAGAGAATTGTATGCGAAGAGATCCATGATGGTAAGTTTTCTTTTACAGAAGCTTTGAAATAAATAAATTCGGTAAGCTTGATGCGTGCAGCATTTACAGGTGCTAATGCAATTGCATTAGCGAAGTTAAGAGATTGAATGGAAGTTATGGAGGGTTTTTTAGGTAAATGTACCATGGGGTTTGGCCGAACCGCCACCAGCCTCTGGAAAACTGGTTATCTATTTAGAGCCAAGAAATATTCTACTCCGGCCCAATGTTATCTTCTGTATAAATCCCAAATTAGACAGCCGTTCGAATATTGCTCTCATATTTTGAACTCCGCTGCTAATAGCCTCAACCTACTTGAGAGCGTACAGAGACAAACGATTCGCCTGATCGGGGGCACGGCGCTGAGGTCTGGACTACAATCGCTATCACATCGAAGGCGCGTAGCTGACCTCTGTTTTACATATATTTCCACAGGTACTGTTCTTCCGAGAATGGTGGTATTGTGTCGTGCAATTCGGCTTATATGCGCTCCACAAGACAACCCGACGGATCGCACCAGTTTACGGTTCACCTCCCGACGGTGCGAACATCCCTCCATCAGAACTCGTTCCGTTACAGAGCGAAGAAGCTGCGGAATTCCCTCCCTGCGCGAGTGTTTCCGGAGCGCTACAACCTGGAACTGTTCAAAAATAACTGCAACGGTAATTTGGTGGCAACTCGGGCCGCCTCTAACGGGAGAAGTATATTAAAAAAAAAATTCATAAAATGGTTCAGCTTTTAAAGTTTGGAAGATTCAGGACCAAAGGACAATTCAGAACATTGCACTCCTCGAAAATGTCTTCAAGGATTCCTTCCAGGTCAAGCAATAACATTCTATCCTAGATATTTCCAAGATTCAAAATAGATATTCGAGACCAGGAGCGAAGTGGAGGTAATAGCCACCTAACTTCTCAACGTTCTTCGATAAAATCTCTCACAAAATACTCAGCACCAAATTGAGGAAGCTTTAATTTTCCCCTTGCATTTCATATTGTGGATTTAGTCGTACTGGGAAACTGGGAAAAACTCCATTTTCTGACCAATTTGTGTGTCAATATGAAATTTATTAAATTAGATTGTTAAGATTGTACTATTCATATCCAATAAAGGATGTTATTAAAAAAAAAAATATGAGATGACTCAAGGATTGAATACTATAAGCAATTACTAGAGTCAAACCAAAATATTGAAAGAGGTTAAAGCAAGAAAAGGAAGAAAAGTAAAGCAAGAAATTCAAGAAAGAAAAAAAACCGAAACAGAAAGGTGTAGTGTTTTCCCACGACAACCCTACATATCTTTGACGCCCCAGCATAAATTAAAAGACCTCGGTTGGAATGATTTGCCTCTTCCACCGTACGGTCGTGGCATTGATCTGTCAAAGGAGAACTGTGAAGAGCAACGCTCTAAAAGTCCTCGAAATTTACTATAAAGAAATAATAGTCTTTGCTGAATAAAGAAGGAAGGTTGATAATAATGGGCAATATTTGGATAACAAAACTGTTTTTGGAACTAAAACAAAAATGGTAGCAATTTTTATTAAGAAACGCCGAATACTTTTCCCTTAACCTAATATAACAAAATTAAATCCTTCAGATAGCCAACGAATTAAAACAAATACAACCTATTTATTATGGTTTGGAATTTTTTGATTTACGTTCATTTATTCAAATATTAAAAGTTTGTTTGCTTGCCTACATCATATTTCATCTAAGCGCTGTAGTCTACAAGATAATTGATAAATGTTTTATAGATATACACGTTCATTCTGTTTTAATACATGCGTTCCGTACATATATTTATATATATTTTAATTTAATCCTGCTACATATATAGAGGCTTTTGGAAAAAAGTAGTATTAAACATATTACACATTTCCTCTTCGTAAATTATTTGTATAAAATTAATTACTGCATAACCAAAAACAAAGTATTACATATAATTAAATACAAGTATTATAGCTATAAAATACAATTAACTTAAGCGGTTAATTAAACCATATAATATTAAGGAAATTAAAGTAGAATTCTCATTTCATGTATCTTTGTCGTTTAGTGAAAGAACAATGAAAAAAAAAATAAACAATAATAATGTACAAGAGTTAAAATGTTCTGTTTGTGTTTGCAATTTTTATACACATGTTTAATGAATAGAATATATTATTTTCATAATACCTAGTTTGATCCGGTATGTGCTACCTTCTCCCGTTCTTGAGCTTGAGTAGTTACTAATCCATATAAACATTATTTCAAAAATCATAACTTTTATTTTATTGTATCTTAGAATGTGTGATTGATGCTTTTCTTTTCATGTAGTTTCGTATTGTTTAGTGAGTTATTTAAAAATATACCAACATTTTGATATCTTTCTGTCTGTGCTTCTATCTAATCGTGATTTTTGCATTTTAGTTCTGCTTATTAATATCAAGTTGTATATATATGTAATAATTTTAATATTTTTTGTCTGGTTCATATTTAGTGGGCAGATTGTATTATACATGTATAAACCTTATTAAATAAATTCATTTCGTTTAGTAAAAATCTTGCTATCAATGAATAAAATGCGAGTGTAAAAAAAAGCATTTTATTCCAATTGTTTTTCTCCCCATTAATGATTTTCTTTATCTTCATTCACAGCAGCACAATACAACTAAACTAAAAAATCACGATTTCCCATGCAATTGCATTCATTGACTTTCTTAAACTATTATTATTCCTTCACTCTTTAATTTTAACTTTAAACAACACAACTTATTTGCTTGGCCCTTATTCATTACACAGTTCCTACCACTGCTCTGCGAATATCTTCTTTTCCAATTAACATTATAAATTTGTTTGAATGTATGATACAAGGCCACAGGGGACACGGTCAAGTCCCTTTAATGAACTAATCCCTCATCTCGTAAGAAAACATATTTTATTTTATTATAATTTTTTGTTGTTGAAATTGTTTCAACAAGAAAGGCAAAGGAACCTTCGATTTAAGCAAATAATGTGCATTCAATGTAGCTCGTAGGCACAAATCCCTCATCCCAACCATTTGAGACGTTTAGTCGTCGTACACGTGTCCAACCATCACCTTGATCAATTTCGATTACTTGTAATTCTTCGCCTTCGTTCATGGGGATGCTTCCTTCGCTAGTTGCTGAAAAATACAAAAATCATAAAATTAACTTTTTTCGTTATTTAGAAAATTTTATCCAAAAAACAGATCATATATATATATACACACACACACACACATATATATATATATATATATATATATATATATGTATATCTATATGTATATATATATATATATATATATATATATATATATATATATATATATATATATATATATATATATATATATATATATATATATATATATATATATATAATCGGCACTACAACCGGGATCCGGTCTTGGCCTTATTTAGCAAGTCTCTCCACCGGTATCCGGTCCATATCCGAGACTTGTTAAATTAGGGTTCGCTGGATTAATTATTTTTAATAAATAAGAGCCGTTAAATCGATTTTGAATTAATGTAACACTTTATTAGTCCGTTAATAACAACCGTTACTTTTACCGTACACTTAACGTTTTCTTGACTTATCGCTTCCGTACTTATCGCGTCTTTTACTGCTTAGTTCTTACTACTTACTTATCTTCCCGATCTGTGTGCAACGTATTTATACCGTTTTTCCTCATTCTGATTCGGTGTTTCGTTTCAGTCCGTTCCATAGCCTAGAATTTTCTATTGTTCATAGTCTCCAGTTTTCTAGTACTCTCTAGAATATTCTAGTACTTTGTTTCGGACTTTCTAGAATATTCTAGTACTGATTGTCATATGCGTCACAATATCAAGTTTTAATACCATTGACAGATTGCGAGTGGAACCATCCGCCCGGCCATGTGATGACGGCAGTTACAATGTCCAGACAGTCAAGATCAAAGTGAATCGACAACTGAGTTCCCAAATATACATTTTTTCTACACTATCATATTTCAATTTTAGGAATACGAAATAATCATTTTTGCGCTTGTATTAATTATTAAAAAAATGTGACGATTCTCCCTGTAATCAATTAAGCAGTTCATCGAATGACACTACTTTCCGGTGAGATATCCTTTTTGATATCTTGAGTGTCTACTTTTGTTTTGTATAAACTTTTTTCAAGAAAGACGAATTGTTTTTAAACAATTCCAAATACGGGTAGTATCGTTCTGAAAACACTCTTCGCGGAAGGGAGTTTCACAGCTTTCCTGCTCTGTAACATGAGTTTTTATTTTGGGGATCTACGTGTCATTGAGATGAATTCCAATATATTGGAATCCATCGGTTGCCTTGTGGGGCACAAATAAAGCGAATTCCTTGAAATAATATTATCGTTCTCCAAGGAACAATTTTCGTGGTAATATATGTAAAAGAGGTTGTGGTGTTTCTACCAGATACACACACAATCCACAAGCAAATAATGAATAACAACACAAAGAAAATCAAATAAGTAAAAATCATCAGCCGTATACCAAGCAATAACATAGCAATTCCACATTAGTTCAAGGTACTTGAGTTTAGAAAACGAATTCGCGCACGCGGCAGTGGGCTGATGATTTGAACATTCGTTCAATCTTTTAGTGATTCTAACCGTCATAGCGTCGGTTCGAATCGCACGTTCTTCACTATCGTCGCAAACGCTATAAGGTCGTCATGCATTTTCAAAATGTTAGTGCTATGTCGTCAATTAGACGGATTGCTCGTCTCTGAATCCCATGGAGTGGGTCAAGCGCGTGCTTAGAACAGTATTAGGTGTGGGTCTAATTTGGAATTTGTAGAAGAGAATTTGGGCCAAAGTAAAATAAAATATACTTTAACCCTAAGATGTGTCAGTTTCTTTGAGACTAACTTGGCGATATTCAACACGTGTGTATGCTACGTTACATGTTTATTTGCGTTTTCCCAAGATTTAATGACCTGCCCGTTCATCAAAAGCTGTGGGATTGACAATCTGTTTTTTCTTGTAAACGTCATGTATCGCATTGAATTCAACGAGACTGGCCTTTGCCTATCTGAGAATTCTGTCCAGAAAACCATAATAGCTGTCCCCCAAGTGTCATCGTTGCAAAACGCAACATGATACACCTAAAACACCAAATGTATGACGCAAAAAATCATTAAAAGGTATCACGTAAAATGCATGTTATGTTCAATTACGTAATCACGTAAACCACGATCATGTATCCCCTTATGCGAAGACCACAGCACACGCCTTCGACCAACCTCATTGCCGTCGGCAAAGTACTTTCAATGTCGACCATGACGGAGACCAAAGGATCGTGTGAAGCAAATGGATAAAATTATGATCCAAACGTTCACATGGCTTCCACAAGCAACAGCCAATAGAAGGGTCGGCTCGAATTGAAGTCAACGAGAGAGATATGGGATGGAGAGTTGTGGGGAGTGAAGTCTTTGTACCGGACATGGGCACTCGATTCACTTTCCTCCTCCACCATACACTAAACAGCTCCGGCGAGAATTGTCCACCAACAATAAAAGCGACTCCGCTACTATCCGTTTACGTAGTGAAAAGAAAAGGAAACACTAGAATGTTGTTTGTGGTAGTTGTTTTTATTGTTTTTCTGTTATTTTATTTTACTATCGCAACCACTATAAACTGGAATTAACATTTAAGACAGTTGACAAATTACTTTTGTACAAAATATTAAGACACTATTTTATTTTAATATTGCAACCACAATAAATTTCGTTTAAACGATGAAGACAACTCGCGCTGAAGCACAACCGGTTAAAATTAGGAATTAGAAATTAGCACACACTCGACTGGGGCTGAAAACTCGACTACGTGATGTACGCGTCCCGGGGCCGCCACGGATAGCGGGAGGTGAACCGACCGGATCGGCGGTTGTAATAAGACTCTATCGAGGGTTGGAATCTGGCTCTTGATTCACCCCCGATTCGGTGGTGGTGGATATCATCTCCGCTAAGGATATGTTTTTACTTACCACAAGAGAGACGTAAAGTCTCTCTCTGTGGAACAGAAAACCAGATCTCGTAATAAAGATCATGGTGGTACACATGTATGTGTGTACATTGGTTCATTCATGGGACAAAGCCTTGAGATCGAAACTGAAACAAAGAAAGGGCATAATGTGCATCCATGAGATGCGAGTTCGGCTAAGCAAACAAGCCGAATCTCATTGGATGCTAATTGGGTTTGTGTTTGCTTATGTGAGAAGGTCAATGGTAAACGGATCCAGGAATATGTAGGACAAACGCAATTTATGATCTGAGAGTTCAACTGAGTAAACAAGTTGCAACTCATTAGATGGTAGATGCATTTGGGATACTTGAATGGTTTGAATTGTTTGCCGTATCGCCAGAATGCCTGCTGAAGGACAGCGTTCTTTTGTTTGTACATGGTACATGCTAGGGAATTAGTTTCAGCGTCTATTGCGCCAATTGTATGCAGCTGCGTTGGACTGTTTATCGTTGGGTAAAAGGGTCTCCAATGTGTATGTAGGTAAATTTTTGTACACGTGCTGAGGCTGGGAATAGCCAACTCAAGGTTAAGATTCCCTGATTATGCGGTTGCATTATATGTGAACCGATGAGTTTTCTTTCAGGGAATTTATAATAAGTTTGGAGAGAATTCTTAGAGGGAATTTTTAATTCGAATTAATGAATGAAGGTAAGAATTCTTTTTCAGATGCTTTTAGCTAATACATTTGTTGTGTGAATGCGATTGCATTAGCAGAAAGTTATGATGGCTGGGTTGCGGATATGGGGGGTTCTTCAGGTGAGCTTCAAGAACCCCCACAGAGTAATCGTAGAGGGATGGCAGATCAGTGGCCGAGAAAACAAGGTCATCGTGAAACTGTTGCATATAGACAAAGGGGCAAAGAAAAACTTTTTTTTTTGTCAGGCTGTCAGTGCGCAGCAAAAAATTCATGGTCGAAGTTTTTAAAACCAGCATTAAATTAAGCAATTCTTCGTAAAATAAAAAAAAATGTCGATAGTATAGTAAAGGTGCGTTGTGATTTTATTTGTGGTTAACGATCGTTTCGATCCGCGAATTACTCTACGTGCGCTCCGCAAGGTAACTTTTGCCTTGGCACCGGGACAAAATTACTTTTGAGTGTGGCCCTTCGATTGGCGCAAGGCTAATAACCTTGCCCGGAAAAACAAATTATTATGGAAAATTTAACAAGCCTCGGGACTTGCTAAAAAAGGCCAAGACCGGATCCCGGTTGTAGTGCCGAGTGATGATGATGAGTGATGATGTGGTCCTTCGAGTTTCTTTTTGCCGTTTCCGTTCAGAAGCCAGGTGGTTGATCTGTATCCAGTCGACGGTACGTGGAAGATGTTCGAAAAGTGTCGCCGGTCGATTATCATTTGGGAAGCGGTAAAGACAACATAGAAATTTATCAGAATTCCTTAGTACGACCTTCAACCACATTGCGCTCCTGTACCTCTATCCTTTGACAATCTAGATAGGACCATGTGAAGACGTAGACTCCACGCTTAAAACGGAATCTCGAATGTAAGTCGTATCCTGAGCAACGAAGATATGTCGCATCAGTTGACGAATCGACCTAGATTTCAGTTAGGGCAAGGATATCAGGTTTCGCTGTTTGCAAATATTGGTAGACGGCGTTTACATTCCTATTGGTGAAACGGAAGCCCCTCATGTTACAAAATGCCATTATCAGTCGAGCGTCGACAGAACCTTGAACGTCGACGAACCCGATTACGTGATGACGAACCTTCTTAAAGTTCGGTTATTTATCAATTGCATGATGTTCCCCCTGACATAGTCCCCCCGGAGATCCGAATGGGAAACTAGTTTACCTCCGGAATACTTTATCTCAGAAGATCCCATCATGACTTATCTCCGTGTCAGTCCGGGCCATCAGACATACATCCGAAACATAGTCGAAGATTTCTCCCAACGATATCTTGGAATGTACAGCGTGACGGGTTGGTGTCTCACCTTGGAATCGACTACCACCTAAACCTAACTTTTCTCGAACCGGTCTATCAGACAAGCTCCGAAAGATCGCCAGAAATTTCTCCCGACCATTTTACGGAGCCTATAGCTTGATGGGGTGGTATTTCACTGGGCGATAGGGCGTTGGGACCTCACCTACCACTCAGCCCTTGGTCGCCTCTTACGACAAGCCAGCCTAGCTGTGAGTATATTCTAATGCCCTACTTACAGGGCAAGCGTACCAAGATCATCGTCTAGGATAGGACGATAATATCTTCCACTCACCTTCCTAACAGCGTAAATGTTAGTTTACTGTAGTAGTCAGTAACCAATTCCTCTGATAAAAATAACTTTTGTTAACTTCTTCAACCCATTGGCCACATGTGCGGACGTTTAGTTTTTTTATAATTATAGTTACTGTCAACAAAATGTGATAATAATTTATTCACTGCAGAATACCTCAACAAGAGGAGTAAACATTTTTTGGTTTGGTCACACTGGTAATGGTTATTTCCGGTTATATAATGGTTATTTCGCTGTAAGAATCGTCCCTGAAGAGGTTAAGGAAGTCTATTGGTTATTTTATTGCGAAGATGCTTGCGAATCCGCATGTGCCTTTGGTCGGGTACTAATTATATTCTTGTAGGCATTTCTTCGGATCCTGTGCACGTTGTCCATTCTAAAGTTTCTATCTTTCTAGCGCAATCATTGTCGCTTTCTTACTCAACTATCAAATTCGAATTGTTCGCCTTCTTACATCTTTTACTTTCCTTCTCCATGGACAAGCAATCTATGCTTCGATATAATTTTATCGGTATCGATGATAAATCGATCTCATCTCCCCTTGAACTAATTTCTTCATCCTATTCCATGCTTATTTGGCTCAGTAAATTGAAGAGAAATATTCCGATTCCAACAGTTGAGTTCGATTGTTCGATTCCGACAGTTGAGTTCAAACTAAAATCGAAGATAAAGTCCGACTTGCGGTTGCGAGTATTTCTGAGAGATCTCTATAGCCACCTTAAAGTTACATTATTCTGCACCTCATAAGATTAAGCGCAAAAGGCAGGGAATAAACTCACGAAGCGACCTCCGTTAGGGCAAATCTAAATAAACATCGTTATCGGTCGATTTATCGTGTGGATCCGAGTGGTGGCTGAGAAACACCACTCGAGTTGGCGCATCACGTGCAGTAGCGCCTGAAGACACCTCTCGAGCAGTAAGTGTTAACATTCAAACATTCCATGGTCCTTTATCTTGTATACACTCCCCAACTTTATTAGCCTGCTATCGTATGTTAAACTTAACTATTAGTGCGTGAGCTCATAAAAGGTTTCAAAACAAATCAGAGATGAAAGCAAGAGCAGTCGTATAACATAAGACGAAATAAATAATATCACGAGAGAAAATTTACACATACCTTCGAATGGATATAGTGCTCTGCATGTCCCAAGAGGTTGAAGAGTTTCAACTTCACCTTCATAGTAAGCGTCTTCCCCAATTGCATTTTCATTCGCACTACCCTGTCCAGATCCCGGTAAAGATGTGTGTGATGTACCCAATCCGCTCTCTGGACTTGCTGAACTGCTAGAAATAAACAACAGAGAATTTTGCTATTGAAGTGATATACTGATTTTTAATACAAATACTAAAACGAACTCTGTAAACACAAACTTGTTTAAAATGTGGTGACGAATATTAAAACTTAACAATTACAGAAATTTACGTACAATCCGTGTATTGTTGTAGACGATATGAACACAACGTACACAATATGTATGTTAAAAAAAATGTGTATAGAAAAAAATTATACAAGCACAATATAAAATGTATGAATTAAAATATCGACTTCTCGTCATAAGCTTGTACTTTGACGTGAAGCGGAAATTGAATCTGACAGTTCATTTCTTTGGTTGCCGTCAATTTTGACGTAAACGTGACGTGTGGAATTCATGATCTTCGTAAACAGCAATTTTTTATTTTTGTTTCGTAGAAATCATGGGGGTAAATTAAATCAAAACTCATTATTTATGGGAGGCGTTACTTTTCGTGCTAGAGTAATCATATCCAACACTGGGAGGACATGTATTAAAGATTTTTTGAAAGCTTATGCATCATCACGTTCTGTTAGCCAACGTAGAGAACAGGTTGACAGTGACAGATCGGAAATGCGTGGTTAGGTATGGCTGTATCCAACGCGATTATTACGGTTTGTTTCCTGTACAGGCTCGAATAGGATGCAAAAGTTGCCGAAGCAGCAAGAAAAATATGTGAATCGTTCGGAGAGGGTACTGCTACTGAACGAATAGCTCAAAAGTGGTTTCAGATCTCTTCGATGAGACCCATGAACATAAACCTCGATTGTGCCCATTTAATGGGGCGTCCAGACAAGCAAGCGATGAAAATAAAATAATAAATAAATATAAATCCCAAATTAGGCCGGCGCTCGAATATTGCTGTCATATTTGGAGCTCCGCTCCTAAGCATACCTTCAACTTACTTGAGAGCATATAGAGACAAGCGATCCGCCTGATCGGGGCACTGCGCTGACGTCGGGACTACAGTCGCCATCACATCGAAGGCGTGTAGCCGACTGTTTTACAGATATTATCACGGGTACTGTTCTTCGGAGATTCGTGTTACCGTTCCACAATTCGGCTTATATGCCGCTCCACGAGACAGTCCGACGGATCGCACCACTTTGCGGCTCATCTCCCGACAGTGGGAACATTTCTGCATCAGAACTCGTTCCGTTACAGAATGGGAAAGGTGTGGAATTCCCTCCCCGTACGAGTGTTTCCAGAGCGTTACAACGTGCAACTGTTCAAAAAGAACTGCAACAGATATTTGATGGCATCTCGGGGTGCCTACTCGGCGGTTTAGGTTCGCCTCTCCCGAGAGAAGTGTAATAAAAAACAACATTTCGTGTAGATTTGCATTAGTTGGAAAAATCGTGGAAGATGAGTAAATGGGTCCCGCACGAACTTACCCCAGCGACTCAATATTTCTTCCTTACTTACCAGGCACAATTATTGTCCATTTTTGGATCGGATTTTGACGTGTGACGTCCAACCATTGCTCACCAGGCACAAGTATTGTCCATTTTTGGATCAGATTTTGTCTTGTGACGTCCAACCATTGGCCTTCGTCACGACGCTTTGAATGCTAAACTTGCCTGTGGATGCTAAACCTGCTCTTTATTCTGAGTTTTTGGAACGCGATAAAACCATTATTAAAGAGATTTACTCATCTTGATTGCACAGAATAGCCGAAGAACTCGCAACAAAAAAAAAAAAAACAGCCAATACTCATGAATAGGAAAGGGTGTTCTTTTCCCCCAGCACAACGCAAGGATGACCCTGGATGCGATTTCTCCACTAGGCTGGGAACTCTATCCTGGGAAAAATCCTCCATATTCAACAGACGTTGCTCCCCCGGATCTCTTTTCGGTCATGGACAATTATGTGCATGATCGACAGTTCAAAACTCGAGGAGAGGTTAAAAACGCGGAAGCACCGTTTTTTAGTCCTGGGAAAAAGATTTCTTCAAAAATAGCATCTCCAAGCTTGTAAATTGATGGGAGAAGGTTGTAGAAGCGGATGGTGGATATTTTTCAGACTAAACATTGCGTAAACATTGCTTGTTGTTGGCGACGTAACATACGAAGCCGAGGACGGAGCAGCACACGACTGCCGACTGGCGGACAGAGGATCGGCAATTTCTACCGGTCGCCTTCTTTGTTCCTGGGACAACATGCGAACGAGGGAACGAGGACAAAAGAGAGAATAAAAGCAGCGGCAGTTGGGGAGTAGAACCAGTGCGAGAACCCACTTGTATGGGAGCCTTGCGTTCTTGCCCCTTCTCTTTTTCGATCTCTTCGGATCAGACCACCACAATTTCTTCTTCAGTACAAAACTGAAGAAAGCACCCTTCCCAACAACATTCTCCTTTATAATAGAGGATTCCTGGACCCATCCCATAGGGTCTACTGCTGACACACTACAAACACGCACGCACAGTACAAGACAGCACAAACACACACACATACGCACCGACCAAAACGCAGATTATCAGACGCCAAAGACGTGATCTGCGTTTACTACCGCACTCAAGACCTACCGGTCTTGTACGATTTCTTTCCCACCACCCCCCCATCCAAGTAGTTAGAGAACTATTGAACTAACCCTGTCCACACTATCCTTAGATACCTCCTTCCCCTCTCTTTTCAGATATCTTGAGACCGAGCCCAACATCTTCACGGATATGGGTGATTCTAGTTATCGCAAGATGACCAGAAGCCAGAGAGAAGATGAGGAACACATTTGTTCCTAAAGTCGGCCTCTCGCCACCCATTTTTTTTTTTTTTTTTTTTTTTTTTTTTTTAGTGCCAGTACAACGCAAGCCTACAACGCCCGACATCCAGAGCAGAGTCCGGCATGTAGGTGCACAAGATAAAGAGGTCGTGTAACAGATTACAGTTCTATATAAACAAATAAATATAATACGTTGGTACTTTAAAATAAAATACAGTCCACTCATTGATAGGCGATCCGTGCTCGTGACATTACCGAGACGCCGCCATGCAGTAACACTTGTGGTACTTTCTTTTCTGTAGTGAAACCGCACGAGCTTTCTTAGTTACCGGATAGAAGTTAGTCAGACTAGACATACGTAACCACCGTACATACTTTAACAAATGATAAATGAGAGTGATTTATTGTTAGAAATAACAACACAATTAATATAATAACCATGTCATTTCATATGCAGACAATCTCAAAATTTACACTATAGTTCCGAAAATTGGGGTCGTTAAAAAATTGTTGCAGCGTAACTTCAATACAGTGCAGGGCTATTGTGGAAACTCAAGAGCAATTCACAAATATGTGAAACCATCCTGCTTAGATTCCCCTTGATGGAACTGTGGAGGTTCTCTATACCAAATGGAGAACCAACCCACAATGCCGACCAATCTTGACCTCTAACAGCGCGTCACCTCAACCCAACCCCCCATCCAAAACCTGCAATACACATATTCGCAACCATGCAAAACCTGCAAGCGCATCCATCCCAATATGCAACAGCAACCGTCCCCAATCCGCAATTGCATACATCCCCCAATTTATCAGGAACCCATATTCCAATGCATATTCCAATTTACAACGGAATATTAAATTAAAATTAAATTAAATCTCCCTCAATTACATCACCCCACATACATTTTCCCAAAATTGCTTCGGTCAACTTCCTTCCTTGCGACCGAGCGCTCTTAATTTCCTCGAAATTCATATGGTGTAATAAAACGCATATTCAAACCTATAACGGAACATTAACCATCACCACCAACCATACCGAGCTGCATACATTTCCCCGAAATTATTTCTCTTAATATCTTATCTAAATGATATTCCTTGCTTGCACCCAAGCAATTCCAATTTCTGCCGAAAACCACTTCGGTTCATTTCCTCCTTAAATTATACTTCTCGTTTGCAACCAAGCGACAGCTAATTTTCCACGAAACAATCACAACGACCAAGACCCTTGATCATACTTGGCTATGCCAGTTTCCCGGTATACACAACCAACGAATCCAACTCAGCTTATACGGCGAGGATTCGCTGGAACTGAATTCCTATGCAAGCATAGCAATCCCCCCCAAGTTCCTAGTAAGTGGCAGAGATTATTTAGCTATGACCCCACTAACACGACGCGATGAACTTTTTCCTTCCAATTATTAGTCAGTCGAGTGATAACCATCCCGGAGGACAGACGTTCTTTCCTACCTTCGAGTACGCATCCCTGAGCCGGCTCGTCGAGCTCAACGAATTGTCGTCGCAAATTAATGTGCGTGTATTTAAGATAACGTGGGCGAGTGCAGTCTTTACACTATTTACCGGAGTTATTACTTCAAACGGTTGTGCTGTTCCCATCTCACCTGGTTCAGAACCCCTACGCGCGACGTGTGTACGCAATGTTAAAACGGGTAGGTGCTTGACTAACTACGCTAACGATTATGTGAGATTATGACATTGTAATTTCGAATTAATAATTACTTAAAACTCACGAACTTGAATGGATTTTGTAAAGCTACGCCACAATAAATAAATAAACGTTAATTCAAACAACACACCCGTGCTCGGCCTTCTTTTACTTTTCTAAAGCCTGCGGGTGAACTTGGTGCCTTTAGCTCTCGGTGGAACAAGTAGGTGGGAATATCGATGAACCCGTGTCCTTGCAGACACACATACATATCCCCCACAGAAGCAGTTAGGGATACAGAAAAAAAACCGGTGAATCCTGGTATCGTGAGGCCACGCGAGCACATATTGGGCACGAATAATATAGTAGATATCTGGGCTTTTAACTGAAATAGTATTTAATTTTAACACATGTAAAGCCTCCTTTTTCTTATGATAAGAGGCTATTTCACAGCAGCCAATTTGAAAACGATGAAAAACATGGGTGAAAAGAAAACGCGGCGAGCTGAATTTTTGCGTGACTCAACTGATATCAGGACATGGATGCTTTCGGCAATACTTGCATAAGTATACACATGTCAATCATCCATATTGTTTGTACAGCCAAGGCAAAAAAGAAAATGCGGAACACGTACTCACAGGGTGCATGAGATTCGAGGCCGCTCGAATGATTTTGGAGAGATGTTTGTGGTGGGCCATTACTGCGATAGGAGTAACAGAATACATGTTAAGTTCCAAACAAGCATGATCGATAACAAATGATATGTGACACAATGCAACAGTTGCGACGCGACGAGCGGAGTATATTGGTGAGGTCAGAATCCTCATTTATTTAGCTTAATACAAGCGATATTGGAGAGAAAAAAATATATAAGCTTAACTACTAACTTAAAAACGAAGGTATAATAAGGATGAGTAACAGGTAAACTCCGTCCCGCCCCGCGATGAAATATTTAAAAGAAAATTCCGCGGGGCGCGGGGATCAACGGGCATATGTGCCTGGCGAGAGGTGGTTTTAATCGGTAAAAATCCGGCATGCCTCTGGATCGTTCCGGGATATCTGTTAAAGATTTAAAAAAAAAAAACTGCTTTTTGGGATTGCATGTAATAAAACCTACTTTTTTAAATTTGTGACCTGGTACTATGCTTAACGGGTTAATTGTAAATATTACAACAATAAGAGTGGTAAAAATAACAATTGTTGGCGATACATCTGTTACGGACCTACCTCGCGTCCAGGTCCCCCCTAACATCCACTAATCCTCTTTCGTAAGTTTCCCCTCTACCTGTGAAAGGAAAACAAATCGCCAACTAGCTAATTTGCATAAACTACTTTGTGCAAATTCTACTTGGTAGAAAAATAATAAAAAACGGCGTTGGCGCCGGATAAAATAAAATAAAAACGTCAACGGCAATGACAATATAGATTCATTCGACGTAAAACTATCAAACAAAAGACAACAAAACTGGATAAACCAAAATAACGGCGAGACTAATTGAAATATTCGTAATAATTATCAAACGACACAAAGGAGGCAAATTAAGATATTCGTAATAATTATCAAACGACACAAACAATAAGCAACGGCTAGCTGAACAGGGGAGCACAACGTTCAACGCCCCCTGCAACCGGACACCCAACAGCAGCCGCTTAACGGTCAATACACGTAAGTCCTTCACGTGTCATTATTTATAATTATAATATATTACTGTATTAAATAATTTTTCCGGGCAAGGTCATTAGTCTTGCGCCAGAGGCTCCCCAACGGGGAATCGAACCCCGGTCTCCCGCGTGACAGGCGGGTATACTAACCACTAACTATCGAGGAGCATATATATATATATATATATATATATATATATATATATATATATATATATATATATATATATATATATATATATATATATATATATTAAGATTAAATTGTGTATACAACATACGTATATAACATCACGTCGACACGAATTCCCAGGAAAGGCAAGCCAAGCGCCAGCACACAAGTTCCTGGGAAACAACGATCAGCGCCGCACCGATTCCAGGAAGCCACTAAGGTAAACAGCACCTAGGAAACGAGAGAACAAGACATCGGATGTGGGCCTATATAAGGCGGGCACATCGGCAAAAGCAGGAAGAGACTACAATTAGCATACAAGTACCTCGAAAGCATTCAGAACAGCGACAACCTATTTGTACGCGAGTCTTGCGTTTTTGCCCCTTCTGTCTTTCTCGACCTCTTCGGATCAGACCACCACAATTTCTTCTTCAGTACAACACTGAAGAAAGCACACTTCCCAACAACATTCCCCTCTATAATAGAGGATTCCTGGGCCCAACCCATAGGCTATACTGCAAACATACCACACGCACACACGCACGCACAGTACAAGCCATCACAAAGAAGAAGTGCCATGCCGCCTCGATGGCAGTGTGCGAGATAACATTTTCAGCACATTTTACCCTTTTCATTCCCTTAAAAGACAGACACGTGCTGATGCTCATAAGAATGTATGTGAAGTTACTAGTTTTATGACGTTGATTGTGTAATGGAACCCACGCGTTATAATTGATTAGCCATATTGATTCCTGAATGAACTTGATGATATGCAATCAAAGCCGTAATTGACGAAAATCGGCATATAATGTTTGAGAGATTGTAAAATCACATACTACATCTGACAATCCCTAAAATGTCTCGAACAGCTAAGTATATTGGTATTAGGTTAGGCATGAATTAAAAGAAATTCACGACACACAACGCAAGCAAACAATTTTAGCTATAGCTACAATGAGAGTGGCACTTTTTCGACAGAAATTCTCACTAGTGAGGTGATGAGAAATGGTAATAGACCATTATAATCCAGATCTAAAGATGAATTGCACAAAACAAAAGGCAAAGTTTCTCATTTTGCGGAATTAAATATTACGAGGGTAGGTCAATAAGTCCTTAGAAACACCTATGATGGCGCTTGTAGCGTCGCTAATGATCTGTATCTTAGTAAGCATCATTCCTCGATAGGTATCTGTCAATTTTCAATTTGTCTCATATTTTAATTTTGCATGATAAATTGGGTTTGAAAAAAATATCTGAGAGAAGGGTCAGGCATTTGCTCTCAGCTGAACATTTTTGGAGCGTATGTGTCGCAACCCGCATGAGCTTCTACGCAGATTAGTAACTGTAGATGAAACATGGATACGCCACTACACTCCCGAAACGAAAGAACATTCGAAACACTGAACTGTTAAAGGCATATGGGGTCCAAAGAAGGTATAGACAGTGAAATCAGCTGATAAGGTTATGGCAACTGTTTTTTCGGATGCACGTGGTAATATCTTCATTGACTATTTGGAAAAGGGATAGAGAATATCTGGACAATATTATGCGTCATTATTAGGTGAGCTAAATGAGAAAATAAAAGAAAATCGGCCTCATTTTTTAAAGACTTATTGACCTGCCCTCGTAGTATTATGAGCTACATTCCACAAACCAGACGATCAATCAAAAAAGAACCCATAAAATTGAATAACTCTCTGATAAAATTGATTTATTTACTTAGATAATTATTGGAGCTTGTTTGGTAGTTTACATCTCATCCCCCGTTCAGTCCTGATTGTAATTTATTTGGTAGTTTGGAAAACGCTTTCAATTTATGTTCACTTTTAGAATTTCATTAGTTGAAGCTGTGTACTCCCAGTGGCATATATATCACAACCTCCATATCGTCTAAGACCTTGACAGGACGATCGACAACTATTGAAGAAATTGTTAATTGTTATATATATTAGGGCGCTGTTGCAATATTTTACTTTCTGCTCTCCTGATCATCATCATCATCGGCACTACAACCGGGAACTGGTCTTGGCCTTATTTAGCAAGTCCTGAGGCTTGTAAAATTTTCCATAATGATTTGTTTTTCTCCGGGCAAGGTCATTAGCCTTGCGCCAGAGGCTCCCCGACGGGGAATCGAACCCCGGTCTCCCGCGTGACAGGCGGGTATACTAACCACTATAGATACTATCGAGGAGCCTACTCTCCTGATAGACCTTTATAAAATAATTTTAAGATATATCACGCTACCATAAATATTTTTCGGGACCAGCAAATGCAGGTGGCGAAGCGGCGAATGATATTAAATGAATGCTTAAATATAAACATTTTTTTTGAGATTGTGGAGTGTAGTCGTCAACTTTACTCGGGCAGTGGTTGTGGTGAATGCCTTCAATACGATCTGAAGAGGTTGATCTTTCGCTAGGAGGTTCAAAATTGGATCGCTAGATCGACTGATGTTTTTGTATGTAATTTACAAACGTTTTGGCTTCTCACGAAGTATACGTCTTCATTTGCGAATGATAGCACAATTAACCCATCAATGTCGTGCGCTACATGAGATGGAAAACTCTCTAAATCAAGTTCTGTACGAAATGTTGCAATGGAGAAAGGCCAATCTGGTAGACACCAATGCAACGAAGATGGTACGAATGGCGAACCTATAACGCTGAGTCTACGCCCTGAGATGAGTGGTAGAAGGCGTTCAAGAAAGTCTGCGAAATAGTTGAAAAATTGTCTCATCTGAGACTAACTGCAACTGCAGTTACTGAAGAAAACATCGTCTTAGTAAAGAAATTGGTGTTCGAAAATCCTCGCAATAATTTGAGAAAGTTTTCACAATCAGTTCGCTACATTTTAACTGATGTTTTGTGCATGAGATAGTCCGCGGCACAGCATGATCCAAAAGATCTTCTTTCTTCAAATGCCGTTTAGCGAAGGAGAGAGATATTGAGCAATACCGCCACTCGCATGATCGAACAAGGACCGCATTCTCTAAATCCCATTGTGATTTTCCTTCTTTTTTTCTTACTTCTTCCAGGAAAGGCGAACGTATAACGCTGAGTGGGCGCTTGAGATGATTTTTTTTTCTCGACCGTATCCATCAGCCAAGGTCCGAAAGATGCTCAAGGATTTCTCCCAACCATTTCACAAAGTCTATATCTTAATGGGGTAGTATTCCACCGGACGGCTTGGCTATGGGACCATACCTACCACTCAGGAATTGTCGCGAACTGCACAATAGCAAGAGTCGTCAGATGAACCTACATTTGCACGATCAAACTCCAGACACAGCCTCCTTACCAACTCAGCCATTGAGGCGGCCTATAATGAACGCCCAAGTCATTAGATCTATGGAAAACATGAATCTGCTTAGCGTCACGTCAATGCGAATGCATGAATGTGTCCACTAAGGCCAGGTCTGCCTCCAGAAAAATACAATAATTTACCTTTTTAAAGCGTAGAGATGTTTCAGCTGGGCCGAACAGCTTCTTCTCCTCTACAAGTCCCACATATTGGGATTTCTACTTCTAAGCATACCTTCAAACAGCACAATAGCTTTTGGAGACGAGCTATGTGACTAATTGAAGATGCATTATCATTAACATTAGGGGTGCAGTTATTTTCACATCGAAGCTACGTGGCTCACCTTTACCTCTTTTAAAATATTACCGCAGGGACTATAACTCGGAGATTCCGGATACCACTCCGGTGAATTTGGTTTATTTGCGCCCCACGAGGCAACATGATGGATCCCAATTATTTTGTTATAGAACGGAAAAATTATGGAACTATAGCATTTGAAATGATAGTGAAGAACGTGTGATTCGAACTGACGCTATGACAGTTAGAATCACCAAAAATTGAACCTAAGCGTAACACATCAGGCTATTGGCCGTATTTTGAATTCGATTTTTAAACTCAAATATATTCCACTGATGTGAATTGTTTTGTTATCGTTGTGGTATACGGCTCTGATGTATTTTCTCATTCGATTTTCGTTCGGTGTTCTTCACTATTTGCTTTGTGTATTGTGTGTGTATCTGTTAGAGACGCCACAGAACTCCATCCTGATGTGAGTATTTCTGGGCCGCTATAATGCAAGAACTAAAGTCGGCAGACAGCCAGTCAAAGAAAAGAGTAATTAAACACAAAATATGGCGAGTGTGTTATTTTAAGAAATGGCGCAAAGCTAATAACCTTGCCCGTAAAAATAAATTATTATGGAAGTTTAACAAGCCTCGACACTTGCTAAATAAGGCCAAGACCGGATCCCGGTTGTAGTGCCGATGATGATGGTGATGTTATTTTAAGAAATGTTCGTGTCAACGTCTTTAGATTTTGGGGCTCTCTTCTGGCTTATGTCAATAAACCAGCAACATTGAATGATCTACGGAAAAAATTATGGAAAATTGCATTCAATAGAATCCCTCACGCAAGTGGTCAAGCGGGTGACATTTGAACTATATTTCATTCTATAACTACGAGTCGATTATACTTCAAGCCGAAACAAAAATATTATAATTTTTTTTTAAAAGGACAAAATATTGCAAAACAAAACGTTCTATATTATGTGTATGGTAGGTAGTATTTTAAATAGGCCGAATTTGATATTAAATAACATATATAATAAATTTTGATTAGAACGTTGCATATTTAGTTTTGTCATAACATTCCTCAATCCCCGCTTGGTAGAAACCTTGACGCGGTGCGGGGGCTTAAACTACAATGAATCACTCAGCCTATGCTGACGGAAGCATACCCTTCCAGTAGGGTCACCCATGTTAGACAGACTAGCGAGGAGTAACATACAAAGATCTACCACCCCTAAACCAGGGTGTTAAGCGTCACCGTGCCCATTGGATGGCTGGCAGCCAGGGGTATACCGGCTGTATTATAACAGCGCTTCTCTGACATCGGGTCGACTCATAGCAGTAAGTAGACCTTACCATATCAAAGGGGGGCACTGATATTGCGGACTATTTGAAACCCCAACACTCGTGCGAACAAAAATGAATAATCAATATACAAAAAACAATCCCACGGAAAACCCGGTGGGCGTTGGTGTGATGAGCCGGCACTACCATAAGGGAATAAATCATCAAGAAAACACCGACTCGGCAAAAAGAAGACGTAGGGAAAAACGGAAAAAGCGGGATATACGCGTCGGCACGAGGAATGTTCGAACGTTATATAAACCAGGCGCGATACACACGGTCGTAGAAAACGCGAAACAATATAAAATGGACATCGTCGCGCTTTAGGAAGTCCGACTCCCACATCAAGTAATCGAAACCAACAGGTTTAACAATGGCATGTGGAAGTACCGATACACATAACCTCGGAACTGGCTTCATCAGAAGATTACGCCCCATGTAAAAGATGTGAACTTTATTAATGACCGAATGTCGGTGCTAAAAATACAGCGCCCATAGTACAATTATGTATTTATAAACGTACATGCCCCAACAGAATCTACCGACGAAGATACGAAGGATGCGTTCTACGACACCCTAGAGGAAAGTATTTGATGGGAACTCATCATTCGATGTTAAAATCCTCCACGAGGATCTTAATACGAAAATTGGAATGGAAGCTATCTTTCAACCCAACTATAGGTAAATAAAGCCTATACGACGTTTCAAATGGTAATAAAATCGAATTATTACGTTCGCAGCTTCAAAAAACCTGGTAGTAAAAGGCACGATGTTCAAGCACAGGCAAATTCATAAAGCCACATGGATATCACCCAACGGCGTAACGGGTAACCAAATAGACCACTTCCTCATAGACAAAAGACACCACTCGAACATCCATGACGTAAGATCGTACAGATGAGCAGATTGCGACTCCGATCATCTTCTAGTGATGGGCAAAATTAGGAGCTGCTCGCAGCAAGCCCACAAGGGCAGTCACGGGAGACGAGCAAAAAGTTCGACATTGATAAACTAAAAGACCTGCGCAAAAGGGGTGAATATCAAGACGAACTAACGAATAGATTTAGCATTCTAGAGAATGGGAGCAGTGAGGAAGGGGGAGCTAATAGTGTGGACACCAAATGGATATCGATCAGAGACACAATCAAACAAACAGCACTGAAGGTATTAGGATTTAAGAAAACCATTAAGTCCAAACCTTGGTTTGACGATGAGTGCAGGGCGAAGATCGAAG